>OX365958.1:4057500-4657500 GCA_947247005.1 Spisula solida | reverse complement strand
GAATTTACTTTTACACTATTTTTCTATAAGAGCTCTTCAATAAAGCGAGTGGTTTAGAAGAGGCACCTGCTTGAGAGAGGACGACTGGTAACCAAGTTCAAATCCCCTGAGGAATCTGTTTATTTATGGCCAGTTTGTGACCCCATACATATAGTCAAGTTGAACATTAATAGTATCCACATATACATAACCAATATTTATCATACATATTTGTAAGGTGGGGTGAGAAATGGTTCCCCGACCATCTCTCACCTATGGCAGGGATATTAAATGGGCTACACGACATAGCCGGACAAACATTGTCCACATATCAGCCAATTACTGATATGGAGTGATGAAGTCGTTTGTGCTATGTTTCTTTGTTCTATTTTTGAGGGTGTTCTTGCAATAGTCAAGTGCTCTAATGGATTCGTACTTTACACTGCTGGGCTAGGTCACCGAAGCGTATGGGTTCGAATCCCACTATAGGTCTCTGGGATTTACGTTGTATGAGGAATGTGTGAATAAATGTACAATAAATGAATAAAGTATGTGCTTCAAAAGTCTAATGGGGTGGTTATTTAATTAAAACCGGGGACACTTTAATACATCAGCACTTAATTTGTTTACAAAAGTTTGATAAGAGTACAAATTGGCACTTAAACAGTATTTCGATGATCGTATCATGGATAAGACAAAAACTCGTCTGTTACTCGGTGTGTATAGTACGGAAAAATTGACGAGATCCTAACATTTATGTATGGATATATTACAAGGTTATTACGTTAACTTTATCTATGTGCGTGAACAAACCGTGCAATACAGGTCCTTAAAATTTGTGTTTGTATTACATCTCGGGGTTTTCGTGATGCTCTCCGCTTATGGAAACATACAACCGCGGTTAAAGATACAATAAATCAGCTGTAAAATTATGCTAAAAGAAGGTCGAGGATCAAACTATAGAGACGATGTACCCGTATACATTCATGTGTTAAAATTACGATTTTACTACATGTATATATAACAGTAATTACCAGTCTATACTCTTACGCAAATTATGCAGAAAAATCTCAAATAATTTTATCACCATAAACTCTCGAATACTGGTAACAACGTTCGTATTTACGTAATAGTATGCGCCCATTCCAATAATAATAATAATAAAGACTTTATTTATAGAGGGAACATACTTAACATAATTGTCAATCTGCCGTAAGGCCCTCAACAGTAAAAAACATTGAAATAACAGAAACATGGCATCAATAAATCTAATAACAAATGCACAAAATATCAAGCGTATGGATATATAATGAAATTATAATTATGTCATATAGTTTGTTTAAGATGGTTGACATGTGAATTAACATACATAACAATTACAATCCCAATAGATACCAACACAATAGTACATGTACATGAACTTAGAGGTATCAAAATTAATTTTTCCACATTGTGCTACCTCATAGAATAGAACCATTTTATATAAAGGGCTTTGAATTGATTGAGTGTAGCAGACTGTTGAATATGACTGGGTAATAATAATCAAAGTATTGAAGCATGTTTTTAATTGTAGTACGTGATTCGCACATTTGTATGGGATTGTTCTTTTGAGTACAAAGAAGTCATTGTTCTACGATTGCATGGGACTTTCAATATTTGTAAAAATACGGCAACATCAACTTTAATTTATTAATAATTGGACAAAACTCAACAGTCTGCCTTTAAAATCAACCGGCTTACTATTTGAAGTCTTACAGTATAGGGTGTAACAGTGCAATATTAATACGTGTGTTGAACTCTTATAAAAACGTATTTAATTCGAATTCCACCGCCTTACCCCATTTGACCCTGGTTTTAAACACATTTATATGGTATTTTTGGCTGCGTGTGTATTCGTTATTTATTGACCAGCCGATATATGCAACTTCTAAACGAAAATATGCGTTTTTTAACAATTTGAAGTATTCAATACCGGTAACTAGTTACACAGGCGATTTATGCAACTTCTAAACGCAAAAATGTGTTTTAACACTATGAAATATTGTAATAATACCCGGATGCGCGTCACGGGGATGAAAAATAGACACATGACGTGTGGAAAACTCTTCAGTCAAAACTGAAAATAGGCGAAATTTAAAGTAATGTCATTTCTTAAAACAGAACAGACGAATAGCACGAATATGCTTCATCTAATACCCGAAGAATGTAAGCACGTGCGTGAGCTTGAATGTGGTACCGGTAAACAAATACCCTGTCAAGACACACACAGTGGGTGGGTGTCACACGCAAGTAAGCTCTAGATCACTCTTCACTCCGAATATTCCAAGTCCCATACATTTAAAAAAAATTGAAAATCTTAGAAAACCATTGATACATCAGAGATGATCATACAAATAAAAATTATGTACTACAATCTTTCATGAATTAGTCATTGTCCATCTTTGATAAATATTATAAATGAGTATTTATTTTGGGAGGGTGGGTATATTTGGGTAAAAAGTCTCACTTTCCTCAGTGGTTGAATCTCAGGCATGGAGGGGGGCTTCGCGCTCATACCCATATGACCCCTGATCACACGCTTGCCCTTTTAAGACCCTTGACAGCTATGCTAACATACGGAGGAACTCTTCTTTTAGTTAACGGAGTGTTATATTTTGTGTAACATTAAAAAAGTTTCTATTTGTACTAAACATGTATTCAATTCGACTGATCCGAACGTTCATTTCGAATAAAGACATACAGTTAGATCTATCATTATTTTTACATCAAATGACGACTGTTTGTATGGAAGTAAGATACATAAGTACATGTAGTTGTCTAACTGGAGTATGTTATATATTTTACAAGTCATAAAAATAGGGTATTTTGTGGGCATGAAAAGGCAACAGAATTCAATGAAAATATCCACCAAATTCTATTATGGAAAGTTGTACGTAGAGAGCCTAATTCATCTAAAATTACATGATGGGTGACACAATACGGCGTTCTTCACGCTGAAAATAATTTAAAAAATGGACAGGTAAGGCAATAGTAAACTTAAACAGCCGAGCACAGGAAACATAAAAACATCACAAACCACAAGTACACGGCACAATCCCTAACACACAATTGAACGAGAAAATGAACTTAACCGCTGAAGTCCCTGTTTCAGCTGTCAATATTAGGGAAATCGATTTTTGAAATAATATCATATTGATAAGATACACGAATATTCGAAATTGAACACCGAATAAATAGCTTAACATATGATAGCTGTATTAGCATGCTATTTATTATCTAAATCGATATGAAATACTTAACTAAACAAACAATTAAAAATCAACAAATTGCATTTGCTCAATATATATCATATCATATCTTAGAACGCATATTGACTACAAAAAGTAGTTGATATTTAAAGTAAAGTATCGCTCAAGATTCATTCTAATAAAAGAACCAACTAAAATTAAAGCAGAGTTCCAAATAACTTCATAATTATAATCATCCAGTAACTCAACACGAAGTACAGTTTTCGAGGGCCACCATGTTGGTGTTATAGTGATATTATAGCTTCCTGTATAATGCGAGTATAATTATGGCTGGGTTTTGTTTAGAAAACTGTTTGGTCGCCTGAACTCGTTCAGCTGTCTTGGTTTAGCCTAGTGTCTTTGGTGTGCGCTTCAGACATGGGCAAAGAAGTTATTGCTAGAAGTATTGCAGGTATAATCGGACCTGACTGAATCGACAATCTACCCCGAGTCACCAGAGAAACATACTGAACTGAGTTCGGACGACGATACTGTTATCGGTGTTTTCGCAAAAAAATCCGCCTAATTATTTGATATTTTACTTACAACTTTTTCCGAATAAGGTCGGATATATCCTTTATATCCTTCTTAGACATCTTGATACGCCTTTGTTCACTGCTCTATCCAAAAATATACGAACACAAAACTTGGTTGAGCAAAAGCAAAAAACCCGATCTAGATTTCGAAAAAGCTCCAGAAATGACTGTCCATTTGCACAGTACAACGTTCGAGATGGAACGTAATGCTCACAGGGTTAACATGTGAATTTTATACTCCTTTGATTACCTAGGTACTAACACCTATATGTACATAAATGTTTGTCCAATATAAGTTAAGTGTATGTATAAAATATACTTAACAAATTTAATATGCTCCGTATTTTATAACGCTTGTATCGACTACGTTTAAAGTAAACTAAAGATCAGTAATTCCCATGTCAATAAATACATGGCTAGTTTAGGAACAAAGTTTTTTTATTCTATTTCGATCCTAGCGATTTCAGTTTGGCTACTTATTAGAAATTATAATATGAGTTAAACTGCCTTGTAACATAACCCTATGAGCTTCTAAGGAACCCGTACGAACTGCGTAGACTCTTACGAGCATCGTACGGCCTTTCTGAACTCATAGAGGATTCGAGTACTCGGTGCAAATGTTTCAACGAGCACCCGAGTCTCTACAAGCTCGTAGCGATTTTGCAGTCGAGAGCAGCTCCTACGATGTCCTTGGTGATTTTGAAAACTTATTTTGATTTCGATGCTCGTACGACTTTCACTGGGAGCTCGCACGGACACAGTAGGCTACGATTACCGGAAGGACACCACATGAGCTCCTCGCGAGTTCCGTGTGAATTATCTGCGATGTCCTTACGAATATGATACGCTTTAATAATCGTACGAGCTAAGATTGAACGTTAGCCGTTAGGATTCAGTATTTTGTAGACTCGTACGAGTTGTCAAAATCGTACGGACATCGTACAAAATTTGTGACACAGGCATAATACAATACGAGCAAGATCGTGTAGACACTACATCAAAAGTGTTCTTGTGGCACAAGGCATGACCGGATGCCGATGTCGAGCATATCATTTATTTGCCAGATAGCTTTCTGCTGAAATATGGCAGGCATATGAGTGCCTCCACCCGTGTTTGAAACAAGGTCGCCAAATTTGACGGCATGCGCGCTAACCATTGAGCTACGGAGGCCCGAAAGATAATTTATATTGTAAAACGATTATTGGTCATTTTAAGTTACATTCCATTGGGGTGCGTTTTGAAAGTTGTTGAGTATATATTGTAGCGCTCGCCATGTATTAAAAGATCAATGCGATATTAAATGTACGATCACAAATCATTTAACTAGAGTTTAATACAAGCCGAGTATCCTATGGGTAAACAGATTAAAATCTTCAACATAACCATGATGTTTGACAGATAAATAATTGGTTTGTTTAAAATATTTGATGTTACAGATTTAAACAATAATTGTACATTGTTTTACCAATTACGTGGGTTAGTGCTTGTATATAAACACACGTTGGCATGTCGCGTATTAACTCTAGCGACTCAAATGTTCTATACAAATTAGGTTTGAGGTTATTTTATATAATGCGATACTAAGTCATGTCCGTCATTTAACCTTTTCATTCACATAATATATTATTGAAAAAACCAAATACAGGACCCGGCGCGATCAGAGACGTATGTTTTATACATAAGGCGCAAAAATACCATGATTTAAGTTTTTTATATAGAAATAAATGATTTTTTTGCGTTCGATTGACTGTCGTAAGTGCGAACTGGTCATCTGTGTTTACCCTGCATTATTGGCCGATGGCATACGACTTCAAAGGAAGAGTTATAAACTTTTGCGTGATACAAGGATTCCGGGTGCGATACCAGGAGTCTTTTTTGCGTAAACTCCTTGTAAGTTGTTGCATTGACGTTTCCGATCTATAAAAAAGCGATACACGCGAGACTACCTGTGGGTAACCAACCAGTTCACCTGTAGTTCGGTGGAAACATTTAAAAGCAATTCAGAAACGATAAGTTCCCCGACCGACCGAGATTCGAACCAGAGACCTCTTAATTGGTAGGCAATGTCGTTTTTAACTCAGCCCTCGTGTCACCTCGTTAATGGATCAATAATAAAAAAGTTTTACAAAGTTTTGCTCATTCAAATAATTAGAATAAATGGTTGTCAAGGCAACAAGAGCAAAACAAATTAGAATGGTGTTGAGAATGAAGAAATATTTTATGAAAGTTGCTGGTGATAATGATAATTTTGGTGATTACATAGGATATTTTGTTCTGGTGTTTCTGATGAAATGGTAAGTTTGATGGTGTTGATGATGATAATGAGGATGTTGATGATGATAATGATGGTGTTGATGATGATAATGATGGTGTTGATGATGATAATGAGGATGTTGATGATGATTATGAGGATGTTGATAATGATAATGAGGATGTTGATGATGATTATGAGGATCATTCATGACGATAATAAGGATGTTGATGGTGATAATGAGGATGTTGATGATGATTATGAGGATGTTGATGGTGATAATGAGGATGTTGATGATGATTATGAGGATGTTGATGATGATTATGAGGATGTTGATGGTAATAATTAGGATGTTGATGGTGATAATTAGGATGTTGATGATGATAATTAGGATGTTGATGATGATAATGAGGATGTTGATGGAACAATATATTATGAATAGTACATTTCGGTGCCAATTACAATTACGTTAAACATTTTATTACACTAAGGTAAGGTTGCCGACACATCGAGACAAACAGAATTTATCAAAGGTTTTAAAATATATTCTCTTTTTTTAAATTGATAAAACACAACAGCACGAAATATGGACGATATCGGTTTAACCTCGTTAAAACAAGGAACAATATACGTATTATCTCGTTTCTACCCCATTAAACAGACAATAGAGCAATAAAGACGAATTTACCATCAAATACAGACAATAATTGAACCCAAGGATACTATTTATGACATGCTGTTTCCCTCTGTTGCTATTTTTAAATATTTCTGTCGTCCAACGATACAAGCTGAGTGATTTATGCCCATAACACCCGAGAAGTTCCGTTTGAAAAATAACGACGTCATGACAACCGTTACAAATTCCGTTCATTAATTGTTTCTTATTTGGTAATACTATCTGGAAAATACAAATCCATTAATTTGTTAAATAGAAATATGACATTTCCGACGGAAATAATTCTAGAAGGCCGAACAAAAATCTTGTAATTAAGCGAGAAATCGAATGTCTTTAGTTTCCCTATTATTCATATTTGTCAATTGGGATGTTTGTCTTTGAACGCATTGTGTACTAGCGGCATGCTTTAATTGACTTGTGTTTGATAAAAACTACAATGCTCTACAACCTTTCTGTTATTTGTCATTTTTCCCATTCCGCAAAGATAGTTGTTTCTTGAGATTATTTGTGAAAGGTCGATTGCTTGATTGGCTTGGTTTGTTGGTTGGTGCGTTTGGGTGGGTTGTAATATTTGTGGATGGTTGGTATGTGCATTTATGTGACTCGTTTGTCTTTCTTTACCTTCAGCACTCCCCACTCCCCGTGGATTATAGACCAAAGACAATTATTATTCACTCCTGAATGTTCGTTTGCTAGCGGTTCTCATGTGTTCCAGTGGCACGTATTGACATCAACCCCCTTTTTGTATATCCATATAAACGACAGCCAAGACTGTTACATGTGACATTCAGTGGGACCTTGAGAAAAGAGTCTCGTATGACAGTGAGTCTCTGCCTGAATAAACCACCAGTAGTTAAATAGACCCAATGTGTACAGGGTGTCCAAAAATAAAGTTTACAGTTTGAGTCTCTATTTTTCAAAACCTGTATATTCTGCTATCGCAAAGAATACTACTTTCCTTGTATCAGTTATTACGTTATTTTGCCAGTGGCGTCTATTTTAAGCAATTTATGACGTCCTCAACATGTCTGTCCTTACGTTTCTCTTCTTACATTCGTTCTGTTCTTTGACACTATTGATTGCATTTGCACATGTGTCTAAACTCATCTTCTAACATTTCCTGTCGATGTTCCTCAAGAGCATATACGTGTCTGGTGGCTTTGGGCAGTACATCTTATAGACCAGTAATTATGGCTCTAATTGGATATACAATTACGTTATGACAATTTTGACAGTCTTAATCAGACACATGGCAAATTACCGTAGGCGGACCGAAAGTGCTGTATTAGACAGGGTGTCGTTTTATTCACGGGGTCGTCATTAGGACAGTCTGGACTGCAATCGTGAAAGCTCGGTCATTTTCGTTTGTCTCCGGTAAATATATTGTAATGTATAAAGGCCGAGGTGATCAGAAGGTCTCGACAGTATATAGATCATGTGAAGATTCGTATAAATTCCATGTAATTCTAAAAAAATGACATCATTTGCCTAACTTCTTAATTGAAGGATCCAAAACATCGATACTGTCCTGTGAATGATTAAAGCGTCCACCTCGGGAAAAGGTTCGATTCCAGGCTGAAACATACCAAATTCCTTTTGAAAAAAAGGTATTTGTTTAGCGCCCTTAAGGACACTCAGCACATGAAGGTGGTTCCAGCAATTTGATTGCATGTTGTCCTGGTGTCAGCATAGTGTGACTGGCTTGTCGCTATAATAATGATAATTTCTATATTTCCAGAGGGTAACTCAATCATATGATATATCAATATAATCCTCATCAAATTACAAACACATAATTATAACAATGAGCATCTTATCTACAACGAGGACTTCTTTAATAAGTTACAAATGACTGGAATATTTGATTTATTATTATACATGGATATGGTTGGTGGTACTAAAATATACACTAAACCCAAACCTTAAACATCAGAAGGAAGGACTGCTTGTTGCTTCCATTGACATCGCAGAGAGCATGCGCATAAATGCAGCAATATATACCAGTCCGGCATGGCAATGAAAGCAACGCAAATTCACATATTAACCCAGTTATTTGGCAAATTGCGATAATAAAATGTACAAATGATTGTGTCAACAGTGGGTGCGCTCTCTCTGTCTATCTCTCTGTCTCTCTCTCTCTCAGAGTATATGGAACCGGTGACATTTACAATACTCTTTTAAATATCAGAGCAACTTTGCCATAGATTTTCCGCATGCGAGGGTCGTTCAAGCAGTTCAGTTGCATGGTAAACATAGAACGAATAATTTGAAGCGTTCCTCGACATTCTAATAGCATAATTTAACGGATGATTTCTTGTCTATATCTATAACCCCGGTTGTATGTTTTCATAAGAGGACATTATCACAAAGACTCTCAATATCTAATGCAAACCCAAATGTGAAGGACCAATATAGCACGACTTGCTTGCGAACATTTGTATATTCAACGCAAGAAACTTGTTATATACTTTTATATATTTTTTATATACCTGCATAAAGGTCAGGATCTAGTCAAATTATCTGTGCTATACACTCAACAAATGTTTTAAGCGTGAATAAATCAATAAAATAATCATTTCAATTGGAAATTAAACTTTTACAATCAGGTATCATTGGGCATGGCTTCGTCGTAGCCAAAGAAAACATGACTTCAATGTCAAAATCATGTTTGAATGACTTAAAGTAGAAACAGGAAGTTTCATACCAAAACCGGAACTGAAACTCGGTGTAATTCTCTTATGTGACTCTGATGTCGTGTATCATGAGTTACGTCAGAAGGTTAAATCGGTTTTCAGTTCCGTCAGAGCCATATGAAAACAGCGCGATTCTCCGACAGAACTGAAGCGGTGTATCGGAATAAGAACCGTGTAAAGCAGCATTGGTATGACAGAATGTAATATGTTCATGTGTGAGCACTTCATCCAGACGGAGTAGGGTGGTGTCATGTTTTTGTAGCTGTTCAATTTCTTTTTTGTTCTTGTTCATGTTTTTCCTGACTATATATGTACGTGGGAACTTTTTACCGTAGAACTCTCGTAGAACTCTCATAAAACTCTGTCCTCGTCCCCTGTGGTATAAATCGAGTGTGGAAATGTCACCAAACCTCAAATATATGTCACAAATTTAGACGTGATATTTCTATTCCATTTAGTTAATGGTATTTGTTCAGAGGTAGAATCTTCAATAATAATGCCATGTACAGACTGGTGATGCCATGTACAGACTGAAAATGCCATATACAGACTGGCAATGCCATGTACATACTGGTAATGTCATGTATATACTGATAATGCCATGTACATACTGGTAATGCCATGTACAGACTGATAATGCCATGTACAGACTGGTAATGCCATGTATAGACTGATAATGCCATGTACATACTGGTAATGACATGTACAGACTGGTAATGCCATGTACAGACTGGTAATGTCATGTACATACTGATAATGGCATGTACAGACTGGTAATGACATGTACAGACTGGTAATGCCATGTATAGACTGATAATGCCATGTACATACTGGTAATGTCATGTACAGACTGGTAATGCCATGTACATACTGGTAATGTCATGTACAGACTGGTAATGTCATGTACAGACTGGTAATGCCATGTACAGACTGGTAATGTCATGTACAGACTGGTAATGCCATGTACAGACTGGTAATGCCATCCAGCTCCCATGATTATAAAGCCTTGCTCAACTCAATACAGCGGCGATAGCTCAGTGGTTACACACTGGGACTGACAATCCAGAGGTCGTGGGTTCAATCATCGGCTTGGTAACTGAACTTTTCGGAAATTTCCCGCTTATCTGACCGTGTGGACTGCAAAGTATCTAGTTAAAGGTGCAAGGGAGCTGTGTATCGGTGCTATATACCGGGCACATTAAAAAACCAGGCTGTCTATTGGAAATAAGAACTAGGCGCACTTCTGCAGAGCCGGACATGCCCGCAATGTCTCCCCCTCCCTTTCAGAGGCGTTCCATCCCTCTGGTCAGATCAGGTAGAGGATGTACCTGCGCCCTAGTGGCTGCAACACTACATGTAAAGCACATTTGAACGTGTGTTCGCATGAAAAGGGCGTTGTATAAATCTGGTATATTATTTTATTTAACTCAATTTAAGTATGAAACATGATTTGCTCCTACACAGTGCATCATCCTTACTTTATTATATCATTAGTAAATATTACATTACTTTCTGCTAGGCTATCCATCTAATATAAACGCTTTAGTAAAACAGGAGACTTTTTACTGTGAGAAACATTTTAAGTTTGAGCATGAAATTGAAAAACGTTTTATAATTATGTTGCCTGAGCATGCACGAATGGGTGAGATACTGGACAATACTATGCCCATATGGATAGATTTTGTTTGAATTTATTAAATCGTTTTTAACTGATCACATTGGCTTAAAGGGACTGCCTCGCGTATTGGTGTATTGCAAAAATAAAATTAAATTGTCAAATATTCATGTAATTTTGGTATAGTTTCCCGTATATGCCATAAACAACCACATTGACATAAAAATAACTTGGGAAACATCGGCATTTTGCAGTAATTAAACATGTTCACACCCAAAATTCTATAGGGTATTAATACAAATCATATGATTATGATGCAAATATTTTATTTCAAGAACATAATCTAATGTCTTTTTTGTTAAGATGTAAATATTATGTTGCTGTGCTGGTACATAAAACGCTAAATAACTTGTCCCCTATATAATTATATGTCTAATATTCTACACTTTTCAACAAATAATGTGTATTCTTTGCGATCTGTAACGAATAATAACATAGTACATCCTGTCTGTAAATCATACTTTACTAAATTAACTTTCCAGTATAAAGCTGTGACAATATGGAACGCTTTGCCCAGTCAAGTTAAAAACACAACGTCAGAGAAAATGTTTAAATCTATATTAAAATCATACTTATCCGCAAATCTAACAAAGATAAATTAAAAAACACTCGGGTTATTGCTGTTTACCTATTATATCAGGATCTTTTAATACAATATTTTAAATGTCAGTATTTACTTTTTTGTATTGTCTGCCATTTTATTGATGCTTTTGAATGTTTGTATATATTTATGCTTGTTTTGTTAGATGACCCCATGGGAGATAAGCCCTAGGCTTAATGGGTATATCATCGGAAAATAAAGTTATTATTATTATTATCCCATGATAATACGATTATCTTTGATCAATGAAAACAATGTTAGAACAGTTTTCTTGAATAAAAAAAATAGAATTAGCACTACTATCACTTAAATTGCCTGAAAAGTGTTTGCATTCGATGAAAACGAATTGCAAAACGAACTGAATACCTCACAGATGTTTAGGCTTTAGTTTGTTGAGGTTAGTTTGATCATGTCTGAATTACATAATTCATAGAACATTTTGGTAGGAAACTCTGCGATATTTTCAAACAGAAAAATCCTGAGTGCCAAATATCAAGAGTGATTAAAATTGCTTATATGCCATAAATCTTTCATATTTTAGCAACCACCAATGACTTTCTATTATATAAATACTTGGTTAGGTAGGAAAATTACGTCATACAATTTCTTTTGCCCGATCTGTGAGGCAGTACCTTTAAACTAAAACGGTAATTTTATATATATTATTAATGAAAATAGCTGAGAACAATTGACCTGTTGCTAATTAATCCTTCGGTGTTTTCGTTATTGTACCATAAGAATGTTTTGATTAGTTAGAATAACAACTCTGATTGGACAACGGAAAAGCACGGATATTCACGAATTCCATGTTAAATGTAGTTCTATATTTCGAATTATTACGTGACCAAATATCAATAGATTAAAATAAGCTTCCATGTTTAACAAAATGTGTACGGGTGCTTCACTAGTTTTGTCACGTAATAGAGCAACAGAGATGTCATGACTAGGAAAAGTACATACATCTTAGTAGAACTTAGCGAAATTATCAATCGCTATCACTAGTATGACGTCTTCAACTTTAAGATCATTGAATCCTTTGGCGTATTTATTTGGAAATTATATAAAATTAACTTTTTTCCTGGTACTAAAGTACAGTTTCAGTTTATTTTATTGGCATAACAACATTATTTAGTTTTCGCATTGAACAATAGGCGGCAGGTAAAGTAAGAGGACGGACATGGTTGATCTACCATATGATACTATAAGTAATCTATTTTTGAGGGCATTAAATTTCATGGATCGATGTCAATCACGAAATCAAAGAGAAAAAAACCACGAACAACAAGTCTTTTACAGTATTTAAAAATGTATTTTTTCTAACTTCCTCACGTTTTCGGACCGATCGTTTTGCAAGAATTTGGCATTTGATTAATCCTCCTGATTCGTGTCATTTGAGCTTTCATTCTGCATTATATTAAAGGCTGTAATAAACGCTACATTAATTTAATAATACGTAAGCCTCTTGCTCCGCATTACAGCGACTGTTATTTCTTGTTATTGCTTGCTTTATTTCCATAAGGAGCTCATGTATTGATTTAATACTCAGATTACGCCTATGCCGTATTGTTATATTGTTACTATCATGAACTTCGGGACTAATTGCTCGACGCCCACATTTTTGTCGGATAATTGAAACACCGGAGAAAGTTTTCAGTAACCGATAGATTCATTTGATGTGTATATCATCAGGATTAAATATAAATATAGAATAACGTAACAGGATCGTGTTTTTGGTTACAAAACACTCGATAATTATGATAAAATATTGCACAACTGAATATAGGAAATAGTTTATACACCTGTCACACGAATCCTGAATCATCTGGAATTGGAGAGAATCAGTCAGCGGAATGAGAATATGACTAAATGTTTCCCCAACATCGTTTAGAATATAACATCTGCATTTTGATTGGCCAATAGAAATTTGCGCAAAAGTTTGATAATTATTTTTTAATTTAATTAAAAACTGTGTTTTGTTATTAATCATGTATAATAATTATTAATTTTCTTTTCAGATTACTACAGACTACTACACACAAAAATACCGAGCCAGTATGGCATCAATAATGTTACAAAACGTCATCATAATAAGTGCCTGTTTTTTCGTTGCGTTGGCAACAAGGTCGGGCGATTCCTCGAAATTAGACAATAACGATGTATATTATACGGATTATGCGGGCACGGAGGGCGATACCAACGAGCTGATGGGACAGTACTTTGATTATTACAATGATATTGTGTTTAGAGACAAGTTATTACATTCCTTAATTGGAAGAGGTGCGCCAGACGATAATTTCAAAAGAAACCAGGAACCAATCGACGATTCTTTAGCAAGAAAAATAGCTTTAGGACATAATAACGACGCATTTAATTCTTTAACTTCAAACAAACGCGAAGATGAGCGAATAGAGAGTTTCCAAACCCAACAAGATGACGCTAGTGAAATTCCAAAGAAATTTAACGAACCGTTGGTATTAGACAAAGATAATCATACAACTGGTTCCGATGTTAGTGGCCGAACGACAAACGTGAACAACACTGGTTACAATTCACGAACAAAATCGAACGAACACGCGCTGGTACGCAACCAACATAAAGCAAACACGACTAATGTTAACACCAATGGTGAATTGTCCGTAAACAAACGTCCGTTTAGAAGACCGGCAGAATCGTGCACAATGGATACCATATACATTAACATACAGTTTGAAGAACACATACGGACACAGACTGGCTCCAATCTGTTGTTGACGTGTACTGATGGCGTCACAGTCAATAAATGTGAGGGATCATGTCATTCCTCTGTCACACCAACTCTGACAAGTGCTGATGGATACACAAAGGTGAGAAGTTGAACCTTACGTATGTTTTGTTAATCTTAATAACTACAGGAAACCCTTAATAACATTACTTCATTAAATCCTTTTTCAACTGTTCTCAGGGGTATAGTCAGACAGAACCTGGCCTGAGACAGTAGTATATTATGTGACAATTCTTCGTCAATAACCGGTTAGACTAACTAGTACACATGTATTTTCAATCAGGTACTTATTCCGACACGCTATAACAGCGGACGATGGTTATCAACGAAGTCCTTTCCGAAGTATATTAGTTTTCTGACACCGTACACACTAGATAATGTGGTAGTACGGCCGTTAAACCAGTCTAATGTGGATAATGTCCGAACATCCGTTCCTGTATTATGGCAGGTTTGGCGTAGTTTTCTCCCTTGACATATAACACCGCAAATGTATAGTCCATTTAATCAGATCTGTCACTTGTATACAAACATTACAACATCATAACATTGTATTTTTATTGTTTTAAACACTTTAATTCGAGAAAATAGAAAAGTTGCAATGTTTATATACACAATGTTATATAACCAGGTGCCTGACCTGATTAAACGAGTTATATTGTGCACATAGCTTGATCTCGCATATGCGTATTGTCTCTTGTAGAACTGTTCATGTTGTAAGGACTCGAGTGCCAGGACAAGATCTGTGACGTTATCTATGTGTACACTGGGTGATGAGGAGGTACATGGGTATGAACTCACCAGAACCTTACTGGAGCCTACATCATGTTCCTGCCAACCATGTAGAAACTGACACCGGAAGTGGAAGCCGGAAGTGGAAACCGGAAGTGTATAACTGTGATGATACTCATCGACACCATTCTGCCATACAGACTATATATAAATGTTTCAAACAGTGTCGAAGTCAAAATCAATTGCCAATCATTATTTTTTTATTCGCATTAGAAAATAAATTGGACAGGGAATGCAGAACTCAAATTAAACAGCCGAGGACAAACAACAGCAATATAGACATCAATTACACAGGCCAAGTTTCAGCTGTTAAAGTTGGGTATTCTTTTGAATATGTCGGTTTTCTTTATAAGAAGATCTAACTCTAGGCAGTTGGTCTTTGATATACTACTATACGTTTGGTGCTAACAGCGAATGTTAACCATTTTAAAAAGAGACTAACAAATGGGACAGGGAAGACAGCTCTCAATCTCAGAGCATTAGAGACACAGAAAGCAGCAGTAAGAAATATCACATATGACAAACACAAACACGAACAAGAAAAAATAAACTTATAAGCTACAAAGTCCTTCTTTCATGTGTCCATTTGTTTCAACATAAGTGTATGCGAAAGTTACAACACTGTACATTATATAAACCAGCAGCAAATTACACAGGGAATGTACGAGCATGAAAGGCACATCAAAGAACGACATTCGAACAAATCATTGTTTTGTTTTAATTACATGAATTTATTTATATTATACTTATTCTGTATATATAAATAGACTTGTGTATCTTTATAATTGTTATTTATCACTGATACATTCCCCTGTGATGTTTGCTATCCACATTAAAGCCCCATTATCACTCCCAAAACATTGTTCTGATCATCAATTAAATACAAGGAATTAGGAGGTTTTTCCAAAATTACCAATATTTGTTGACACAATATTACTAAATATGTCAAAAAAGTATTCCAAAAATCACAATTAAGTAGAATGTATGTATAATAATTTTGCAATAGTAGCTTCCATTAGACTATAAACCGTGCATTTATTATTTACAATGCGGTATTTTCGTATTTCGATTTTTTCTATCTTATGGTGTTTTCCACCTTTGGGACTGAACTAAAGTGCTCAAAATGCACCATTCTGCAGATAGGTTACCAAGTTATTGCTTTTTGAAAATATCCATTTAGGGCTTAATGAGGCTTTAAGGAATATCAGACTGAGTATATAATCTTACATAACGTTTATTGTTTAAAGTAATAATGCAAGTATATGATTCATATTGTTGCCATCTGAATAGATCTATCATAATAAGATGTGTGTGACTTTTGTTAGCTATATACCGTGTCTTATTTAATGCTAACTGATGAGATATGGAGTTCTATCAGTGAAATAAATCCTATATCAGTCACTGGTTATCACCTACAATGTGACTGATATAAGCTCCGCCCCCTCACAGGGACTACTTTAATTTACCAAAATCTCAACACTAAAATGTCTGTAACTTTTTTATTTCTGACCGGAAACATGTCATGTGGGGGGTTTTATTCTTAGTTAGACCATTTCCTACAAGTTGGTGTATGATTTAATGCAAAATTCTCAAAAAAGTCGTTTTCACCCATTCACCGTAATCCAAGATGGCCGATTTTGAAGTGAAAAATATTAATGGAATAACATATTCATACGTAGCCTAACCACAGTGGTAATTTGGCATAAATAGTACCAGTTTTGACACCATAAAAGCATTAAATAAATAGAATATTTGTTTGTTTTGATTGAATATGGTTAATATCTCATCTTGTAGTGATAAAATTTTAATATTTTCACTCGCGCTACGCGCTCTTGAAAATATTGAATTTTATCACTACACGATGAGATATAAACCATATTCAATCAAAACAAACAAATATCCTCTATGTATATACCATGTCCAACTATGTATACACTTTATACAAGTGATGAGACGCTAAGGATGTTCCGGTATCATGCTTTGTCAAAATTCACATAAGCTCATACCGGATGTTTTATTTATAATTGAATACACATTTATCTAATGATTTCGACCATTGAGAGACACTAATGGTTGGTAGGACTTCAACAACTGAAGCTTTGCTAATGTTAATCAAGTCGTAGAAGAATTGTACATTACTTAAAATTGGGCGTACAGTACTTTTAAGAAAATCGCAAGTGCTTTTATAAAACAGTACACATTCGTGACAGATACGTTTTGCATGTTAAAACTAACAAACAGCTACAACGTTGCTTAAGTCTATGGGAGTGTTCACATTGTATCACATCTTCGCGTGCAGGGTTTCCTTGGTTATATTTGTCTAGTTTATACTAATTTATTTAAGGTCGATTGTGAAACAAGTTTTTCCAACTTATATTAATCACTCTCGACACCTCATTCCTGATGTTATCCGTCGCCACGAGGGTATGAGAGAAGAGAAGCCAGTTTCCATTTTATGCTGAGCGTCTAGCAAGGGAATTTCTGGTACCATTTTTTATTTCGTCTTTGCTATGACGCGGACAGGGATCGAATCTGAGACCTCCCGCCCTCGAAGCGAACGCTCAACCACTAGGCTATCGAGGAGGCGGTATTTGTCTGCGTGTTTATTCGAGTTTAAAACCGTTTCTCAACAATGTTTCAGTTAAATATGACGTCATATTCACATAACCAGTTTTCTTGAACTGTATCCTAACCTGTACGGTACGCACTTACCCTTCCACAAGGAACCTGCAACGTTGAGGAAAATCAACATTTTAGTCAAATTTTCATGGTGGGGTATGGCCTGCCGCGACTTGAATCGAACCAGGATCGCCGTGTTACAAATCAAGTGTACTGACCATTTGACCACGAAGGCTTTGAGTCTTAGACTAGCATTTCCCTGAAAGTCAGTAGTCATTGGCCAGCTAGCAATGCTAAATCCTAATGACCACACAATACGACTGTATCAGTCGAACGCAAACAAAGACTTGGAAAACCTTCAGTATAGTTATCATAATTACCTCCCTTTATGGTTAACTATGCACGAAATATGTCATTCATTGCGGGGTGAGTATATATAGTCTTGCTTGAAATATCCAGTCATAACCGGATATCGATGGTTCGTTCTTTGTGTGAATGGCATGGCGTTGCCGTTGTTTTTGTGTGGCTTTGGGTTGTCTATGCTCTACAATATTCTATTCGTTACTGAGATACAGCATAGAGACAATCAACACATATCATACAATCAAGCTTTTATTTACAAAATATATAAGGATAAATATATAATAACTTACAAACAAATTAGCAATATAACAACAACGCAAAGCTCACTAGCTTGCAACAGTCTTTGAAGAGAAAATGTTTCCGCGGATTGTTTAAACTTACTAAACGAATATAGTGAAACTGTACCAAAAAAAACAACAACATAATTTAAATGCAAATATTAAAATCCAAAGCTTGCAAAATATCCCATAAAATTATAATTATACTTATTATTTATCTGGGATTAAAATCTAATGTCATTAAAAACAGTAGAAATTACTAGAAAATCAAAGTTTTTGTTAATGCAACCACAGGTAACTGTGTCATTAATAAAGAGTAAACAAAACAAAATATTTTTTTATAAAATTTATAATATCTTAGAAAGGTTTATAACACGGGAAATTGACCACACAGTCATTGAGGTGCAGTTTGTTTTTAATAAACATTTCATTAATACTGGTGTTTAAATAGTATTACATAATCAGAAATTAGAGAGCTTCGTCTTTAAATTGATATCAATATTTTGAAAATCCGTCCATAAATAAAAAATGAACCCACAGAGCGTGAAATCACTTTTTTCTTGTTTAGAATAGCATTGTCGTTTCTATTAAATGCACATCGGTGATTGACTAGACACCATGGTTTAGTACAAATGCACCTTTCTAAGATAACAAAAATTTTATAAAATATTTTTTTTTACTTTATCAATGATACAGTTACCTGTGAATGCAACCAGAAAAGATCAAAAGATTCATACTTATTGTATGCAACATCCTTATAAGTATTGAAATGTTGCTGTATGTTTTAGGTTACAGACGATTATAAACATACGTTAATATTATTACAAAAGCTCAAAACTTATACTGTTAATCACATTGCGGAAATCTTATAAATCATATCCTAATTAGGTTATTTCAATTTCTGGAAATCGACAATTCCAATCAGCTTTCCATGTATCAAAGGTGAATGCATCACGATAAGATGCCACTCCCCGTGAAGTCATCACCACGCATCTGAAATATGTAATGTAAGAATGTAAAAACTCAAAACATATTAAAACGCAAAATTTGATCATGAAGAACTATTTTGTGTTTGCTGTACAATATTGCAATTCAGGTGACGACCCACTCCTGCAGATTTAACTCCCTTGACGCTGCGTCATAGTAAAGGGCTATAATTGTGTAGGAGTTTGATGATGTCATGCATACATGACGTCACTAAGGGTATGCATTTCACTCCAAACGTCTATTGACAAATTTAGTCAAAATTGGCACTATGCTGAGATTTTATGGAAGACCGTAATTTTGTCCCATATATTTTGTTGCACAAACACGGGTTTTTTGTACGTGTTGTAAAGAATATAAATGCTTATATTTTAACATTACATAATTATATAGAAAGCGGTGTTAAAACAAAGGAGCAACACAAATTATTGCAAGTTGCAAACTGCAGACAAGGTTAGCAAACTTTTATTATTGTAGATCTATGGGGCGAAGAATTCATTTATGGCGCCCCATCAACATCTAAAATCATTAGTTTTTGCTTGCACCTACATATAAGCGTTGCATGAAATTAAATCTATTTATTTTTGAACATTTGTGATATGTTTGTAGCGTGACATTTATGGGAGCACAACGAATCGTGAAATATCTGCTAGTTCCGCATTATATCGTAATACAACATAGTGTAACTATGGCTGCACAGAGTACTA
Source organism: Spisula solida (assembly GCA_947247005.1). Lineage (NCBI taxonomy): Eukaryota > Metazoa > Mollusca > Bivalvia > Venerida > Mactridae > Spisula > Spisula solida. The sequence goes on along the minus strand of OX365958.1, from coordinate 4,637,301 downwards.
CTATACCGACGCCATTCACCAGGAGTTAATATTGTCTATGCTAGTGTTAGTTTAATCATGTATATAAACTATTCTAAATCCAGTATGCGGCACCATACTAATACAATAGTCAATCAATATTAAGCTATGTTACATATCGTCCTGAGAATGCAGCACTGAGAATGCAGCACTCACCAAAAACAGCAGAGCGTGAAAGGCACCAAAAAGACCACACAAAAAAGAAACAAATATAAAGACAGAAAAAAAAACATGAAACTGAACATCGACGACACCCTACTCCGACAGTAATTGTTGATGCATCAGTCAGTCAAACATTACCGGAACAAGGGTCACCTGACAAACAAACTTACCACGAGGCCAAGACTCGAAGCAACACTCAACACAAACAGAGTATCCAATTATTGTTTGCCCTTTTTTAAAATAAACGTAGCAGACTTGTGCTAGACTTAACAGAAACAAACTGGTACATGCAACCACTAAAATGAACACAGTTTAACAAAAAAGACATTAAATGCATAGAAGAATATTAGTGTCACATGATGGTTTCCGCCTTGATACAGATGGAGACACTTGCCACTCGGCATAAAAGTACATGTTCATCCCTCGTTAACCTTACGGAAACAAAGGAAGTGTAAAAAATAAAAGTGCCCCGCCATGCAATAACCCTAACTAAAAGGCCACAGTAACCGTCTCACAGGTGAAAAGGGTATTTAAAAACACGGAACAAAACTTTACAACAGCAGAACCCGCAGAGTAGCACAGGGACAGTACTGAATGACATATCGGTACTAGAAGTCAGAGCAACAAGAGTGTTAAACATCAAATACAATTATCGGAAGCACAAAGCTGTAAAGGAATCCATTGCTAAGCATACAATGCGCTATCATAAACTCTCGTTTATTGCTACCTAAAATAATCATGAAAGTGGCTATGGTCCAATATATTTCGTAGTTAATAAGAATAATGTTTATTTGGTATAAAATGCTTATAAGATTCCACATCAAGTCAGATAATTAATATCACCAACTATAAATAAAACATGTTCAATGAAAAACAAAATTACTTTAAATTACAAATGGAAAGACAAATTTTAAGAATTTGCTTATAAAAACAGAACAGAAGAAAGCCATGTCAAACACACCTACACCCGCACCAAGGATAACATAAAAGACAATAGACCTCTTATTTCCATTGTGGTCTTTAAACGTTTAGGTGTACTGACACAGAGAGGCATGGAAAAAATATTGCACGGACGCAAACATTAGTTGTATGAATAATGTAAGATTATATAAAAATAGAAAGTTCTCAATACTAGTAGATACATATAAAAAATTACTGCAAGTTTGTAAGTCAAATTAACATGTTTAAGTTTAAGACATCAGAGTTTTTGAATTAATACAATAAAAAAAATATATATAGAATTTAATTAGCAAAGGTTTATGGAAGCGGTATCCTTGTTGAGGATAATTATTAGTACGAGTAATAAATATTCTCTTTGTTCGTAAAAAGCTAACGTTACAGCCAATTTTAACTGCAAGGTACAGAACTAGGACAGGTACGTGAGAATCAGATGTATCGTTGGCTTTATTTAGTAATACTTCGTGGGGATAAATTTACTTGATCATATGCGAAAACAGGATTATCAATAATCTAAATGTCACCAAGTAATCGGGATGTATTATTAAACGCTTTAATTATATCAGATTGATTTTCAGGAGACAAGCCGAACATTAAATCCCATTCGTAACAGTACGAAAACAGATCTGCGACAAGTTAAAAAGGTTACCAATTTTCGAGGGCTGCTTTCAGCAGTTCAGAAGTTCAGCCACCCTTTGACATTTTAACTTCCCCTGGTCATTGGGCTACCTATGGAAACCTGCGTTCGTGTCTCCCTGAGGAGACTTTTTCTCTCCTGGTGGGTGTGCAGCCAACATCAATCTGCGGCGCCCAGGACTATCGAACATGTTCGGACACCGCCCTCAGATGTACCAATTCACACATTAATCGAGTGGAGCATGTGAATTAGTCATGCTCAGAGAAATTAAGCAGTGGTCCAGACGAGATTGAACCCGGGACCTCTCGATCCCGAAGCGCGCGCCCTACCTCTAGACCACTGCTCCCCACAGTGATGGACAATTTGTTCCCATAGGATTGTGGATGATATTGCAAGCCTAGTAAAAATAGTATCCGGAAGAAATAGAAGTGCTTAACAAACTTCGCTACAGTTACATATACCGGTAGTGTATTTATCCAATGTATTATTAATGTGTACAAGAAATGTCATAGGAATAGTTGGCTACTAGAAATTTTCCCTACCAAACGTTTCCTCCACCAGCATAATTAACTTGCATTGGATACTAATTGCTGACTACAACTAGTAAATTATATATTACATAGAATCAAATTGGCACGATCCGACTGGTTGTACAGTGTTGCAATTGTTAGTATCGACCATGACTCGATCCAATCGCCAATTCACGATCAGGACCAATACGTTGAGGTAATATTAGTGTTTGTATGTTAGTGTTCTACGTTGGTAGTGATCATACAATAACTACAAGGATACATGTATGTGTATAATCTTACCGTATCCATCGTGTACATTTATATGGTGATTGAACAATCGCATGTTGCCGGACTGTAGGCAGATCCGGGGCCACATGGTCGGTGTACCCAGACCCCGAACACGTTCTCCTCATACCAACCTTGTCCGACGGCCGATGGGCGTAGATTGCATTCTGTCAATGGAGTTTTACCATCTGTGTATTATTCATGAAACATGATATAACGCCTGCCAGCCAGCAGCATTTAAGCATGCATTTGTGGTCTACTGTAAAGCCATTAAGTTTCGCGGTTATCGTACAGAGGTTATATCTGCGAGCAATAATCTGCAATGTTGGCATAAATTTGATAGGTTTTATTTCTGCATTTATTAAATTTTGTGAATTTCGGTAAAATTGTAATTTGATTGTTTCTGAAATTGGTGGATTTATTAAAAATGTTGAAAGAAAAATATCTTGTTATAAGTATTTTTGAGGTAAATTATTCAAGGGGATTTTAATATCGCCATGGAATTCATCCGGGACATTTACAAAAAATAATCCGCTGCGAATATTAACAATTTTACAGTATTTGGAGTCCGTTTCTTTTTCTTTGGCAACTTGTCGTAAGAAATGAGTTGCAAAATAGTTTGATTAACATCATACAACCAAAAGGTATACAAGACGGTAAATGATCCAGGTTTGCTTCAATTAAATTTTAGATGTATCCAAAACAACAAAGATCTAAAACAAGTATTTTAGATATTTGAAAACAAGAACAAAAGGATAGTTGCCAGCCATCAACGGAAACGGTCTCCAACCAAATTAGCATGCAAAGTTGTGCGGCAATGATTGTAAGTGCGATATCCAAACCTACCTCTTACGCTCAGTGTAGAACAGCTTCAGAATAAATTTTAAGCAAGCAATAAGATGGTCGTTTTGTTGTCAAACTAACCACAGCTCAGCTTTAACGCAATGCAGCTAAGCTCGTATACCTCGTGCAGCAGCTAAGGTTGTTGCGTGAGCGCATTATTGTCACGCATGCCTATATTATACGAGGTGTATTAGAATACAATAATGTCATGGTAACGTCAACATAAAGTTAAGTTAAATACAACAAAACAACAAACATAGTTCTCTTCAATATTCGTGAGAACAAATCCGCTAACAGATTTTCATTACCTTGTATATGTTTTCATATTTCCTTAAAGATCAGAACATTTTTTTTAAAAAGTGCAAACGACAAACTGACTCGTTCCTAAGTAATTGGCCAGTACTCGTCCATTAGCTGTTCTGTCTATTTTGTTATATTATACTCAATTTACACAGCGAAGTCAAAGTTCTTACATGTTTTAGATTTAAGGGAAAGTTTTTAACTTTTGCTTTTCGCACATGGAAGGAATGAAAAAAATAACAAGAGGTGCAAAGGAGTCCTACGTTCGGTTATCTGCAATTGTGTGAGCAACATAGGGCACCGGAGGAACTTTATATATTTTTTCAATTCACTCGTTCCAAAACGGTAAAAAATAAATGTTGCCTAAATTATACAATAAAATCCAAGCATTGACGTTACGTACTTTCGGTAGCTGGTCTATTTACACAGGAGCAGACGGAGCGCAGGAAGTAGGTTCCAGCTGGGCAAGTTCGGGGCTGTGGGTCTCCAAGTGGTCCTCGCATGATGAACATCGTTTCAGTATCTGGATGCATTTCTAGGGGACAGTCGGGAACTACAAGAGAATGGAAAACATCTTCATATATTTCATTTGTTATACCTGATAGTCATTATGTAAAAGTCTCTTTTTTGATATTCTGATCCTTTTTAAAGTATCTTAATTGTATTTGTTTTGTACGGGTTGGACACCGTTTCTTATTATTGTTTTAAGGAAGAAGCAATATACAATGAGACAAAAATAATGTCAAGGTGTGTGTATTTTACCGTGTGCACAAGAAAAATGTTTGTCAGTAAAAATTATGATTTAATTGAATACGAAAGGTTCGGGTTCGATCCCAGCCCGCGAAATACCAAAGTCTTTCAAAACGATACTGGTATATCTCCCTAGCTTGGCATTTAGCATAGTAAGTTCAAGGTAACTGCTTGTGGCTCGGTGCCAGGGTATTTATGATTGGTCAAACACCATATGGCCGAATTACTGTTTTCTATTGGGACTTTAAACACTATTAAAACAACAATCAAAAATTTAAATTCCTCGAACGGTTGCTTATACAGGTGCTGGTCACGTGTTCAATAAAATGGACAGAGTGTCATTATTGGTGGGTAAAGCGGGAAACCTATATACGAGTTAACATTTCGTTTATTTCGCGGTTGAACTCAAATCCCCACGGATCATTGAGCCTTCAAACATGGAATAACGGGTTTTTCTCCGATGTTTTATAAAATCTCAAATTTACTACCCTACGACAATAAATAAATGATGCTACAGTAATAGATAAATCGTACCTTGAGGTGACTGCATAAACATATTCTGGAGGCTTGCACCTTGTGGTTGTTGGAGGAACATGTTTGGAAGATTGGTAGGTTGTGGGGCTTGTTGAAACATGCTCTGTAGTTTAGCAACATTGGTATTGGCCGTGTTTCCAAGGAGACGCTCGTACGGAAATCGTCGATTCTGAGCCTCGTTTCCGCACAGTAAGCAGGCGGCAATAACAAATATCACAACGGTGTATTGCATTTTTATTTTATATATCTGAAAATACATTAAAATAAAATAATTGCTTTTACAATGATAATTAAATAAATACTGTAGCGCACAGACATTCCAAATCCATACAGAAACGACGACAGTTCCTAGCCATCCACACAAGAGTCAGACATAGAACGAACCATTCATATCCCTAAAAGTGGATATTTCAAGTAAGCCTATATACGCACCACTCACTAAATCTGTTATGGAATAATCTCATTAAAATCATATGCTAACATTTGCACTATTTCTATACACGTAGATCAGCGTAAAGTAGTGATATTAGTAATGGAACAAAAAGTTAAAACTGATATATATGCATGAATTCCAAATGCAAAGTATATTTATATATCATTATTTTATCCTTATAAAAAGTGGCGTTTACTTTGGCTTTTGAAACACCTTCTATCTAAACACATACATGTTCATCTCTTATCCCAGGCGCAAGGTATGTAGACACACAGTACACATTATTTAACTAGCTGGCGGCTCACGACAAATGTTATATACAAACCAAAGTGGACGACGTTGGCATAACTGGGCACCGGAGAATGGACGTCTAGCTCCGAAAAACTAGGAATTCAACATGTATCACCAGCCGATGATTACAAATTTTATCTAGCATGCCCAATTTATTGATAGAATTTTTATAGTTTTTGGGGAAAAGAGAAATTACACAAAATTCCTGAGGAATCTAATCAGGAATTTAATGTGCTAGTCTTGTGAGAACAAACCAATATCAATTACAACCATTTCTTCATATGATTCGTTCAAATGTGTTGTATTAAATACTGTAATGCATAGACAATATAAAGCCATGACACCCGTAGCCTCGCACAGAGGGACACCGCGGCGTGTGCATCGGTGAAGATTTTAGAAAATACAAAAATAATATTGATTTGTATGAAGAAACGCCTCAAATACACTCTAGAATATATTTGTGTCGACGCTTTTTCGTCTCTGGATAGGGCCCTATCCATACAGAAGACTATGTCATGACAGTGCCTAGTCACCCACACAAGAGACCGACAGTAATGTACCATCCGTAACACTAAAAGATAGACAAACTGGCTGCATACTAATTTAAACATTATGGCAAACATGTTATGAAATTAATTCAAATTATCATTCTTATTTCACTTATATTAATTAGTTCCAAATACATGTATATCCATTATCCAATTAGTAAACGTATTTGTTGCAAATAGTTCGAAATTTCGTGTTATGGTTGCTGTTAAGAGAAAAAGCTAAAACATGCATCCATTGTCTCTTACCTTGCTTTAAAATATACACATTAGAAGAAAGTGCATTAGTTTCGGCGAATTAAAACATAATTATCCATGTGACAAATATATTCGGAAGCCCGTACAAGACACGTACATATATTAGAAGCGATGAGCTTTAAAATTATGCTAACCAAATAAAGCCGAACGTGAAAATCTTCTACTTATAAATCAAAATGTTTTGCGCACTGATAATAAATAACTTTCACGCTCGTATTATATTACGGATATGTACAAAAATCGGAGAAACGGAATTTTATTTATTATTAATAGACAAAACCGTTGCCATGACAATTACGGTATTCATTATGCAACAGCAAAATCGAGATTAATGTTTTTCTGTAACAAGCAAGTATATAATGGCCTGACGGATGTTTTATAATGTTTTGGTAACAATAAACCACGTTATTATTGTTATATATTTGCCAATAAACTATGTAACTCAAGTTTTTTTCTTGCGACATTTGTTCATTTTCCAGCATGTCGGTATGTCTCGTTAATTGAGGATGTTGAAAAATATGGTTGCTTTAACAAAAACTGTCCACCGTTTATTTGACGTATTTGACACTTGGCAGTCAGCCTATAAAATCGTGAGATTTTCAAGTCAGTTTATGTTAGGCCTAAACGAAAATATTGTTGGTTACCCCACCCACGACAACAATGTCATTTAGGGGTTGGTAGGTAGGAGAAATAGTACAGATACATTATTCGTGCAGAAGAAACGTTGAACGACTTAAGCTAATTTCATCCTCAAAAATATATACAGTATACATGGGGAACTTTTGAGCATTTTACTGGCTTATCGATGAAATTGTCTCCCTTATTAACTACCTACTCGAAAGTATACAGCGGTCCTCTGTTTATCAATAACCTTAGATACAATGCCTGCAATATGTCCCTTAGGTGATAGTTTGCTTTAAATTAACCTCTGTAGAGCAACAACATTTATTACACATCAGCGGAAGGTTGTTGCTCTTCAGAGGTTGTACTATATGTTTTGTAAATGAAATTGTAGGAGAGATTTCAGTGGATAGATAGTCGGAGGGAATCAAACAATATTTAAATTTAGGCCTTATAACAATAAATAATAGTCATGCTATATACATTTTGTATGTAAATCATGAAGACTTTTCTTTGCTGTAGAATGTAAATTTGGGCTGAGGAATTCACTAGTCAACATGTTAATTTATAAACATTCCTGTCAGCACGTGTTGGTTGAACCCAAACAAACCCCTCAAAACACTGTCAGTCTGTCAGTCTGTCAGTCCTGACTGACAAATATTGATTTGGACTCACAAAAAAAATCTAGTATTTTCCTCTTAAACGACGAGAAACATTCAGCTATAGGTATTAGCATTTAGGACTGTCTAGTTAAAACAACTTATTTTCGCGAAGCGTACATGCATAGAAATAATAGTGTCATCCATATATAAAGGAGTAGAAATTAGATTTAAGAAACAGCTAACAATGTCTGGGTCACAAAGATCATACGATGTCCGTGCGATTTTTTAAACTCGTACGATTCAACAAATCTTGGTATGCTAACAGTTTCTGTACAACCGTCGTGTCTGGTCATTGCTTGTATGGCGCCGTATGAACTTTAGAGAATCAAATCGTACGGTATTCGTATGTACGTCGCTGACAAGTAGTGCGGAGCTCACAAGGAGCTCGTAGATTTGAACAGCACTTGCGCGACACTCGAACTGACCACATGGTGTTCCCAGTTCATGGCAGTTCGTTGAAACAATTTCACCGAGTTCCTGAGTCCTCTACGAGTTAAGAAAATTGGTACGAAACCTTTGAAAGTATACGATGTTCGTACGGAGGCTGTATGAGTTCGCCAAAATCAACTCGTGCGGGGCTCGTAGGACAAATATGACCAATGCATTACTATGCTGATTGCCACTCAAGGGAGATAAACAGTTGCCATTTTTAATTCCTCTTTGATAGGAGGCGTCCTTTGGTCGAACCCTGGACTGCCCGCACTCGAAGAGGAGACTATATCAGTGAGCTTTCGCGACGATAAATCTTTATAACAGAAAAGTATAAAACTGATCTAATCAAGCATGATACTGGGGGAGAAATGCGGGAAGAACAGAATAATCAGTTATGCGTAGTTTTCATTAAAATGACGTATATAGTGTGATTACATCACATAAATCATAATGACAGACGTACATGGCATTATTTTATGACGTCGATGAAATATGGACAGACATCAGAAGTTGTGATACTTCATTAGGCAGACGCTTAGACAAATTATGACATTGTTATATCATTTTTATGAGATATCGCGTTATAAAACTTGTAATAGTCACACATAGTTATGCTAGATTTAGACAGGAAACAGAATAATTCAAATATTTATCATGGATTTCGCAACACGATATATAGGAGTTGCCACATTATTTGTATTGCTTTAATCATGACAACAGTTATCAATATGTTATGTTAAATGATTACCCCCAACCCACGTCCTAACCCACCCCTAAAACACTCAATATTTCATATATCCATTACATACGCAAACTCAGATTAATATTTAATGCCATCTTCATCGGAACACCGCCTCGATAGCTCACGGGTATTGCGTCCGCTTCGAGTGCCGGAGGTCTCAAGACCAATACCATGCCGCGTCATACCAAAAAGACGAAATAAAAATGGTGTCAATAATTCCCTGGCAAGACGATCAGCATAAAAAGGAAAACAGGATTCTCTTTTCTCATACCCTTGTGTCGATGGATAACACCAGGAATGTGGTGTCCAGATTGAATAATATTAATAATATTAAAGTCAAACTCAAACATAAATAAAAAAAATGGTTTTACAATCGACCTTATATAAATTAAAACAAACTAAACTAAACTCAATCGGAATGCTATTTTTTATAATAATACAATATTGTAACAGCGAACAAATTAGCAAAACAACATATAAAAAACAAATCTCACCCTGCTGAATAAGAATGTAAACAGTTTTTTTAACAGTGTATTCTTCGATGATCAGATCAATAATTGATATTTTATCGGAATACAATAAAACACCTGTACTAGTTATATAGTAGTTATATAGTGGTCAAACATAGTATATGGTCGATGTAGGGTGTGTGTAAACGTATAATATTCATTCGTCATCTACTTTAGTATACTTTGGTATAAAACAGTTTACTAATTATGCATATGTACAATACGCTATGAGCAGTTGGATTGATTGTATGTATGACAATTGCTGACAATCCTTGCCAAACGACCGCGGTGGGTAATTTGATAGGGTTTATGCTCACTAAACACTAAAAAAAACAATGACAATTATCAACAAATATTGGCATTTATTTGTTGTTGACCACTGAGTTAGTCATCCAAACGCATATTGCGTACTCCGTGGTAAGAAATATTCATAAATATCGTGACGTCACGACTTTCTGTGATCAACTGTAACCAATGGTGAGCAGGACACGTTAAGCATAGCTCTTAACATACAATTCTACAAAAGTTCAAGCTGAAGGCGTGCCAAACACTATTGCCAACATAAATGTCCTTATCTTTATAAATATCGTGACGTCATGGGTTTTTGTGAACGATAGTAGCAAATGGTGACTAAGGCACGTTCGAAAAAAAACTTGAATTTATCATTCTAAGAAATTTAAATCTTAGGCGTTCCTTACACAAAAAAGAGCTGTTTAAGTTCGCAATATACATGTACCAATTATTATCGTCTACAGAAAGCAAAGTTTTGCCAAGAAAAACACACACACAGGGTGGAAGGTAAATGGAAGGTAAATGGAAGGTAAAACCACAAGCAGGCACGCCAGAATATAAATGTTTATTTTTGCTTGTCATTACACATTTAACCATAAATACATTGTAAGGACAACAGACCGCCTGTTCATTCAAATCCGATGAGAAGCTATGTCTCAAACAGTTTGTAATTGTATTCTTAATACTGTAAATTACCTTATATTCTCGTGATGTGTATTTCGCCAATTTCGGTAAAATACAAACTCATATTTCGCGGATTATGAATTCGCGGTTGAAGGTTTCAAGTTAGGTTGTCATGTTATGAAGTATATTTACGCGGATTACTGAATTCGCGTGAATGTCCATTCGCTAATAATAGCAGAATAAAACATAGCAGATAAAAACAAACGTACAGTAATATGGGATTTAGTATAATATCGTTAACAAAGCTACCATTGGGACCCTTTGAATTCCGCAAATGCCTTTTTTCTCGACTGGTTAATAGCCTATTATGCTTTGAATACTCTATCTATGCTAAAACTTCGACAATTATACTGTGCCTGTTAAGGGACCCTATATAACAATATCATGGCTTTTGTAGACGTTTGGCATACAAGGGGTTCATGTTTATTGTATAGTTGATACATGACCCCTTAATAATCCTGCCAATTAGTTTTTATTTAAAACTTACATTTTCGAAAAGTTGAGTTTACGTGACATGTATATTGGCAATGATTGCTGGTTTTCTTGAAACATGTACTGTGATCACAGTGTATAAACGAGTCAACTTCCGATTATCGCAATAAGCCATACACCTTGAATAGCATAGTCTCACAATAAGTCATACAGTGAGCGGACATCAAAGATACTTTTGCTCGCAATACGTCATTATAAGTTGAATTGTATAATATCCCAATGAGTCATACAAGTTGAATTGTGTTGTCTCCCAATAAGTCATACAAGTTTAATTGTGTTGTCTCCCAATAAGTCATACAGTTATTAGGTTCATATGTTGTGGTGATGATATGACAGCATTTGTTTCATTAATGCTGCGACGTTGTCATGACCTCCGTCACATGCTTATAGACGGGAGTACATTTTGAGCACGAACGACAATAATTATATGCTTTGAAGTGTGAAGGTTTTCGTCAGATATTGGCGTAAAACATCAAACATTTTGATATATGTACGCTAGGACCTTACCTTACAAATGTAGAGACGTTTCATAATCTGACATAATCATTACAAAATGTCTAGCAACATTATAAAACCTTAACGTGTTTAGTTTATGACGCCATTAAAACAAGATATCTAGTGTGATGTTTTCTTGTTTGTGTAAAATAGCTACGATTTTTCGAGGGTCGCTTTCAGCAACTCAACCGTTCAGTAACCTTTTCACATTTAACTTCCCTGGTCAGTGGACTACATAAGGAAACTTGGTTTCGAGTATCACGGGGGGGGGGGGCTATTTTTCTTCTGGTTTATGTGCAGCCAACATCGAGATACGGCGCCCACGAATATCGAACATGTACATACAACGCCCTCACAGGTACCACTTCACACCTTGGTCGAGTGGAGCATTGTGTGTTATTCTTGCTCAGAAAAACTAAGCAGTGGCGCAGATAGGGTTCCAATACGGGACCTTTCGATCTCAAATATCACGTACCCTATCTCTTGACCACCGCTCCCCACAAATAGAACCATGTTAACTTGTTTATGCACAGTTCTCTGCTGGTAAAAAGTCACATCCAATCATGAGTACAGTCACTGGGTGTATAAGGCTACATCTCATATTAACGTCCTTTTATTTCTTTGGAAGTAAGATAGTTTAGTGTAGATTGAGAAATGTCACTTGAAGCAAAAATACATTTACCTTTAAAAAGCAGTCTAATCTACAGCTAACTGTTTTCAATTAGTGACAGGTGTAAGTTAACCAATCAGTCATCGGTATAAAGTAGCATACTTGTCTATTCAATCATTCACTAGGACTGTACCAGAAGACCAAAAGGGCACTAACAACTAAAGATCATACCAAAGCATGGCTGGTTCATATTGCGTCCATAGCCTCATTTTGGATACTTGCACTGGACATAACCATCACGGTACATTCTGTGCTCCGAAATTAACTGGAAAGTTCCTGGTAATTTATGTTAATGCAACCAAGTAATAAAAGTAACACTTAAAATCTTACACAAGTTAAACAATCTGAGTACCAAATTTACAGCATGATTATACGATCACATACATAATGAAGAAAAAATATTACAGTTAAAAATGCATTAGAAATTGTTCCACACATTGGAACAATACAACAACTATAAGATTTATATTCTCCAAAAAATCATTGTGTAGCCTTAACAAGAATATTATGTGAAGACCACAAGGAACCATGACAGAATGAAAGAAAATGCTGAACCGGGCAGCTATTGGCATACCAGCTTTATTGACAAGCAAAATAGACAGCAAATTAATAAGACAATATTTTAAACATCCCTACGATGGAAATAAGTTGGTATTTCCTGTTGGATCTGGCCACATAACAGAGAGGAATGAATTTCCTTCATATTTGTCTTATATAGTTCCTATAACAGTCCAAAACTCGAAATCTACTTACAGTGACGTCATGTGAGAATGGTCTACTTTTAATTTACGTTTTAGTACTTAGGGAAGCATTTCAGAGAATGCCTTTTCATTTTTTTGAATAACCCTGATAAAGGCTTATGTTTAGCCGAAGCATTGGATAAAATAAATAGATACACTTATCCGTTGTTGTAGTCGTTTAGTTCCACTTACTTATTTATTGCATTCAAGTAATAAAATTGTTATACGATACTGGTACTTAAAATTCACGTTACTGGTAATAAGTTATAACATAGTTAATTTACGTTTCTGATTCCAAACAGTGATATTGTTAATTTACGTTACTGGTACCAAACAGTGATACAGGTAATTAACGTTACAGATGCCAAGCAGTTATACAGGTACTTACGTTACAGATGCCAACCAGCGATACTCGTTATTTACGTTACAGATGCCAAGCAGTGATACTGGTAATTTACGTTACAGATGCCAAGCAGTGATACAGGTAATTAACGTTACAGATGCCAAGCAGTGATACAGGTAATTAACGTTACAGATGCGAAGCAGTGATACTGGTAATTTACGTTACAGAAGCCAAGCAGTGATACCATTTATTTACGTTACAGATGACACGCAATGATACTGGTAATTTACGTTACAGATGCCAAGCAGTGATACAGGTAATATACGTTACAGAAGCCAAGCAGTGATACAGGTAATATACGTTCCAGAAGCCAAGCAGTGATACAGGTAATATACGTTACAGAAGCCAAGCAGTGATACAGGTAATTTACGTTACTGCTACAAGCAGTGATACTGGTAATATACGTTACAGAAGCCAAGCAGTGATACAGGTAATATACGTTACAGAAGCCAAGCAGTGATACAGGTAATTTACGTTATTGCTACAAGCAGTGATACAGGTAATTTACGTTACAGAAGCCAAGCAGTGATACAGGTTATATACGTTACAGAAGCCAAACAGTGATACAGGTAATATACGTTACAGAAGCAAAGCAGTGATACCGGTAATTTACGTTATTGCTACAAGCAGTGATACAGGTAATTTACGTTACAGAAGCCAAGCAGTGATACAGGTAATTTACGTTATTGTACAAGCAGTGATACTGTTAGTTTACGTTACAGGTAAAGATAGTAATACTATCAAATAGCAGTGAACGCGCAAATTGCTTAAGCTTTGCAATCGTATTACAAATGTCACATTATCTTCATTTATCATTTTTCAACATTGGAGCATGAATACAGATAACATATTTTCAATAAAGTAAAAACGTCTGAAAGTTCGACTGTTTAGTGTCAGTTACATAATTACTTATTTTTAGACCCTGATACAATTTTTCTTCATCGAATTTTATGTTAGTTTTCTGTTTTGTTACCGAAGGATCACAGATATAAGTCGTAGCATCAGTTTTGGATGCGGAAGGTAGAAGGTTCGAATGCCGTTAGTCGACTGCTGGTTAGATAATGCTTAGCGTTCATCTTAGCCATCTGATGTCTGATATATAAGGACAAGTCTAAGTCGGGAAGTATAAGTGCTGAGAATGTAAGTGACTTATAAGTCAAAGTGACGAACTTTTTAAATACCATTTTCCGATAAATAGAAAAAATGATGGAAATATTACGTCCATAAAATACACAAACACGACAAATAAGTATCGCAAAGTGTATATAAAATATATGGTTTAAACAAGACTGTCGTGCGTTAAAAAAATCAAAATTAACTCTTACTTTCTTAATGTGTTGGCACCTCACCTACACACGTGCATTTTGCAAAACATGAATTCGACGTTAATGCACATATATTGCCGTAGATATTGCACTAAATGTGGGATTTTAAGAAAATTCGTGAGTTTAAAAAAAACACACCAAAAAAATAAAATAAAAAACAATACTTACTCGTTTCGCAAAAACAATATCCGAACAATGTGGATTAGTACCGCCGACTAAAGTCAAATTCGTTTCTGCAGTTGCTTGGTTTGTCTTAATTATGATCGATAAAAAATATATTCAACCTGTATTAAGTGTAGCTATAAAATCAGCTATAAAACCATCAAGTTTTATGGATTCTATATGAACGTACTAAGATATACAACGCATGTGTCCTGTAGTCACGGTCAAGGGTGATCACACCGTCATATAAACATGTAATAAATCCGACACCTTCACAAAGGCATTAGTTAATTCTTGATATCTTACATGACTAGTAATTATGACGTTGGTATGTCCCGTATAATTATGCATGTAATCAGTACTTTGCAGTAAATTACGTATAAATCGTATCATAATTACATACATGTATTTAGACAATTATATAAGGATAGAACATTAGTAGCTGTTGCATTATTATTATTTAACCATGATAAAACATGTGCTTATTTAGTACAGTTTTCGAAATACATGCATTAAAATATCGATAGTTGAAACCAACTACATGTTTCATCATTAATAAATTGTTGTGATATAAAATCACAGGAACCTGACATTTTGATATACATGTATATACATGTCCCAAAGACACTATGTCCAAAACCCCGTTACCAGGATTGTCGAACTATTGACTAGGTTTAAAAAATAAGTTTCAGCAGCTGGATATAATCAATCAAATCGTCCAACCGAACTTTTAGCTTTCGGATAATAATAAAATATTTGCAAATAGAACCTTGCTTAATAGTAGTATTAAACTGAAATACATGCATACATAATCAATATAATTATTAGAATGCATTTTGTTGTCCCCAGGTGTCAAACGCGGCATATTTGAGGCTTTGTTTGTTCTAAATATTTTAGATGTCCACATGTTATATTAGAGAGAACGGTTGATTGCAAATTTAAATTATGGCTTTCTTGTGCATAAAATGTTTGAAATATTAATGAATAAATATAACGTGTTCAGAGTATTTAGATCTACTGGCATTTCTTTAATTAAATATACATTAATTATTTTAATATAACTAATAATGGAATGAACACATACATTGTGCATGAATGAGAACTTTCGGACAAAGGGGTAAAGCCACGAAGGGTAAAAAATGGCCCAATGTCCAAATCCTGTGAAAATGATAAATTTATACCATCAGTTGAAGTATTTTACAAAAACGGAATTTTTTAAGATTTATATTTGAAACTGTTACCATGGTAACGGGTATAATATTTTGCCAAAAAATGGAAAAAAGCTTCTATTTCCAAAAAAGTGAATCGAAATGTAAGTGCGCATCCATAGAGTGAAATAAAGAATTGAAACTTATCTTTCTTACGAATTTGGTTGCCATGGTAACAGTTTTCAAAAAATGCCCAAAATGCACATTTATGAATCCAAATTAAATAAAATGACGTTTTTGTTAAAGTGGGTGAGGTTCAGTGGAGTATATCAAAACAGCAAGGCGTATTTTTTAAAGTTTTTTATGTATCATTGAAGTTCAATGTCTAATGATTGTGTACAGCATATAAAACATTGTACAATAAGTACTAAATGTATTGAGAATATGGCTAAAAGCGGGGTGAATGTCATGCCTTCATGGCTCTATGACGAGATGAAATAACGTTGAAGGGGTACCTAAAATCTTAAAATTTAATATGGGCACAGCTCTCGACCATCATGAATTGTGCTGTAAACAATGTATTATTAAGTACAATTTCACATTTTAGTCATCTGATTTTGGTCGAGGACTGTGCCCATATTCAAAAAATCACTTATACAAAAAATATTGACAAAATATGCCATTTTTGTGAAAAACGGCCAAACGTGGATACCAATTAGTGGACAGGTGACCGGTAAAAATCAAATTTGATGAAAAATGCTTCCCTATGCAAACGGATAAAGCTATCCACATTACAAACATATACAAATGACACATAATAACATACTTTGATAATTTAATCATGTTTAGGCCAATTCAGACCTTTCGTGGATCTACTCCTTTGAGATTTTGAACATGCCTCAATCTCTACGACGAGGGTCCCAAAAGTTGCATCTTAGACCCGTCGTACGTTCGTCGTACGACACTTGTAAAATGGGTTTTACCTCATGAATTACATGTAGAAACAACCGAAGAAGAAAAATGGTACAAGTAGTTGACTTGCTAGACGCTCATCATGAAAGGAGCGAAAGTTGGTTTCTCTTTGATCTCATACCGCCTCGTGGTGATGGATACCATCAGGAATGAGGTGTCCATAGTGAATTTAATACGGTTGTAAGAACAAAGGAACTCGAAATTCTATCCTTAAAATATCATAATAGTCGATCCATTTAAAATCTCTCTGAACATAATTATAACGAAAAGGAGTGCGGCACTCCGTCCTAAATGGAATCCCGTAAATATAGACAGCATGCCAGTGCTAACAAATCAAAAGACACGAGGAATCTTGTTAGCTCTTGTATCGAAAGAGAAACTTCGGTCTGGGTTAAAATATATAACATATTTTCCTGATGGCGGTCGACAAATCGCCATGCCATATCACACTCGGTTAATGTAGAGTTACGTTATCTAAAGTTGACTTCGGGACACGATGATTGCCGAAGTAAGGTCGTTGAAAACATACGAGGGTTGTCCGGAAAAATTTGAGACTTTGTCTATAAGTCAAAACGTATCAGACACAATTTAATACATAGTAAACAGCAGTTTAAACTGAATTTAAACCTTCCATCAGTGTCTATTTAAAATTCGTTCATGTTATAAATCATATATTAGAATCATAAACAAATTAGTGCAAGGGAGCGAAGCGTGTATTGGTTCACATACTTTGTTACAAGAACATGGTAGCCTAGACAACCCGGAGCACATCAAAATTGACGTGTGTTTACCTTAAGCTTCGAGACATGCAAAGGCCACGAACTACTACAAGTAAGTGTCAAAATTTTATGTAAAGTTGTGTCATAAAATGATTAAGAAAGTAAGAACGACATAAGAGTTGTGAGTACAATGTAATTACTTGTATAATATACATGTAGCTATATGATAATATATTCTATTTTATATGAATATAATAAAATATAGTTTATTTTCATATTTAGTCCTGAAAGGGACTTTTTTACAAAGCAACAATAATACAATGAAATAAATAGCATGGTGATATGTGGCGAGTATGCAATATCATATCACAGCGTATAGACCTATTCACTGTATGACTTATTGGTATTCTATACAATTTATCTTGTATGATTTATTGCGAGCAAAAGCTTATGTGATATCCGGTTACTTTATGACTTATTGGGAGACTATACAATTCAACGTGTACGACTATTTGCGATAACCAAAAGTTGCCTCGTTTATACACTGTGATTATGATACCAAATTAGAAAACATATTTTATATAAATTATGTCACAAATATAATATATTCTAGTTTATATTATATTTATGTCATATTTGAGAAATCGCCGACCAGTTTTTGTAGGACACTTGTGAGTATGTGACCAGACTATGAGTGTACCAGGGTGTCATAAACGTGACAAAATCGACACGTAAACATATTAGGTATAATTACCAATCTGTCAATATGTGTGAGTAAAACGTTTATTGGCTGATGAATTAAACCTAGATAATATACGTATATTGGTATGATCAAAATATCAGTATTGTTTTATCAATGAGACATTGTATTAATACGCCTTGTATATCCTAGTCAACTTCCGGCTCTCACAATAAGTCATACGCGTGGAATCGTTTAGTATCCCAATAAGTCATACAGTGACCGGAAGTTACAAGTGATTTGAACGTAATAAGTCATACACGTTGAATTGTATAGTATTCGAATAAGTCATACGGTGATTAGGTTTATATGCTGTGTAATATGTGTAAAGTACATGTACTATTATTTACTTAATTTTGTAATAAAACCTGTTATAATTCCGAAGAAGTTTCCTAGACTATCATCAGAACGCTAGGAATCTTCCTCATAATTTGTGCCAAATATTGTTATTTTGGCGTGAAGTCTTTTTTCATGAAGACTTATGTAATAGCTTTTATGAAAACTAACAACTATCAACGGTTTTTGTCCAGGGGGTGATATATACTTATAATTGGCTGTGTTTTATTTCTATCGCTTTGAGCGTACGTGTACTGTGCATCCCTTCAAGTGTGGCCCTCCATAGAGCAACAATCTCTCCAGAGTGGCCCTCCATATAGCAACAACCTCTCCAGAGTGGCCCTCCATAGAGCAACAACCTCTCCAGAGTGGCCCTCCATAGAGCAACAATCTCTCCAGAGTGGCCCTCCATATAGCAACAACCTCTCCAGAGTGGCCCTTCATAGAGCAACAACCTCTCCAGAGTGGCCCTCCCTAGAGCAACAACCTCTCCAGAGTGGCCCTCCATATAGCAACAGCCTCTCCAGAGTGGCCCTCCATATAGCAACAACCTCTCCAGAGTGGCCCTCCATAGAGCAACAATCTCTCCAGAGTGGCCCTCCATATAGCAACAACCTCTCCAGAGTGGCCCTTCATAGAGCAACAACCTCTCCAGAGTGGCCCTCCCTAGAGCAACAACCTCTCCAGAGTTTCCCTCCCTAGAGCAACAACCTCTCCAGAGTGGCCCTCCATAGAGCAACAACCTCTCCAGAGTGGCCCTCCATAGAGCAACAACCCTCTTAATATAACATGATCACTTTGTTCCAGTAGTAGCCATTTACTATAAAATTTACTCATCAGAGCAGTAACCTCTTTACTGCATTAAACTATCCATATATCATCTCTCCACTTGTTGGGCTATAGTTTGGCCAAAAACAGTGGTGACTATAAAAATAGTAAAAATATAATTGTTAGTCCAGAGTCTGAAAATATTAATTGTTTATAATAATAATTCTTATGCATAATTTCGTTATATAACAAGTTTCGTAAAGATTTTTTTATTTTAAAAATGCTAATTAATGAGACTGGTTTGCAAAATGTTACTGTGTTTAACCCTTAACTGCACTCACATTCTAACGTTATTCTAAAAAGTCAGCAGCTACAGTGTACACATCATGGTACGGTTTTGTAATAGCACCTACGGAAATCGTAAACTTTAAACCACGTTCATATTTAAATTCTATATAATTCTTTAACAACTGCGAATTGGTGACAACTATTGTTTGTAGGAGTTCATTAACTGAATAATTGTTAGTTGTTGCGTATCACGTTACCACAAGTTGTATCTGTTCAAGAATTATAAAGAATTAAAGATTGATCGTTAGTTGACGATTTCCATAAGTGCTTTGGTAAAACAGTACCCCCCATGTGCAGCATTGTGTGGTCAAATAACAAGAATGATCTCCCTTGATAAGAACATTTAATGTATTTGGGTTGCCTCCCCTTTATATACTTATAATTATTTTGGACAAATAATTGGTGATTCATTGATAACTTGTTGCCACATACCAATGAATATTTTGTATATCCATGCGGTAAAGTGCCCGAATTCATGTACTACAATACAGATGAACATGTTTCAATAAGTAATTAAACATTTTGAAATTTGGAATTGGATTAGATAGGATGTAATTTTGGTTCTATACGTAAATTTTATCAACATCTGATGAATAAATTTTCAGAAATGTAAAATTTATACGATTTGTTTCGCCGCAAACGACCTATACACTGCACAAAAATGCAATGGAATGAAACATTGACAATGGGTTTCGGTGTGGGCTGATAAGTAAATTGGGTGATTTAACCATTTTATAGAAAATATTAATACTCTAAATTATGAACCTATCGACTGCACTGTAAGCGATTTTATAAGGGTTAGCAAGGAGGTTACTCAAACACTATATGCATGTTAAAAACAATTACGAAAACACGCTCAACGCTCAGTATCAAGCGTTGGTAAATGGCCAGACTCGGACTGGTTTAAGTATTGAATGTCGTTAGGCCAAATTGATGTATAAAAATGACTATAATTAGAATATAATAAAAGGTACATTGTAGTTTTGCTGGATATTTTAAGTTTGTTTATCTCCAAGAAGAGTAAAAACACTGATATAGCCACCATGTGTACGTGTATTATCTAACATTCCCAGGGGGAATCACTCTGTTATGAAACATTTTGTAAGTACATGAGTTGCTCCCCTTGGAGTGTTCAAAATAAAATGCTGCTAAAATATGTTTTACCAATTTGAAGTCCAAGTCTAAGGTTCTGTTTTAAAACGCTCGTGAATAAGGCCTGGTAATGTTCTCTCAAAGCACTTTAGGAAAACTTAAACTCAGGCCTACGTTCAGATTTAAATTTTATAGGAAATCTTAAACGTAGGCCTACGTCCAGGTTTATTTTTTTAGGAAATTTTAAACTTAGGCCTACGTGCAGGTTTATTTTTTTAGGAAATCTTAAACTTAGGCCTACGTGCAGGTTTATTTTTTTAGGAAATCTTAAACTTAGGCCTACGTGCATGTTTATTTTTTTAGGAAATCTTAAACTTAGGCCTACGTGCAGGTTTATTTTTTTAGGAAATCTTAAACTTAGGCCTACGTGCAGGTTTATTTTTTTAGGAAATCTTAAACTTAGGCCTACGTGCAGGTTTATTTTTTTAGGAAATCTTAAACTTAGGCCTACGTTCAGGTTTATTTTTTTAGGAAATCTTAAACTTAGGCCTACGTGCAGGTTTATTTTTTTAGGAAATCTTAAACTTAGGCCTACGTTCAGGTTTATTTTTTTAGGAAATCTTAAACTTAGGCCTACGTGCAGGTTTATTTTTTTAGGAAATCTTAAACTTAGGCCTACGTGCAGGTTTATTTTTTTTAGGAAATCTTAAACTTAGGCCTACGTGCAGGTTTATTTTTTAGGAAATCTTAAACTAAGGCCTACGTTCTGGTTTATTTTTTTTAGGAAATCTTAAACTTAGGCCTACGCGCAGGTGTATTATAGCTCTTTAACAGTACAGCTACAATTTGTGATAAAGGGTTGTTCAATGTAATTATCATAAGATAAATTTTATTTTGAGTCCACAAGACTATACAATAGACAACATAAGCTCAGACTTAGTCAAGGAACTCCTACAAAGCATACATGTCCAAATGTGTATGTTTTAAAGAATAATTAAGAATTCGAATTTGAACGTAAGATTACTGTTTCCATAAGTACATTGATAAAACGTTACAGTGACAGGTGAAGATGTTTCTCTAGATACGATCATTCTGTCACACTTGAAGGTCATATAGATATCCACTGGGTTCAAGCTAAATGTTTTATTAAGTTAAACCATCGTTCATTGTCGGTGTCAGAGCTTTTAATGAAAATGAATTCCTTTAGATTACAATGGAAGACAAACATTCAATACTTGGTCGTCGTGATAACGGAATCCGCCGGGGTCAAATTTCCGTGACACGTGCGATTTCAATTCACCGGGGTTTTATCTTGACCGTTTATTCCCCATTAATTCACAAAATTAACCAAATTTGTAAAAATTACGGACAATTAATCTCTCATGCGTAGTAATTGTCAATCGGTGAACGTCAAAAGCTTGAAATCTTACTCCACGAACGCTTGATCTGAAATCAAGATTTTCCCAATGACATTTTAGAAAATAAACGAGCGTGATAAGCCCACATCAAGATAGAATACAGCAGGTATTCATTATCAAATCGGCAAGGATTATACGTAAACTCGATACGTTCATGTTTACGAGATTTTTACTGTAAAAGTCATGTATTTTCGCGAGGTAAAAACGTCGCGAATTTGGAATTCTGTAGTGAAGTTCGCGAGGCTTAATGTTCGCGAGGCTAAACATTCGCGAAGTTAAATATTTACGAGTTTTAAACTACGAAAAATACAAGTTTCTGTACGTTTTAGTATTTTGCGAATTAATTTTACCAAACTCGCGAATATAGCAAAAATTAAACACATGCGTAACTGTTTGATTGAATAGTATGCTGATCGTAGTAAATGCACAAACAACATATTTGTAATAAACAAGTGTCCTGTTTTTCATTGAATCCACAAGCAACGTTTCGGATATACTTTAATGCCTGTCCTGTACTGTACCCTCGTGATCGTCAGTGAGTCGGTTTCGGCCAACAACTGTGGCATTTGGCACCAACATATTAAGTGACATGGATAGTACTCATTCTCGGCTTGAGTGTCGATGTTGTCTCGTTACAATCGGTCATAGACCATGTGTTGACATGTTGTACTTGCGTTGTTAGCTAAAACTTACGTTACATATCACGTGGTATGTCCACACTGCACACGTATGCCGGTACAAATTAACATAACATTTGCGAACTATTGCGATGTGAAGTCTTAAAATGTTTCCAAGCCATGCATTTGATCTCCATTGTCAACAATGCACAATTGAATCTACGCTCATTATGAATTTGTATCACTCTGATTTTCACTGCACTAAAGATGAATAGCTCACACTATATATTAGGAGATAGGAGAGAAAATATTTACAGAAAAAAAACGGCGGCAATTTGACCAAACTACATTTGTATTTTTATTAATTAATTATCATCCAGTACTAACTTTTTTCGTGTCAATCTACTGACAACCACTTCAGACTTCTATGACAATGTGCGTAAATAATGTAAAAAACATATTGTGATAAAAGGTTTGCTGAAGTGGTCACATTTTTCCCACCGGACCAACCGTCATATTACATGGTAAAAACTATATCAAGACAAATGATATACATGTACAATGTATATGATAATTCATATTCATAATATACTGTTACCTGTTTCTAGTTGCTAAAGGTTTTTGTTGTTTTTATAAACATTTTTGTGTGGACATTGGCGATGATTTAGGGTATGCAAAGGTACAGACAGGGCCATATTTTTAGGATGTTTAAAAAAGGAAATTGCTTATAGGAGCAGGGAATGGAAACACTAACAAGAGGCCCGGCCTGGGACTAAGTAGCTCTAACCACAGCAGGTGAGGAACCTAGTGTCATTTTAGAGGCCCGGCCTGGGACTAAGTAGCTCTAACCACAGCAGATGAGGAACCTAGTGTCATTTTAGAGGCCCGACCTGGGACTAAGTAGCTCTAACCACAGCAGGTGAGGAACCTAGTGTCATTTTAGAGGCCCGGCCTGGGGCTAGGTAGCTCTAACCACAGCAGATGAGGAACCTAGTGTCATTTTAGAGGCCCTGTCTGGGGCTAGGTAGCTCTTACCATGGCAGAGGAGGAACCTAGTGTCCTTTTAGAGGCCCGGCCTGGGGCTAGGTAGCTCTAACCACGGCAGATGAGGAACCTAGTGACCTTTTGGCCCTCTTGCAATTTTTCCATTCCATTCCATGTACAGAAAATTCCGGAAGCCAAAATTAAACACACACGAGAGCACCGTGTGTCTTCGGTAAATATACAATGCTATACACACCGAGGTGATCAGATTGAAAAGACAGGAAGTGCGCAAATAAGCGTATAATTGTTCTTGCTTTAACGAGAAGGTATTTGTCAATGTGTTACGAGAAATTAATAAGAATTGTCTTTTTTCTACAATATTACACTAGGCAAAATTGTTATAATGGCAAATTGAACAAATAATTTTACAATAAATGCGTTTTGTCTTCTTTGATAATATTTCCCTTTTTTAGAAAAAAAATGGTAAACTTACGTTACTGATTTAATGCTGAACAAATAGTTCAACAATAAATGTGTTTTGTCTTCTTCCGATAATATTTCATGTTTATAAAGAAAAATGACAAACTACTAGTTTGAGTTAAATGCTTATTAACAAACAGTTGGACACTCAATGATTTGTCTTCTTTGATAACCTTTCGTGTCTTTTTCCAAAACAAGAAACGTTTATATTGGTATTCATTACGCAGAGTAATAGGCCGCCCTTTGACGAATAACTAAAGTGCGTGTCAACGGAAGCATTGTCTTCTTTTCCCGCTATTATAAAGTAACTGAAAGCCCCGGATGTTCTGGTAGTAATATAAAACCGGACGTTGTCTATAGGGTCCGAAAGTGACGCCGGGATACGATAACAATGCAGACCCTTTGAAAGGCCCCTGATCTTTAGAAATTTTCACATTCGATAGAACTTTGTTCTACAGCGTCATTGGATGTGACATCAGCGTTTATATCTCTGTCTGACGTGGATTGTAGTTTTTAAAATATCTTAATTTTTAATACACTTGTAGATCTATTCATGAAGTTTGAAAAAGACGAATTCAGTATTAATGTATTGTGATCAAATTTGAGACAACACACTGTGAATAGACATGGTGATTTGATATATTGACTTGTAGTGGCTGTTCAATGTCATAGTAAACTGAAAAAAATTGCATCACACCCACATTTTTGTAATCATATCGCTTTACGTTTTTACCACGTGGTTAAACGTCTTCGATTTCATGGACTACGCCACAACAGGAAGAGACAAACTTAACGTAACCACAAAAATGTATAAGATTTCATAAAAAGTTTGTTCAATGAAAATCACCCAATATTTGAAGAGCACTTAAAAACTTAGTTTAAAAGTGTCCGCCTTATCCCTTATAACCCATGTTGATATTAACGATTAATGTTAAGTACATATTGTGGTTTATAAGAGTAAACTGTCAGGATTTTGTATTCATATCTTTATTAATATCATAAATATTACACAAAGCCTACCATAACGACACTATATAACTATAACATCATTATGTTACTGTTTATTACTATTCGCGGCGGATTGTTTAGCGTTAATTATGCGGATGAAGTAGGTCGCGAAATTATATTCACTCGCAGAATTGACCTAAAATAGGTAACAAGAGTGTTTTCTCACAATATTTCAAACCCATGAATTTAAGAAACCACCAAACTACTGTTTTATCAAAATCCGCGAACTTTAATCTTGACCCGCGAAAATTGATGTTTTTACACTACTGTGAGGTTTTACATGTCAAAATGTGAACTAGTAAATCTGTCGGCGGACAAAAACTTCATCAACATGAAATAAAACAAATAGAAACTGTTTATTAGTAACTGTTTACCATCGACAGTTACATTCCGACAATTTCTTGAATATTTCTTTTTTTATTTGATTTCTTTTTTTCAAATGGTTTGCGGTTTAATAAAGTTGTGTTAGTGGTGAAAATATTAACATATTTATATCAAAAACTTAAACGATGACAACATTTTAGTAAATAATGAATGCTTCGTTAGCCCCCAATTACATTTTTTAATTAATTGTTTTAAGTCCCCACGTGTTAACAGTATTGCAGGCGTATGGAGACTACCGAGTGACGTTATCCTGTCACCTGGCAAACCAGCAGTTACCTGGAACTAAATATACTGAACGTTCAGCAAGGGAGATATACCAGTAAGGTTACGTTTTTAACGAATTTGACGGTAGGTCGCGTTCTTGGATCGAACCTGATACCTCTCGTGTTCGAAGCGGACACTCTACCACTAGGCAATCGAACCGTCCAATATCAAGTAACCACTAGGTACGTATATAATTCAGGTCTATGCAGGCATACGTAATAAATAAAAAAAATAAAAAAACTATATTCACAGGAACTTGCAAAATTTATAAACAATATTTTCGCTACTGTAGATCCGGTATTAATTTTAATACAGGCTCTACAGAAGTGAAATCTTTTAGTGATTTTTTTTTCATTTTTTTAATTATGCAAGTTCCTGTGGTATACTTTATATTATAGTCTCTATCAGTCAAACTATTCCTCATTTTGAAATGTGAAACCAATCAAGCTATGTAAGAACATCTTCACATTTCAATTTTGGTAAAAACTATCGACGTACCACAGTTAACTGTAGTATTAAATAATAATAAAAACAAAATGATTTTCTTTTAATCTAAACAAGATATATTTATTATACTGGTACATCTTTTAGCTCTAACGTTACCAATCTATTCATGTAAAAAGAAATTCCTTATCAATGAAACAATCACCTGTGAGACGTACGTGCACTTATTCTATAGACTTTGCTTTGAAATATGTTTTCCATGTTTAGATACTAGTAAGTTTATTAATAATTTCATAGGATGAAAGGATATAGAACAACACTTTCATTTATTGCCAAAATAATCATTGCATTAGATCTATATGTACTCCTTTTTATCGTTCAATCAAAAAGCGCCGTGTGGGACAAAAATTCAACAATTCAATTTTGACACAATAATTATTTAGATTATATGTGTATCTAGTTATATCTTGATTATGTTTTTATTTAAATCTGACGACATGTCAAGACGCGAACCGTTTATCTGAGCCATATCAACCTATTATTTGTTTTGTCGTACTAGTATTTAACAGGAGTCACACAGAAAGAGTCAATAAACCCATACAGAAGGTTCGACTTTATCAATCACTAGTCTGGTTCCCGACGTGTACAACCACATGTAACTTTATCATTAATAAAGAGTAAACAAAAAATATTTATTTTTTATAAAATGTATAATATCTTAGAAAGGTGCATTTGTACTAAAGTGGTCAGATTTTCATGGTATCAAAAACAAGAATATCTTCATTAAGTAAGTATATTCATAGACACCATTGATCGAACTACCTCCATGCAAAATCCCATCGAAATTGATCGAGTAGTTAAAAAGTTATACCATGAAATGCATACCATGGTGTCCAGTCAGTCACTGAGGTGCATTCAATAGAAACGACAATGCTATTCTAAACAAAAAAAGAAAGTGAGTTCACGCCCCATGTATTTATTTTCTTATTTATGGACGGATTTTAAAATGTTGATATCAAATTAAAGACGTAGCTCTGTAGTTTCTGATTATGTAAATATATTTAAAATAACACGAGTATTAATAATATGTTTATCAAAACCAGTGACTGGGTGGTAAATTTTCCGTGTTTCGAAGATATTATAAATTATATATTTTTTTTATATAAAAAAAATTGTTTGTTTACTCTTTGTTAATGATACAGTAACCTGTGTGTACAACTACGTAGTAATGTAAGGGACAGGTAATCCAGACTAACCAATCACGTACCACGTTGGTCTGGTTCGCGCTTCCAAATCTTACATTATATTAGTTTGTAAAGATCTGCAACCAGACTAGTACCACATTTCCTGTCTGTTATTTGTAAGGTTGTGGAACAGTCATGTACGGGACGTGTAGCCCCTACGTATACATGTAAGGGGAGAAAGAGAAAGAAGACATCTTCCCTTTATAGCTGATCTTCTAGCAAGAAAACACTAGTATAATTTTATAAACGTTGGTATGGCGCGGCCTGGTATTGAACATGGGACCTCCTGCATTCAGCTAATTGAATGATCTGTCTCTACGCTACTAGCTATCAATTTGACTTTCCAAATGGCTGAGAATTCATTTGCGTGGGAACAATATACAGTAAATATCAAAGATCAGAAACACACATCGTTTTATACGAGTATGTTTTTATCATTCCCGCTGTTTGTGAGATCATTCTCCCGCCCTCGAGATTCGTGATACTCACGTAGGTTAGGTTTTAGGGCTAACTATTGTCGTCTGGTTCGATCATGTGCGAATGTCTGTTTTCTTCAGGCGCCAAAACGTATGTTTTTGGGTAGTTTCAAGACGGCGCAGATGAAACAAGAATAAAAGCGATCTAACGATAGTTCGATCATTATAATACATGTATATAGTTTAAACACTGAAGGTGTTCATAGTCTCTAGTTGAACTATGGTTACTATAGTTAGCACCAGAACCCAGCCATCATCAGTATATTCGCCACTCAAGTACAAACATGATCAAGATTAGTGCTTAATCGAAAATTTCGTTTTACTGACACAAAGATCGAAGGTTTGAGATGTGATTTTAATCTTCCAATCTATGAATGGACGTACTACAGACTGCTTCATTGATAACCTACACGTACGTGCCCAGGGAACGATAAAATGGCTGGTAACTGATTATTGTCACGATAAATGTTCAACCATTAAAATTATAATGATTTTAATGGTCTCATATTAATAAAGCCGCCATTGTCTGGGTTAGATGTTTCATAGTGAACTCAAGTCATTCCTAGCAAATAAATTATCATTTATATGCAAATTTACGTATAACTTTATTAGAAGTTCTCTTCATAGAATTAATAAAGGAAATTGATCATGTTTCTGTAAATATTAGCATTTGTTTCGGAGGTTAATGGTCAAGCTAATCAAGTACGCTATTGCCTACGCTGAAGTGCATCGAGAAAAGTCATCTCATTGAGAAACGTTATACATGTCTATAATAAAATTATGTTATATCATATAGTAATTATGAATAAAATCGAGTTTAAAGTTATGTACATGGGGTTATGCTATGCTATGCTATGCTATGCTATGCTATGCTATGCTATGCTATGCTATGCTATGCTATGCTATGCTATGCTATGCTATGCTATGCTATGCTATGCTATGCTATGCTATGCTATGCTATGCTATGCTATGCTATGCTATGCTATGCTATGCTATGCTATGCTATGCTATGCTATGCTATGCTATGCTATGCTATGCTATGCTATGCTATGCTATGCTATGCTATGCTATGCTATGCTATGCTATGCTATGCTATGCTATGCTATGCTATGCTATTTTTACTAAAATTAACTCAAATTTTACACATTATCTGTTCACTGGTACTCAAACATTGTTCAAATTTTACTCGAACCAAAATATACTCAAATATAACTGCAAGTGTACTCATTATTTACTCAGTCATTGCTCATATTTAACTATCAAACAAAGTGCTCAAAATGAAACACATTTACTCATTCTTGACTCAACGATTTCTTTAAATGAACTCAAAGTAAAAATATGCTCACAAGAAACTCAAACATCACCCATTATTGACTCCAACATTGCTCAAATTGAACTCAAAATAAAAGACGCCCACAATTTACTCACACTTCACTCATTATTAACTCAAGCATTACTCAAAATGAACTCAGAATAAAAGGACGCTCACAATTAACTCACACTTTACTCATTATTAACTCAAACATTGCTCAAAATGAACTCAGAATAAAAAGACGCTCACAATATATTCACACTTTACTCATTATTAACTCAAACATTGCTCAAAATGAACTCAGAATAAAAAGACGCTCACAATTAACTCACACTTTACTCATTTTTGGCTCGAAAATTGCTCAAAATTAACTCAAAGTAAAAATACGCCCTAAACAAACACAACCTTAACTTATTATTGACTCAAATATTGTTCAAAATTAACTCAACGTAAAAACACACTCAAAATTAACTCAAACTTTACTGATTATTGTCTGAAACATTGGTCAAAATTAACTCAGAATAAAAAAACGCTCACAATTTACTCACACTTTACGCATTACTGACTCAAACATTGCTCAAAATGAACTCATAATAAAAACAAGAGGGCCATGATGGCCCTGGGTCGCTCACCTGAATCACCTTGCTCATGATATTTTTTATATATGAAACTGCTGAAAACGCCCACAATTTACTCACACTTTACTCATTATTAACTCAAACATTGCTCAAAATGAACTCAGAATAAAAAAACGCTCACAATCTATTCACACTTTACTCATTATTAACTCAAACATTGCTCAAAATGGACTCAGAATAAAAAGACGCTCACAATTTATTCACACTTTACTCATTATTGACTTAAACATTGCTCAAAATTAACTGAAAGTAAAAATGCACTCAAAATTAACTCAAACTTTACTCATTATTGTCTCAAACATTGCTCAAAATTAACTCAGAATAAAATAACGCTCAAAATTAACTCAAACTTTACTCATTATTGTCTCAAACATTGCTCAAAATGAACTCAGAGTAAAATGACGATCACAATTTACTCAGCCTTTACTCATTATTAACTCAAACATTGCTCAAGATGAATTCAGATTAAAAAGGCGCTCACAATTAACTCATTATTTACTCCAACTCAGAATAAAAATAACGCTCACAATTTACTCAATTTTTACTCATTATTGTCTCAAACATTGCTCAAAATGAACTCAGAATAAAAAGACGCTCAAAGTAACTCAAACTTTACTCATTATTGTCTCAAACATTGCTCAAAATGAACTCAAAGTAAAAACATTGCTCAAAATGAACTCAAAGTAACAACATTGCTCAAAATGAACTCAACGTAAAAACATTGCTCAAAATGAACTCAAAGAAAATCTATGCTCAAAAGTTACTAAAAACTTACTCATTATTGACAAAACATTTGCCTAGGCCTAGTAGAGTATCTTTCGAGTGAGAGGTTGGTTGTTCGAATCTTAGGGTGGTTTGGAAGATATTGGGAAGCGAGCCACCAGCTTATTAAATAGTTATTCGTTGTTTGGTGTTTGGTATTAAGAAAGTCAATATTGTGACAAGATAGTTGTACCATAAAATACATTGCCTGACCTTGTAAAGAAGTGTGCCATTATAATAAATAAAATAAACGTTTTAATGTCATGAATGATGGATGCTTCTCAGAGAATTATCAATCGTCTAATTGAGACAAATGAAAAATCATCCTTCACTTTGAACATTTATATAATATACATATATGTATATAAGTTAAATTTATTGTAAAATCAGAGTATTGAATGTCTCGCGTCATTCGCGAATTCGATCAAATTTATGCACGTACTCTTAAACAACGAAAGAAAAAGGGATTTCTGTCTGAAATTAAATAGTCGCGAACATTTACACTCACGAATTCTTCAAAATACCAAATTCGCGAACTTTTGAAGTCGTGAAAATATAGAAACATATGATTTTAAAAAATAAAATGTACGCTAATGTATTCCAATAAAGCGACGCCATTTCGTTTAACCTATTAGTAAAAATTATAAATAATAAAGCTTTTAAATTATGATCGCGTTATTACCCAGACCAACTCAATAACAATAATTTATTATTAAAAATAGTTTACATCTATTGCGGGATTCAGCAACATCAATATTAAGATCAACTTACTAAGAAGTCCAGTTTTTAGAGTCCAAAGGTGGACTCATTATTGACGGTTACTGCATTCATCATTTGAATTATAATTGAGTACTCCGCCACGATAGCATAGCTGTAGGGCGTAAGCTTCGAGTGCTAGAGGTCTCTGGTTCAATCCGAGGCCGCGACATATATAAGTCGTTTAAAGGGACTGCCTCACGTATTGGTGTATTGCAAAAATAAAATTAAATTGTCAAATATTCATGTAATTTTGGTACAGTTTCCCGTATATGCCATAAACAACCACATTGACATAAAAAATAACTGGGAAAACATCGGCATTTTGTAGTAATTTAGCATTTTTACACCAAAAATTCTATACGGTATTAATACCCTATAGAATTAGCATGACTATCACTTAAATTGACTGAAATTTGTTACCATTCGATGAAAACGAATTGCGAAACTAACCGAATACCACACAGATGTTTCGGCTTTACTTTGTTGAAGTTACAGTTTGATCAAGTGTGAATTACATAATTCACAAAACCTTTTGGAAGGAAACTCTGCGATATTTTCGAACAGAAAAATACTGAGTGCCAAATATCAAGAGTGATTTAAATTGCTTATATGCCATAAATCTTTCATAAAGCAACCACCAGTGGCTTTCTATTATATAATTACTTGGTTAGGAAGGAAAATTACATCATACAAAAATTTTAGCCCGATCTGTGAGGCAGCACCTTTAAAGGGTACTTATATATCTCCCTTGCTCGACCCTCAGCATATTGAGTTCCATGTCACTGCTGGGCTTGTTTTCACAAAGCATCATAAGGGAAAACTTAAATATTTTGACCTAAGTTAAAAAATTAAGCTGCACCAGCTATTTCCCAAGAAACTAACAATAACCCATATTTTCTTTGTGATTATTGTTGCTCTTTACATAATGGTTCTAAACTATCTAAAATAATGATATCTCGATTTTCCTGAATAGCTGATACACTTAAGGAAATTTTAATATTTTAAGAATATTCTAAGTTTTCCCTTAAGATGCTTTGTGAATACCACCCCTGGTTTGTCTAGTGTCAGGATAATGTGTGGGTAAGAGTCTCCATATGACTGAAATACTTTTGGGGATTTCACATATTTAAAAAAAAATAGCTAAACAAATAAAAAAGATTGTCTTGCGCACACCTGTCAAAGTTTCGATACTGCACAATCCGTCAGAGGCTCCCACTAATCAAGGGCTTATTTCGTTTACCTTCAAAATGTCAAACGGTATCTTAATTTCCTTTCAAACCCAATAAATCATTCCGTTGAATGAAAAATGGTTCTTATATAGCAATTTTTCGACAAGGGAAGAGTTAATACAAGTACTATACATGTGTTAAATTCAATATGAACTAGTTTTAAAGTCGATCCAGACTAAACCGTTGAGAGCACAAATGATATCGTTTTAATTTTCATAATTTGGACTAAAATCCACCTGTCATTATGTGACGTTAACATGAATGGAGAAACATTATCAGAAAACTTTGGTCCGGAATGTTAGAAGTATTTAATCAAGTATATCTACAAACGTTAATATAGATATGTTGTAAAAGCGGTGATTTATCGAGCTTTGTTTGTACTTTACCTTTTCACTACCGTTTTATTTGCAGAGTCTCTGATTCTTGCCTAGTATGGACTATCGCGGTCTGCTACATCCAGTTCCGCCGACAGGCTGGCATATTTTCATGATAATGACGAAATGAATGACGTTGACATTATTGTACAGACTGTAGGTGTGTCCTTGAGGAATGCTCATGCTTTCTGATAAAGTAGTCTCTTATCATTAAGAATTTAGTGAAAGAGAAATTTACAATCAATGCAAATTCATTGATGTTCTTTAAAAGAAGATGTAACGGAATATTTTCATGTCATAAAATTGTGATTTTACTGTATAGTAATACCTGGTTTATAGTCTAGTCTTATATTCTAATGAAAAATGAGCAGAAGAACCTAAAGCTAAATTTGTACAGTACTTTTTTCCAAATCATTTGAACACAAAAAACTTTACAGAGTAACAGTGCAAAATGTAATAATGCGCCCGACGCAAAATTAATCGACTTTTGGAGCATTAAAGCATAGGTAAACAATTATCTGTACAGTTTTAGGGGAACATTCTCCTGCATTTTTCCCCATAAGAATATGAATTAGTAACTGCTATAACAGTGTAGCAAACCACGTGACTATGACATCACTAAAGGCTACAAATACAAGACGAAATGTGTTAACATTTCAAAACGAAGAGCCGCGTATTTTTGTTTTCGAACCGGAGCAAATGGCGACAAATTTCGTCTTGGATTTGTAGCCTTTAGTGGTGTCAGAGTATTGCTATACTGTATAAGATTAAATTGCAATTCTAATATTGGTAAAAATACGGATACTTATACTTTAACAGCTATATAAATCGTGATCTTGAACTTTGTACCTCTTTCATTTTAGATAGAATGTGAATGTGAATGCACCTTTATTTTGTCGATAATGCATTTTTATGTTCAACATTGTTGGACCCATACCAGGTTTAAATCCCCTATAAGTGGTATAACAGTGAATGTTTCAAGGTTATGCTACTACAGTTAACAAATATAGATATGTTCAAGACTTGTGTCTGTTTTAGAGCGTCTAGCAATGCTATTACCGGTACAATTTGTATCCAGACTTTGCTATGACGCGGCCTCGGATCGTACCAAGGACATCCTGCACTCAAAGCGGACGTTTCGATGTGGTATTGTAGGCGTCTTATTGAGAACATCTTTAGGTGATGTTTTACTGTAATAATCGTGGAACTTAAGTGTGTAAGAAGTAATCAATCGACGCCTCCGGTATTTATACACGATTTCCAAAGCTAAACATAACTTGTACATTCTCATACATCAGTGGTTGGTCAAGTTCTCAGAACGAGGATTCAGATGAAGAATACGCTGGTGAACGAGAATGGACTTGTGTTGCAGGGGTTTCTCTAAGCTTTGCCTACCAGGTTCCACAACGTGACATTTGGAGCTCTACCAAGTGAGCTGACAAAGCGGGGAACCCGGCGTCATGCATTCGGTATATACACTTCATAGACGAACAACAACATTTATTTTAAAAATAGTTTATTTTTATCATAGTTTTCTATGTTTTCTCATTTTTTTTTGGCATTTTCTAGCATTTTCAAATCACATAAGTAAAAACTCAAACACAAACAATAAAACTTTAAATAAACACGACACTGTGTGTACATGTGTGTGTATGTATCAAATCAAAGGTCAATGTAGTTATATATGTACAATCTTACATTGAAGCGTACACATACGCATACACAATCTAGCATATACATAATTATAATAAAAGCACGTTCAATAATGAATTTTAGACTGGTTTGCTACATATTGTAAAATTCTGCTTTTTAAATTTAACAAAAATGTAGCGCACAGCCTGATTTGAGCTGGTTATTTCTGGACAGTCACCACGTCATTTATCGCTAAATTAAATTTCAAATGCTTGATTCCAAAAGCGATCAATGTATAAAAATAATTTGGTTGAATCAAGTTATAAATTTATAAAATAAACTTGGAATGTTCTTAAAAAATTAAATTGATTTAGAGGCTTCAAGCAGTTGAACAAGTCTATGTGTATAACTACGAACCGTATATTTTAAAATTTCAGGTCCGTGGTATAACCAACTTATATAATAATACTTCTTGGTGCATATAATTACAAATGAACATATTTACAAGATGGCCGATATGGTATAAATAAGCAATGAACTCATCAACATCAAAAATATTGCACAAAAATAATTTAAAAGCGATCTACGCTTTCGCACCACATATTATTCGTACTCTACATATTATTCGTACTCAACAACTTCGTCCAAACTAACTACACATAAATAAAAGGTATACGTTATTTTAAATATTGAATGCGTTCAAACATTCAAAGCCCAATATTGTTGCTATAGTATGTTTTTGGATGGATAGTTTCATGAGAATATATCTATCAAAGTTTAATACAATACATGTACATCTCAAACAAAAATACTTAAGTACATCTCTATTTAAGGACGAATTAAGCGATTTTGGCTTTAATACATTATTCAGTGATTATTTTGAAGACGAGAAAAATATGATAAAGTGGGTATCTATTCATATTTAAACATTCAACTGTCAAAAGCAAACATTATATTTGTCGATTTGAGAAATAAAATATGCATACGTAATTTTACTTGTTATATTTCGCTATCGAGTTTAACATTCAGCAAAAGTATTTTGGTTCACATACTATTCTACACCTGTTAACTTGAATTGTACAAAATGGTATTTAGAGTTCTATGTTTAAACATGCCATACGTGTAAACATTCAAGTTCAAAAAGTAAATTTACCAAATTCGTAAAAATAAATACAAATTTAATGGCGTTTGAAGTTTTCATTCTAGTACAATAATTTCCAATCTCGGCGTGAGTTAAAAACGGTGTGAAAACCATTTTATTGTGAATGGGTACCAGTCCGGGAGAGATGGCATTGTATCACGTGATTTATAATAATTCATCAGCAAATAAATTCTTATTCTCGGCGGAAGTCTCAAAGGTACAATTCTTCATTGATAGTTAAGGGTATTCACAATGTCTTGGATACGTGAATAACCTGTCCATAATTATTAATATGATATTCAGTCAAGGGTCTAAGTGTCAACAATGCATGTGTAAATATTCATTAGTTACCATTGTATTGGAAAGACGTTCTAATTGAAAATAGCTTAATCAACATAAATTATTAGAATATTGTGCTAGATTTTGACTGGGGTCACTTCTATGCAGAGCTAGCAAGTTTTATGGTGTTTTTTTACGTTGACGCTTTAAGTTTAATCTAATCATGTTTTAGGTACTTAAATAGGGTGAACGTCCGTACGTACTGACGGGCAAAACATAATCTCATAAACAATAAACTTATTTATCTATTACATGTATAACAAATCTGGCATATGAAAATGTTTTAAACAAACATTTCGCTTAAAACATATCAAACAATGTCAATGTACCATAAAAATGTAGGGCAAGTATTTGTTCTATCTTTATCTACATAAAAACGGATACATGTAATTTTGATGGTGATACCATCTTGTCTGAGGGTTTATACTTATACCGGGGTATAGACTATTACATACATAATCTAATAAACCGTCATTTGAAACTATTTACACTCTGGTGAATTTTAATACAATTCAACCCGAGCGTATAAGATTTGATTTCACGCATACCTAAACTTACATACTTTTAAATAATTCATTTAAACAAACTAGCTCTCCCTATCTACTTTTGACAAAATACACCAATGTAACAGTCGGTACCGATTTCACAAGATTTTTTCGTTTTCTTTCAGTTTAAGTTATTACTGCATTGAGAATATTGCATTGCGTAAAACAGCCAGTTAAGTGCTATTTGTCCGTTCAAATTATCTCAAATTTTAATAATTTAATCAGTCAGTTGTGCTCCATGTTACGTCTATATAAACCGCTTTGAAATCGGACTAACTGTAACAAACAATTATATACGTAACAATCCAATGTTCAACAAGATCAAGTTTCTTGGTATTTGATCATGTTCAAATGTACATATCGTATTGAAAATGTATAAATCTTTGTCTGTAATGTGTTTAAACGTTTCTGATAAATCTTTTCTCAGTTTACAGAAATTCCTGAATATTTTATAATCACAATCACTTAGCCGCTTTTGTTGGACAAATCAAGCGTCTAGATGTTCACATTATTGCGCAGCTTTTCGTCGCTTCTTTTCTTAAAGTAGTTTTTGCTTCACCCATTCCGCTGAAGCGTTTTCGCTTAATGAACGACTTTTGTCTTTTGAAACTGTTAGAGTCGCTATTTTTAGTACCCACTGACGATAAGGCAGCAACTTCTATAACGTCTTTGACACTTTTTTCAGAAGTTTTAGCCGAAGTTTCAGAATAAACCAACGCTTCAATATCCTTCGCTGTCTTTAGACCCTGAAAAATAGTAAAACAAAACATAAATTATTGGTTCAATTACTACCTAATAATATTTAATAAGTTAGCAGAAAAGGAATACAATTAATGAATTATTTTCTCCATTTAATTCGTGAGAACAGAACGCATAGCACTTTAAAAATACTTTATTCGTAGGGATATGATTACTAATTCATTGTTTAAAGAAATTGGTTCTTAAAAGTGTTCTAGAGGTTCAACCTTATTAGCACATTTCATACATATTTGTCACTGATAAGAGTGTACAATATATGGGGTCCCTACTACGATGTAAGAAGAAGTATGAAGAAAAAGCAGACGAAGAAAAAAAGCAGACGAAGAAGAAAAAGAGGGTGAAGAAAGGAAAACAAGAAGTAGAAGAGAAGAAAAAGAAGATATATATTGTATGTTGTTTTACCTGTTCGTATGTGATAGGGAC
This sequence comes from Spisula solida, assembly GCA_947247005.1. Classification (NCBI taxonomy): domain Eukaryota; kingdom Metazoa; phylum Mollusca; class Bivalvia; order Venerida; family Mactridae; genus Spisula; species Spisula solida. The sequence continues at coordinate 4,599,194 of OX365958.1, read as the reverse complement.
TTGGTTATTTTTGGCAAGTTTGGCAATAACCGCCTGGTCTTCCCGCATATCAGATCCACAACCAACCACGATGATTGGTTGTGTAGGACAATGCTCACGTATCTCTGGTAACCACTGGAAAGTAGAAATAAATTATATTAATATACGCAAGTATTTATCATTGGGTTTTATAATAAATTATATTAAAATACGTAAGTGTTTTCTATTGGGGGTTACCGTGGCAGTTTTCCACTAAATTACGGTCTTGCGGACAAGTTACATGTTTTTGTTAAAATATATGACATGATAATTTAACCTTCAACAAATACACATAAAGAGGTTATTTAACTTAAGGAACACAGACAAGTGGGTTGTTTAAAAGCAGAACAAGGCATTTTGAAAATGATTTTTCTGCCAATTAGTTCATTTTAACACCCAGTAGGGCCAATATAACGCACCGTGTAGCTTAACACGTACAATGTCCATAAACATGATAACATAGCCACAAAAGGGGCGGAGAAATCATTTGCTTCATTTAGTAGGAGGGTTAATCTTAGTTTAACTTTAACATAATCTAAGAAACAGATCTATTTTATGGCTTCCTATGGACAAATACAATGCAATGTCGTGATACTATAGCCCATCCCATACATAGTCAAACAATACACAAGATAGTCGCTTCCTTCATGGTATGCCGTTGAAAACAATGTCTTGTTTACGTTTTTGTGGTTTTAATTGTTTAAAGTAGAATATTCAATTAGCAGAATATTTGTTAATTTAGTGAGTACAAGCATATATGGAAGGCAGTGTTTTCTCTAGTCCCAATGCTAACTCTGAAAAGGGCACTGGGTTATAAGCCAAAACAAAACGGTATGCTCCTTTAACACACAATTGCATCCTCCCATAAGGGAAGCGTCTGTGCGGATGTATGTTTGTTTTAGTTATGGCGAGACATTCGGTCTTTTTCTAGCAATGTTATGCTTACCTTTGTAACTATATTGTGAAGACTTTCGGGGTTACCAATTGAGAAACAAACTAGGACCAAATCAGCGTCAGTATAGGATACCGGCCGTACTCTGTCATAACCAGTATCACCTGAAAATACACAAGGTAGAGAAAACATTAGATAAACGAAACAAACTATGAAGAGACACTGACGTACGCAAACTGGTACCCGTTCTAATATCAGTCGGAAATTATCGTAATTTGCGATACTGTCCATTTAAAGCAAGGTACCAGTCTACCATGTAAGGTACTGCTGGTGTTCATTGTACGGGCAATGTACGACTCGTACGTCGTTACTACAGATTACGGAATATTAACAAAACAAATCCATGCACCCTAGTGGGGAAGAAATGTGAAAGTGTCTACCCGTATCACTTCGTATCAATGTGGCGGATGTTACAGCATTGTACTTTGTATAACACTATACTGTCAGCATGTGAGATTGTTTGTGACAGCATATAAACCCATGTCTGGGTCACATTTGGTGTACAAGACTGAACGGCGAATGTCCACATGTTTACTTATTTGCCCTAAACCTAACTATGTCAGAGTCACTGATATGCGAAAGAATTATCAATGTGTAGCGATTGAATATTATCAACTTGTTTGAACATTCTGTAGCCTATAATATTATTACTAGGCCTAACAATTACATGTTTTCGTAATACATTGTTCATTTGTATTATTTCGGAACCGAAGAACATCTTCGAGGTTTTCTCTGGTGTTCGAAGCAAAATTTTGGAAGTTATACTGCGTTCGGAAATACAAAACCAACCTTTGTTGTTTTTAATATCGAGAAATTCTCAAAATTCTTCGGAATTGTGTGAATAAATAAGTTTAGAAAAATAAACATTAAAGATACATATTTTTTTTAATTCTTAGTAGGAATGTGTTGTTTATGTTATGTTAACGGGTGGCGTGCTTAACCATTGCACCAAGTACCATACATATTTATATTTATTTTGGCCCAAACAGACCTTCGAGTTTGGTTGGCAAACTAAGTTTTTCTGTATAACATAATAACGAAAAAAATCGAAACATTCATATTTACACGTTGATCGCATAACATCAAGACTGGGTGTTCTAATCGGTATGAAATCTCTTGGTGTAAGCAGGCGGTAAGGTATTTACATGATATTTTGATATTTATAAAATAATTTTTTTATATTTATGTTATTTTTGCACCTGGAATGGTTTTGTTATTATTGGGACCAGTAATCAAAGATAATACATTCCAGTGTGGTTTTGTGTGATGTCTATGATAAAACAGAATTTCTCATTATTTGTTTAACCACAGTCTTTAAAATCATAGTTATGCATGTCTTACTGAACTGCGCACACACCCTAGCAGAGATTATAATTCCATGAAGGCACGGAAAGCGTGGTCGGGCGCTTTAAAGGAAGTTTTTTAATAAGTTACGAAGGGTCAAATGCTTTTGAATACCGATAGCCGCGATAAAATTCCACATTTTTAAGCCGCCGCTATCTGATCAAATTACTTGGCACTTTTAACTAATTTGCATATATGCAAATTAATGAAGTACTGAATACCGCATGATTTATTATGAATGGTAGCTTGTCGCGTGAACGTAACAAAAGAACTTAAAGTTAATATGTTTAGATCAAATGAAAATGCCGGCCTGATTAGCAAAAAAGGGAGTGAAATGTAATCGTTATAAACAGATTAACTAAATCTCCCCCATTAACCGCCAGGCAATCCTGTTAAGATAAAGCGGTTTACCATTAATTAATCCGGCAATGCAAGCCAAATGTTACAAGAGGTTATGAATGACCATTGTGTCGAACCCACAGACCAAAGGGTCAGAAAGCAAACCATGAAATAGAGGCTAACATAATACAAAATTTAAAATACCCTAAAATCGGAATAGCAAACGTCTTTGTTCAAATATTTCTATTCATGCTAATATAATGATCAATAATCACAATCGATCAATGGCGCGTTGTCGGCCGACTTTCCATAGACCGGGTTCTCCAAGACTTCCCTCAGGGGAAACCTTTTCTAGACACCCGACGTAGTCATTCAGCAGTGTTACATTTTCTTTATAAATTAGTATAAACTACAGTTTTTGTATTTACTTGAAGGAAAAATATCTTTAGCCAGGAGGGTTTGTAGGAATTTTCTAATTAGCAAGCACATAATATGTTTAATTTGAATTACCACTCGCATTACCGGTAAGCATGATCAGTTCTGGTACCGAAAACATGTCTTGAAAACAAGCCGATCAGCAGTCTGTTATTCTGATCTGAACTAGACCCTAACATTCCTAACCATGACCTTATGTCTTGAAACTTTATAAATATTTCGGTGTTTCGAAATGAGAAGAAGACGCAAGCTAAACTGATTTATCTCGGACCAACAACTTTGGTAGATATAAGAATTTGGCTACAAGTCTTGAGCTCGCTAAACCGCTGGGTCAGTTCTATGCCACAGAAAAAACCTACACGTTTAGTAGAGCTATGTAAAATAATGAAACAGTAGCACCTGGTCGGCATTATTCTAATGTAATACCAGATTTGCTGGTCTGACAAAATACCTCAAATATCTGTAAGCTAATCACATGTGACCGCGATTTTGGAACATTGGGACAATCCCTAAAGTGTTAAAAGGTTAATTCATTGCCATTGATTAAAATCGTTAGATTTATTGCAGAACGTATTGTCTAGGTATGACATATAAAATATATACCAAACCTACTGCTATGTGGCAAACCTGAACATTTCAGACAAAAGGCAATACCTATGTCTTACTAATTTGCACATGCGCAATAGACGTGCGCAGTGGACGTTAGCATTCCATTAGTCTGTGACCAACAACACGCGTAAGTCAAGGTGCGTTTAGATTGGTGAAATTGTTTTAGAAAATTGCTTCATGCAACCAAATTGCCTAGTGTATTTACAACCGCAACAAAATTGTTAAAAGTCCACGCATGGTTTCTTACTAAGCTGCACATGCGCAATAGATGTGCGCAGTGGACGTTAATATAACACGTGCGAGCAAGCAAAATCAAAGAGTGCACGCTTGGGGTCAAAACGGTCAGAGTTAATGAAACGGACATCCTTTGCACCAGTTTGACTTGTAAGCTTGACTCATCATCTCATGATTGCATTAATCGCTCAGTTAATCACATACAAGATACACATTGGCTGATAATATACTATACGCTTGCTATACGTAGTTGGTTGATTAACGAAACGCTTTTCTAATTGCCTGGCACTCATCTGGGGTGTAATTGTTGTCCAGATGAATGTACTAGTTATATTGTATATTACGAGCAGCAAAAATACGGAATGATATGTCCGTAATACCATGATTGAACAGTTTCGAAGAGTTTTGCTCTTTAATAACTAGATACGATTGTGTTAATTTAAAATGGTACGTCAGGGACATGCAACGAGTTCAATACTCATGCGCAATCACTGAGAATCCTCGCACACCTTTAAAAATTCTTCGTTTCACGGTGATAAGAAGCATTATGCCAAAACCGAATAAACGTTTCTGTATTCTTTAAAAAAATCTGTGTATGGTATTTATAAATGAAAAGGACAAGTGCTTTTTAAATTACGACACCATATTAATTAAGATTATGTTAGCAATGTCATAATAAAGTACCACACACACAGTTTGGCATCCAACACGGGGCTTCTTTGTCCTATGGCATGTTGTGTGCTTGGCATTCAAATAGCCCAGCTTGTTTCCATTAAAAATGCATAATTTGAAGCTTCAAAACTTAGACTTTAGCCGACCTACCACATGCTTAAATAGTTGATGCACCATACAATATAAAAAAATCTGACAAAAAGTGACAAAATGATGCGAAAACTGCACTTTTACCTTTTGGCTGGCAGGTATACAATTTGTCTGGACAAATAATTTATCATTATATTTGAATACAAAGTGTACAAAGGCATGTACTATCAAACAAAATACATGCACAGCGGTACACGTCGCTATCGCCTTGTGGGGTTTTACCGTTTGTCCATGTGAAACTCATAAATTATATTTGCCATAGTATTGTTTGAAGTAAAAAATACAAAACTATCTATTAACTCCGTGTCTTATACTAAAATGTCATTAAAACCATTTTAGCCGTAACAATTTAGATGTATACTATAACAAAATCTTGCAATTCAACAACTATCATTTCTATTATGGAATCCTTAATGTTGACAGAGGCAAAGTTTTTTTACCTAGTGAAACAGATGCGTTATCGAATCAACTAAATAGCGATACGACATTATGGTACGGGAGTAAGCAACAAACCCAGTGTAGCTATGATATTTTGTCATTGTATTGTATAATTTGTATATTTAACCTAGATAATTTGTCATCTCCGTGTGAACAGCGTGTTACCATACTCTAATTACACAAATCTACGTAATTCTACCCCTAATCTTATACAAGGTATCTTACTTTATTTACAATTATATCATTAATTAATGCTACATCTTCATTACTAATAAGATCATTCAACGTGTATTGTATCCGTATTATGAAACCAGAGATCTAACTTTATGTACAATCATATCATTAATCAATACCCCATCTGTATTACCTATACCATCGTTCCATGGGTTCTTGCTTACATTACAAACAAAAACAAAAATAGTTCAGCAATACAGTGCCACAAAAATAAGCCCGTCCATGTTAATTATTAATAAAACAAACACAAAATATACCAGTAATGAGATGCCACACAAACTGCCATGATCCGACATTGGTTATCATTACAAAACAAAAATGGATCAGCAATTAATACGATGCCACAAAACATTTAGGTTATGCCAATCACATGTTGATACTGGTTAAAGACCCAGCTGATCTTATTGAGTATTGACAACCCAAATGATGTACTATCTCTCGGTGGGGGTCCCACATTCTCAGATAATCCAAACCGATCAAAGTTCACAACAAATACTTCAACACAATATTACTATTTTATATGTCTTTATTTAAACCTCCAAAAGGTTCAAATATTTGTTGATCTTCGCATACCGATGTCCGGTGGATAAAACATTGATTTGATGTAGACCGTTTCTCAAAGCATGGAATTCAAATACATATGATATAGGTCTACCATTAAATTGAAGAATTGAAAAAAGCTGACATACCAAGGCCGCTAAATATATACACGGATATATCTGGTTGCCGCATGGATATATAGCGAGGTACACCCATAATTTGAAGTAAAATCTTTTTTAAAATACTAATGATAGCAAATTACCTACAATTTTCGTACAATAAGTATGCAAGTGGATACCAAATTATAAAGTAGTTAACAAAACCACACGAAAGCGTTGGTACACCCTATTTACATAATTTACAACCTCATTATTCGACTCGACAAATTTGTCTATACAAATTTTCGGTTTTATGCCCCCACACCGAATCTTTCATCAGACAGACGCGTATCGCATTCGGTATCATATAGACGCAGAATGTTGCAAACAAAATATGTTTGAAAGATAGTAAAAACTGTTTGTAGATTTCAGTCAAGAAAATGGCAGGAAAAAAGGAGCAATATTAAACAAGAATTAACATAGTCTAAGTCTGAATCACTCACTTTGAATAAGTCTATGTGTGCAGTTAAAAAATAACAACATTTAATACGTAAATAATATTTCCAAATGACGAAAGGTAACATTAGACGATGGAGCCATACAGTATGGGTTCGAATCTCTAATGTTATACAAGATACATACATTGTTTGTTTGATGTACATAAATGTTTAATTTGACAGAGGCTCACGGGGAAGACTGGGCATGCCCCACTGTGTTGCCTCTGTATTTATTATTATAATTACACAAAGGCACCTACCTGATGTATCCCATATTGACATCTGTATCGTATACGTTGCCGAGACCTGATATGTACTATGATAGGTGTCAAAACCAGTAGCTGTGTATGTCTGAAAATATACAATATACATCCATTAAACACCTGTTCCAGAAAAAAACACATCAGAAATGGTTCAACATTAATACAGGTCTTCTAAATAAGGCTGTCATTTTATGTTAACTTCAGTTGTACCTCTGTAACTCAGTGGTTAGTGTGCTTGCCGTCTAATCTGGCAACCCGGGTTCAAATCAGGGTGGAGGCACTCATATGACTGCCATATTTCAGCAGAAAACTGATTGGCGAATAAAGGCTATGTTAGGCTGAGCATCCCGTTTTGTTGAGGTGAATGGCGATTATGCTGGTGTTTGGTGAGCAATGTTGTCAATCGTCATGTTCCTGTTGACGATTGTATTGTATAACCAAAACGTCAAAATACACGCACATTTGATATGAATATTCGTGTTAAATATCTCCGCTCGTAAGTTTTCGGTTGTAATCATAAACGTAATCATAAGGAGTTTCATTTATCATTCAATGTCGGTATTTGCGGAGGCGGATGAAGTTTTTTGTTAATCGACACGTTTAATATATGTAGTAATGTGGGTTTTAACACTCGTATGATAAATAAAACAAGGTAGTGTGAATGTCTTTGACATGTTTGACATTATCAAAGCAAACCATTGAGGAAAAACGTGATGTCATATCAGTGATATTAAACTTTCAAGTTAGGACATGCATTGTACATTGAACATACCAATTTTGCAAGCAAGGCTGGTTGGATATGATATACTTTGTACTTTATAAAGGCGTACGGTTGTGGGTCATAATTGTAAGTTAAATATTCATCGGGCGAGAGTGTTGTTAAACATGCTGGTGTGCCCTGGTATTACACAAAACTGTGACCCCCACCTATGCATGTATACATGTGTGATCCTGCATGACGTCACATAATCATGAGTTGGTTGTCCAACATGTTGGGTTATCCCTTGCCAAAGGAAGCTAATTTGTGGCCCCAACATGTGCATGCATGTGGGTGTGTTCCGACATGTTATATACTAGTAAACTACGAAGATCTTACACTGCTATAAATGATTTAAAGTAAAACTTGTATCATCGTTACGGCGGATAAGAGTGCAATAACTGCAATACTGCACTGGAAGAGCGTGCACTAACTACAATACTACACTGGATAAGCGTGCAATAACTGCAATACTGGACTTGATAAGCTTGCACTAACTGAAATACTGCACTGGAAAAGCGTGCACTAACTGCAATACTGCACTGGAAAAGCGTGCACTGACTGCAATACTGCACTGGAAAAGCGTGTACTAACTGCAATACTGTACTGGGTGATGCATATCAACAATGACAATAAGCACCAAGATACTGTACGTCGAGCAGGGAACTGACGTTGACAACACCAAACGACACACGAGAGCAAGAAAACTATGTTCTTTAATGCGTTGTCCAATGTTTACTAGACGGACAATAGCATGTTTTCCAGGACCCGGATTGATCACTGCCATAGTGTCGTAAGTTTATCTATGAAAAGACCCATTGTTACACCTTGAGCGAGGGTGTTCGTAAAACTATAAACAAGATAAATTGCCCGACATAGACTTGATTGATGAGCATAATTGTTTTCAATTTACTACACGTACATACTGGTGATATTGAAGTAATCTGTAATGTCAAAAAGAGGACGACTCCAATGAAGTTGTATATTTTCAAACACAGTACAACATCCCAAAGCGGCCCTCCATAGAGTAATAACCTCTCTTAAGCAATATAAAAAATTATTTCCAGAAGTAACCATTTGCTATAAATGTTACGTCTCCAGAGATGACTTCTGAAGTTCTGATTGATTATTTAAGTTTGAAAGTTATTATTGTTGGTTTTGAAGCTTAATTTATGTTGAAAGTGACGCCGCTCTAAGCAGAACAAATCTAAAAGCAATAGAGTACGTATTATTGATAACACAACACTAAAAGATAAATCCACCTTGTGTTATTGGGCATATACTTATTGTATCATTTTGGAATAGTGTCGGTGTTAATGTATAGTAAACATGTTTGGTAAACATTGTATTCATTTGAATTAAATCCACGAACTTAATCCGTACAGGATGTTTACAAAATCATTATCCGTTGCTGTGGTGACTTTAAAGTTATTGCAGTTGAATACAAGGGGGGGGGGAGAAAAGTGAACTTAAGCCGCTGGAGCTAAAGGGCCATTGAGTGCATTAAAGGACAAGCCGTGGGAAAGGAAGGGGATAAACTATTCATGAAGTATGTACACTATGGATTATGCATACAAAAGGGCCACTTAAACTCGGCCCCTCCCGCTCTGTAGGTAAATATCCTGTCCACACAGCCATAACAACCAATGAGACGTGAAGAGATTATACTCAAAGCCGAATTTGACGAAGCTTAACGATTCATGAATGAGCTCGTACAATGTGGAGTGTTCTAAACCAAAGCTGAAGTTCGTCTGAGGACGACAACGCTTTATTGTTAATCAACCTTTCATCTGATTTAGCGAGGCGTGAGCCTGAATGGCGAAATATTTAATAAGATTTCAGAATTGCCTGGTTCCCGAACTCTTTCAGTACGTATACTTACAACTACTGTAAGCTTTGGGCAGGGAACCAGACACATAACTTAATAGCATTAATAACCAAACTTGCGTGTTTCATTCAACGTTCAGCGAACGCCAGTTATTTCATCAGATTTACGAGTGTCGTAAAACGCTCCATAAACAGTCACTAATACAGTTATAATTGTCTTTGATGCAATACTCTTTATTGATGCAATAAATCCATGGACGACATCGGCGATTACTTGTGACACGTACCTATACGTTCCGGTCCCATTCAGGGCTTGACACCGATGGTTCTGCTAACCTAACAGCGGCGCGGATTGTACCACAGCTGTGTAAGGAACACCCTCGCACGGGCCATCCGGGTTCTCCGGGTTAGCTTTACATTATCAATATGATCAGTTTCGTATTTTTATTTGAATTGGCAATGAAATTTTATGTCCACAAAATTAGTGGAGGGGTTTACATCGTATGTTACAAATGATGTACAAGTCCATTCAGACAACAGGTTCCAATGATCAGTTATTCGTGATGAGATTCCGCCGGGTTGCAGCATTTTGTTGCAAGTTCAAAGACGCGCCTTTCTGATCACCTCGGCTTTATGTTTATACGATTGCAATTTACCGGAGAAATACGGAAATAGCCGAGATTTCACAATTACAAATAGCAAATTTAAAGGTCTATGGCATGACGTTGCATAACAACCTGCAGGTCCTCGGATATTCAATCAGGTTTTTTCGATCAGTTTAAAATCTTAAGATATATGATTGTGAACATCACTCCATTGTACAAATGTACAAAATTGTACAATGACAAAGCAGAATTGTTAGACGAATGAGTTTAGTATTTCACGACCTTTTCGATCAATCTATTATCTCACATAATCTCGTCAAATCAACGCGAACTCACGTGATCTACCATCAGACAAGATAAAAAACTCGAGTGAATATTAATGTTCTATATTCCTAACCGATATCTTATTTTTCATCCATTGTAGAGGGTGGAGAGCTTTTCTAAATGATATATCTATAACGTTACTATATTACTTAAATAAATATTTAATAACGAATTCGCAGACGGATTTTTCGTACTAAATCTGGTCACAAAAGATGTTTTTATAACCGGGGATAAGTTGGGACAACAAGAGACTTGAAAGCAATCATTGAAGTTGTCTTATAGCACATTTGGATAGAAAATTAGCGAAATCCTGGCCCTACTAAAAATCTGTATACCATGTTTTGAAATGCTTTCAAATAGAAGAGCCTTCTACAATATCAATGCATTTATCAAGCTTTTTGATTTCAGTATAGCCATTTTAAATCCTGTACGGTATGTTGCCGATATTAAACTTTTAGCAGACACCAAGCCAGTGAATAATTATTTCTTTTAAGAGAGATTTTGTTAATGGTTACTCGAATATAAAAATGACGGTGGGGTAAGAAAGTGGCCTAGCTATGGCTTGTGTTGATAAGCGTTCATTAATTTTGCTACATTTTCGATGCAATGAAAATAGGCCTATGTGTAAATTAAGAATTACTCACCTATTTACTTATAAGCAAGTGAACATTAGTCGACAAGGTGAATGCTCCCCATCCCAGCGAGGCTAACACGGAAAGCGCAGTTGCAATACAATTAGCATAAGTAGTGAGCGCTGAATTAAATTACAATGTGTATGCAAATTCGATAAATTGCAAATACAAAGAATCGGTGTACATTTAAGAATATTTTAATTCATAATTAACAATGCCATAATATGTATTACATACACGCTTGCGTATTCAGATATGCAACCACTGCCTCTAATCACAGGTGATCGATCGCATCGTGATGTAGCGGCCCTTTCAGTATAAATGTTAATGGGCCTATGTCAAGTTACGGTCACCTGTGTCTCGAATACAAGAAATAAATTATTTATATTTTAAATTGAATATTTATACGCAAATCATTTTTTTTTACAAAGTATGTAATCTTTTAATAGAAAACACATTGAAATATTTCAGAAATCAATGAATTGGTATGCAAGTTAAAAACATTGTCAATTGCGCTTTAATGGCGTTGGCGGATTTACAAATTTAGCTACTTGTATTTTACCCTTTGATGGTGAGGATTTACAAATTCCGGATACATTCCTGCGCGACACGCGTAAATGATGAATCGCTCTGTTTAGATTCATCCGCATATTTATTTTCGCATTTATGTTCAAGCCGCCGAAATAAATATAATCTAAGTTAATACGAAACATTATAATAACCACTGAAACTTTGTTGCGAATAAGTGAAACAATGAGAGGGTTTGGTTGAAATTATTCTTAACAACAAACACACATAAATCGGACGCAAATATCATGAAGTTTTGGTGACAGTTATTAAGGAAAATGCAGTTTGCAATAAATCGATGGAATGCTGATTGGTTTGATTCATAAACGAAACCAAACAAACTTCAGACTCTTTTCAAAGTTTCGAGTTTATTAAGTCTTCACCAGGAATGTGATTCAAGAACTTATTTATTTGATTGTCATTAACATTGTTCGTTAACATTAACATATCATGCATCCCTAAATGTTGTATTGTCAATACGTGTGACACCTTAAGGGGTTTGACAAATTAACGCACACATTTGTTGACAATGTCCGGGTTGTCTTTTGTCAAAATTAACGTTTTTACGAACATAGTGTAATTTGTCACTCTTTGAAAATCATCATATAACCGCCTGCAGGTATTTTGTTCATGAATCCTTTCCTGTTGATGCAAAATAATGACATTTAAAGCATAACAAACGCTATATAGCTGTGACATCTTATTATAAGGTTTATGATATGCATTCATCGTCGGCCTTACATAACTGTGTGAATATTATTGCAATGTTTTATCACCATGTTAACGTTAAATGTCAGACCACATCCTTCTGTCAACCATTTAGGTATAATAATCTGCCATATAGACATTAATTGACAAGTTTATCCACGACCCATAACTCGGCCAGGAAGTTTGACAAGTTTATCCATGACCCATAACTCGGCCAGGAAGTTTGGCGAACTTTTTCACGTTCAAAATTTTCCGAGAGCCCATTCCCTTTGTATTAATTCAATGCTGAATAGTTAGGTAGTTTTTGTTATTTGTAAACCGTGTTATGCATTTAATGAGACGGAAGCATAAATATTATATATTCATTCATTTGTTTATGTCTCGTCCAATTGTCCCGTACGTAATTAAACAATAATGCTATTAATTACGCTTACTTCATTTTTAGATTAATTAGCTCATAAAAATGCCAACTAATGATCCTAATTAGCAAGCAAGGACATATATTACTAAATATTATCCAACCTCAGTAATTAGTAGTTTAAAATATTGATCCGAATGACAAAAATACACGGTAAACAATCATGGTTACATAGCCGTGATGATTTAATAATGATATTAATATACAATGAACTAGAAGGTTAGGTAAACATACAGTTATATATCTTATAAATCAAGGACAGTATGAGACAAGATACATAATTAATTAATTACAATTATTCATTTGTTTATTAACTACGTAATACTGTACATGTGTAACATAGTTATACACTTATCTCCAGGGTACTGTTTTATCAAAGCGCTAAAATTCTAAACTTACGATAAAATATAAATTCTTCATCATTTGTTTACCATTAATATTTTATATAAATCGAACTGCGATTCTAAAAATGATTCAGTTAATGAACTCCTACGAACCATATCAGTCACCAATTTGCAGTTGTTAATATAATGTAATATTCATTAATATTTACCTAAACGGATATAGATTCAAGATTTGCAAACAAATTGGGAAGGGTAGCTATAAAATGAAAATACCAGGCGAAATATGCACATGATTCTAAATTAGGTATGCGTCTTACACGTTTTACTTTGAAATCATGTAATAAAATAGTTTTATACAAAAAATAAAAACCGATTTACTAACAAACTCGACCTAGACACGGATATAATCGCTGTGGTTGATGTTTAAACAGAACAGTAAAACGTAAAATGGTGTGCGAAAGGGCGTGCCCTTAAACTATTAAATGAGGTGTTCAAATATATTAAACTATGTGGGGCACTAGATCGTTACATCTCATTTAATATGAGTGTATGTCTGTGAAATCATTCAAATGCTACCAAAAATATCTTCCAATTTTAATTATCAAGGACCAAAAATATCATGAATACGAAAAATGTAAAGAACGCTTTAAAAGCAAAGTAACTGACGATATCATCTTAAGAAAGAAAACTGGTTAAATATTACACTAAGTATCCCCAGCAGTGAAAATGAAGTCATTATTATGCTAATTGCGGATCATATTAATGTTGAAAGTTGAATAGAAGTCGTGAGATGGAACGCGAAGAACGCTGAAGACGATATACTGTAAAATTCCTTAATTTTCGCGGGTTTAAATTTTCGCGGATTGTGGTAAAATTGTATTTTTGCGTCTTCTTGGATTCGTGGATTTTACGTATCTAAAGAAAAATCTCTTTATAACATTGTTTTGATGTCAGTTATTTGAGGGGATTTAATTTCGGGGTCTAGTACATCCGCGAAAACAACAAAAATTCATTCACCGCGAATATTAATAACTTTACAGTATGTGTTGTGAAATCCAAGAACGATCAAAATACAAATTTACCGCGATAGTTATTTTTTATACGAAAATGTTTAATATTGTCCACACCACGTGGTACCCCTATGTAAATAGTTAAAGTATTGCATCATGTATATGAAAGTACTCGAATTTTCGAGGATAAATAGTCTTATACACACCTGTCAGTATATATTCATATTTAAAAAACCGCAGACCACGTGGCACACTTTTTTCATTTTTTCGTTTCGTTTATGACAACGGTCAAACCACAACATTTTAAAGAAATTTTGAAATGTGAAATATTAAAAATCTGAGAAATTTTGAAATGACAAATAGAATTTATGTTAAATCTTATGAGACTCACGGGGAAGACTGTGTTGCTTCTTAAAAATAAAGTCTAATTATTATTATTATTATTATTTTGTTTCGGCAATGTAGTTTGAACGATTTATATATTTATAAATAACTTATGATTGCAACGAACGTTCAAGAGACCCCATTCCGATCACCGCGAAAACGGAAATGGCCGAGCTTTCACGATTGTCTAGTGACCATGAACTCACCCAAAACGATGATATTTGAGAGCGAGCGATCTTAGAACAAACTTGACAACATTCCTGAGTAGCCGACAACATCTAACAAAGTTGATACAATTTCTAGCATGAGTCAGATAATAAATATCGGCCATTCATAGATTGCTATGTAAGATTATTATCAGTGTGCTAAACATGGCTAATATATTCACAGCCTAGCAGCTGTATAGGACATTAAGTGTATGAATAAATTACCATTTATCTGAATGCACGTGCTTGATTTTCATAATACTGGAAAATCATTATTTTTCAAGGAGTTCAATTTTCGTTGATTTCTTCCTTAAACCCTACCACGAAATCTTATCACCACGATCAATTGATCTCCGAAATACAGAACATGAGTGATGTAATCAACGAATTTATAACCCCTCGAAAATGCATTTTTATCAAAATCCACGAAATTTAATGCCCACGAAAATATGTGATTTTACAGTATATCGCTCATCTATCTTTCCCCGTTTGAATGTTTCGTCAGCGACATACTTAGCCTCGTACAATTTATAACTGTAGATTAGACTCTTAAGCAAACATTATGTGATCTGTAAGATTTATAGACAAAGTTGAGGTTGCTTTATTGAGATGAACTTATTTCATAAATAAATTAACGAACAATATGCATCATTGTTCGATATCGACATAGGCTTGGTGGGACCTGTGTACTCGGTCGTGATTTATCAAAGCACTTTCGGAAATCGTAAACTTAGATCTACATCAAAATTTAAAATTCTTGATAATTCTTTAACAACTACACATTACGACGAAAGAACATGTAATGTTAACAATGACTCAGTTAATGAATTCTTACACCCCATATCAGGCCACAGTATGCAGTAGATATGTCAGTAGATTTATCATGCATTTTTCACAGAACAGCACCAGTCCTGACGACGAAATATTTTGGGTTCTTAGATAGTTTCAGGAAGTTTTAAATAATGACATTTGATAAGCTAATAAATTATTTTGTTATAACATCATAATTCATTGGACGTTCCTTATGTTACTCGGTACTTGAAATGCGGAAAATCTGTCCGCATTTTGTTAAGATAGCAATGAAGTTGGAAAAAGGTTCGTAATTTAACATAATGAAATTACATGTATTAAAATAACTCTCTAAGTCTATGTAGGGGCCTAAGGTTTTAAGGAGTAAGTATTAAATGTTTTTGGAATGCGGCAGTTTTTGTGGCATTACCGTTTTGTTATAATTAATTATTCCACAGTCACCCTGTAGTCGTAATGAGCCGGAATGCCATCGGAATAGCAATTGGACAAGGAAAACGAATGTTTTTCGTATAAGACTACATTGTACATTGTATAGGAAAATGCTCGGACGTTTTTTGTGTTCGAGGAATTTTCGTAGAA
Organism: Spisula solida; assembly: GCA_947247005.1. Taxonomy (NCBI): domain Eukaryota; kingdom Metazoa; phylum Mollusca; class Bivalvia; order Venerida; family Mactridae; genus Spisula; species Spisula solida. Next base: position 4,583,200 of record OX365958.1, on the reverse strand, counting down.
TGACGATGTAGGGAAACCAGGTAACGGCGAAACAACTATTCGATGACTATCTATGCAGATAGAATGATTTTCAATTAAGATTTCGCTCAGTAATGTGTGATGTCACTGATATATTTGCCAGAAAGCGAACATTCCGAGGGATAAATTTATTTATACATGGAAATAAATGCAGTGATAAGATTGTTATCAGTAATTATCACAAATTCTCAAACGTTTTACCGCTTTCGGCCCGTCTAGACACCACATGATATAAAGTGTACATTAATTTAATCATTATCTTATGAACATGTACATTATTTTAACTTTATAATAAAACTTTAGCACGTAGTTATCTATCAGTATTTACACAGTCATGATAAATATGACATCCGATGTCTAGAGATAGTAGATTTACATTTTACATTAATGTTAATTATTTATAATCAATTAAATTATGAAAGGGAAATTTTACGCTCTTTATTTTCTAATCCCTCTCGTTCATATGTGTGCACCAATCGATCGTGAAAGCTCGGCCATGTTCGTTTATCTTCAAGATATAACACAAACTGTCATGTATACAATACTGTCTTACTGAAAGACCTCATGAATTATATGACAATCTCAAAATAAAGAACTAGCCTCCAAAAGTGAAGAGTCTATCAATTTTCAAGAATCATCAAATTAAATTGCAAGACTATTATAAATATAGTAAATGTTATTTTTTATCTTCACTTTTCAAGAGCCAAAACTGGTACTTTTGTCAAAACCATGAGTCAAAATGCAGTTTCCAGAGTCAAATTTCTGACTTGAACCGTCATGTGCTACAGTGTTCACTGTGTGTGTTGGAATGGTTCGACTAATTCAGACACAATCTATCCGTGCAAAATGTGCTGATGAAATTATATACTAGTACGTACAGATTGCATTAATGAATGGCTATTTCCCATGATAAGCCTATACATACGTACGTACGTACGCATAATTATATTACAAATTAACTACTGATAAACCACGGACATTGCGGCCCCTTCGTGTATTAGAATGTTAATGTGTATCACGCTCCGATCTATGCTGACATCTATGGGTGAGTTCAAATGAACATTACTAGATACTTAGATGAGATAGAATGAGATAGAACGATAATTGACTGTGTTATGTTTTCACTAATTAATTGGCAAGTGCCCGGATGTAAATTTTCAGGATTGGTCAGATAATCCTGTTTCTACGTCATAGTTCCACTCTAACTACATGTATGAGTCTTAGAAACATTGATCTAATCATGTATACGCATACACTATATGGCTTGTAAGTGGAACCACAGGCTCTCGATGCAATTCTAGGGTCTGGCAAAACATACAGTCTAAACATATTTTTGCCAGATCCTAAAATCGCACTGAGTGCCAGTGAGTAGAACCAACCAGCAACATTTACATCTTACCACTTATAGTTTTCTTCCTTATCATTATATTATTTTCCTTAAGTTAGGATAAGGACTCTTTGAGAATGCCTCTCAAGTTAAATGTGAAGGAAAAGATTTATTTAATATGCAAGGAATATCTGAAGCTTCACGAATACCACACCGGTCTGCAATAAGCTGATAAGCTCGATGGTTTGGCATGCATGGATGCTGACGAAATCACAAAAGTTTCGAACATTTCTATTAAATATAATTAATGTAATTAACAGAAATTATAAATAAAGAATATACTTACATCGGAATATAATTTGTTCACAAATCTTTTGATGAGTGTTGATTTGCCACAACCGCAATCTCCGACCACTACAAGTTTCGTCTTCACTTCCGTCTCCTCGTTTTTATGACCCATTTTTGTCTCTTTTTGTAATAAAAGTTTAATAACAATCTCCGCTCAAATTAAACTTCTGAATAAATGAAGTTCACTTAAAACTGGGTTAATATAAGCCTTTATGTGAATATACACTATATAAACGTCCGCACATACTGAGGTAAAAATCTCGTCTGCTCACTCAGTGTAAGGATTTCACAACGATATGTCCGAATTGTCGGCTCACGTGTAGGTAAGCGCTATTTTTGACTTAAGTAAAATTCCCCGTTCACTTCATATTTTTATCGCTGTTGTAATGAATTAGCATTTAACTTTCTAGTGTTAGTCCAATTGTCTTAAGGTAGCACACTCCCTATATAATCTCCAATTTCGGTAAATAGTTTCAATTGCACGCCTAAAACCGCAAGACCGTACCTACATTCGACTACCACTTTAAACTACCTTGGGTAAAATAAAACTTATCTTTTACGACCGTGAGAATCATTTACCTGTAAAATTGGGATAGTCGTAGCGTTATCAATGAAGTACCACGTGCTGACATCCTCAGCCAATCAGGACCAGTCATTTCTCGCGCATGCGCGACTGGTACTCGGCTTTCATTCATGAACTAAACAAGACGATGGAAACCACATGCAGACTAAATTTATTAGGGTTAATGAATGACGAGATTAACGTATATTTATACAAATGTTTATCTAGAAACTCGGGGCAACTGCTTGCACAATCGTTTGCTCCGTTACTCAAAAAGTAAACGTTTACGCTGAGTAAATAAATGGATTGAAGGTTCAAGAGAGATTAATGACATTAGTTGCCCTCGAAAAAACTTTCGTACGGACGCACCCTGTGTTCTGTTTCTATTTGAACATGATCAAACCAAATCATCTGCGGTCATGATGTTGATTTAATTGCATTATAATCGTATTAGTGGTTAGGTGATCGTGTATCTACTAATTCCATGCATGGAGACGCTCACTGAAAATGCTGATGAAAAAAAATCCAATAAACCAATACATCTTAATTAGTTACCTTTTGTGACCTCAAACTAGTTCACGTTTTCATAGTTGGTATAATAACTAGTTCAGCATAAAGAACTAGGAAATGGTGCTCGAACTGATTTCAATTTCAACCATCCATCTACAATAATAAAGTTCAAGTTAAAATTATCAAGCAAAAGTCATCCAATCGCATTATTCGTCATTCTGACCGGGGCAAACTTTCATGCAGAGTTAGTTCCCGTAAATGACGTGTATTTTCTCATGCTCTGTTGTTTCTGTTGACTGCTGCCTTTCGTGTCCGATTTGTAATTGTAGTTTTATCATTTGATATAAATACACATGTATTAAACATCACGCACTGTGAGCACGTGGTGGGTACATGTTAGGATCAGTTGGTGCATACACCGCGGAATTAAGTGTCTCTTTGCAAGTGTACAGTATAATAATCCTACGCTGTACCCGGACCTGTTCTGTATCTAAACTCCCTGGATGTAACTACAATTGGAAAAGTGAGCTGCATTTTTGCAAAATGTTCATGTTTAAAGCAAGCCAGACTAAGCCACCAGTCAGATCTCAAAATCAACGATATTTCGACTAAAATGGAGTTTGTTCAACTTTTTTATACTTTCATTTATTTTATTGGTTTTGTAAATATTGTCTTTGTCGTGACTTATCATGATTTTTTGTAAATGGTCAATGGCAAACGTTTTGCTGATTGCCAATAAAGTTGAATAAACTGTTAACTGTTCAAATCCCAATTCTTATGCAAATCCAGTCTTCCCTGTGAGCGTCATTATGACAAAAACATGTTTACTGAGATATGATATTGTCCTGACTTAAAGTTTGTCTGAACTCTCCTGTTTAAATGTGCTAAAATGAACAACATGTACAAAGATGACATATCACATGATAGACTAGTAATTCATTAAATAAATTATTTAACCTTGACCGCGTAGATAATTTTCAAGAAATTACACGTAATTCGAATGCAATGCGAAAATAAATTGGGAAACCAGACGAATATATGCTATGTATAGTATGGCGTGGTACGGACAGGGTATTTCCGCTAGAAACGGGAACCCTCCGCATATAACCTATCACGTACGCTTGAAACTGAACGCATATTTCAGCACTTCAATGTGAATAATACCATCATAAATTGTATTCAGCACTTTTTCTGTAAACATTCTACCGTGTGAATAAATACACGATATGCATTGACAAAATGGTGTAAATTATACATGTTTTGTGCCATCTTGACATGACATGATTGTGCGGGATTTGTTTACTCAGATATACCACTCCCAACAAAAGCCAATAACACCAAGGACACAATTGCTTTAACTTTGCCTATTTACTGAAAATGTAAGGGCAACTATATAGATCAAATGGATTTTGAAGTCCATACGGACGAGCTTCAAGAATCAGTGCATTATACAGCCCTAGTGTATGCAAGGAATGTTCGGTGGCAGTTTGAACAGTTCCAAAAAGTGTCCGTTTCCCGCGTCATTTTCCGACCGATGATGACCAGTTGAATTCCAACAGGCCTGTTTTCAAAGAATGTACATGTACTTCATAGATATTCTAAGATACTATTTTTCCAATGCCTAGTTGATACAGTACAACTCTGAAAATGGTATTACATGTTTTGTAATTTGTTTCAGGTTGTTGTGACCGTCTATCTTATAGGACAGCGAGTTGTATTTGCAGACAGCGTACACAGATCATCGAAGGTCTAAATGCAATGTGTAAAGGCTACGGAGATGTTATATAATGGTATTGAAAGATAGGTGACAATGACGTTTAATTCCTTCCAATATGTCTTGATCTATAAAATGGTAATTTTATAAAAAAATTGAAGAATTATAAAACAAGTACATGTAGTCCAGAAACTGAACACTTTTACAACATACATTGGTGATACATTAGGAAGTTTATTTTACCACTTCAGTTTTACGACTGTAGTCATAAATCTCGCGGGAGAATGTAATTATATGAGATTATCTCACAAACGCGTATTTTTATCACTTTGAGTGTTTTATTCCTCGCCATAGAAAACAACGAAAACAGTCGTTAAAAAGAGTCTTCCTTGTACATGCAGTACAATTGCGAATGGTCATTGACTTTAGAATCTATCGCTGCGGATTGGAATCTCTAACGAGGTGATTGTTTGTAGTACATGTATCTAGCTGGCTTATATGTTTGAAGTGCTTTATCATGACACGGGTTGGCATTTTATGAGACTCAATCAGAACATGAATGAAAGAAAACTATTGAGATCTGGTATACTGGTGTCATCGTTGCTTTGTTATCATAATTATAAGATTCGTCTAGTAATTCGGAGCAGTTTCAAACATGTTGTCGATTACCAAGTCAAACACTGTCATATAAACTAGGATGGATTTGATACAAAAACGCACGTCTCCCACAAAGGACCACAACTCTTGCAATATTCATCTTACCTAAAATATCTTACAATATGCACAACAAGGCTTGGTACCAACTCTTCATGTGCAGATATGCGACGTGTGAAGGGGTCCGTTGCCCTAAGCAAAGCGCTACCGAGCGCCTTTATTCAGTTATCTCCCGTTCAATTAAATACAGAAGGCATGGATTACCTCCCGGGGAAAGCGCTACGTAGCGGTCGCTCATGTTAACGGCCTTAAGGACTGGGAGCAACCGTGAAAGGTCGATCATTTCCGTTTGTCACCGGTAAATGCATAAAGGCCGAAATGATCAGACTGGACTGGGGGAGCTCTTATTACCTCCCTTGTTTTTGAATAAGCTTATACGAGTTATTTCTCTTACTGCGCATTTCACCTCTTGTATCGAGTCAGTTTTTATGGCAATTGATTTGACAGTTCAATATAATTAATCATACAGGGCATCATGTTTTATAAGTATTTAATGGTGAGCATTACATCATGTATAGATAATATGTCTCTTCTTTATTACTCATCACCGCAATAAATCGGGAACAAATGATGAGTTGGTGACAGTGAGTTCATGACCCAAATGATCTGTTAATTATGTACAATAATTGTTTCTGATAAGATTATGTAATACAGTACAGCCTCTCCAGAGCGACCCTCCATAGACCATCAATCTTTAGTAAACAAACATTTTGTTCCAGAAGTAACTATGAATTTACCATATATTTTACCTCCACAGAGCAACAAACTATGTCCGGTTTCGTGCAGGGATGTGTGCTAGTGGGACCGAAACCGACTCGTGTAAAATCATATATTTTCGTGGGTATTAAACTTCTTTGATTTTGTTAAAAATGCATTTTCATAGGGTCGAAAATTGGTGGATTACAAAACATGGAAGGGTAAACCCATGTTCTCTATTTGTGACGTCGATTAATCGTTGTCATTCGATTTCGTGGTCAACCCCCTAAAAAAATTATGATTTTACTGTATCATTTAATTTCAGGATCGAGTACTATTAGAACCCATGTTAAACAATGCCTCCAAACAGCCTAGTAGTTCTGATGGTACAAGAGCTAGATGTGTACATATCCCATGTGCAGCTTTTTGGGACATATATCAAGAATGATCACCCTTGATAAGATACAATGTTAAGTCCACTTTTCATGATTGGATTGTCTCCCCTAGATATCATAATTGTGGTACAATGTACTCACTATTGGAAATACTTTTTGATGTACATGGTATAGAGGCATGAACTGATGGTTCCATTAGCACACATCTCTGCTAGTTCCTTTTTTGTGGGTGGTCATTCAGTTTTCCCTGCTGTACATAGAGGTAATCTATAGTGGGATAGTGCATGTTTATATCAGAACAGTTCAATCATTCCAATAAAGGTTTGTTTGATACAATAAACTTACCATTATGGTGTACTACAAGCACTGTATGTACTACAAGCACTGTCTCACTACAAGCACTGTCTGTACTACAAGCACTGTCTCACTACAAGCACTGTCTGTACTACAATCACTGTCTCACTACAAGCACTGTCTCACTACAAGCACTGTCTGTACTACAAGCACTGTCTGTACTACAAGCACTGTCTGTACTACAAGCAATGTCTATACTACAAGCACTGTCTGTACTACAATCACTGTCTGTACTACAAGCACTGTCTGTACTACAATCACTGTCTGTACTACAAGCACTGTCTATACTACAATCACTGTCTGTACTACAATCACTGTCTGTACTACAAGCACTGTCTGTACTACATTCATTGTCTGTACTACAAGCACTGTCTATACTACAATCACTGTCTGTACTACAATCACTGTCTGTACTACAATCACTGTCTGTACTACAATCACTGTCTGTACTACAATCACTGTCTGTACTACAACCACTGTCTGTACTACAAGCACTGTCTGTACTACAATCACTGTCTCACTACAAGCACTGTCTCACTACAAGCACTGTCTGTACTACAATCACTGTCTGTACTACAATCACTGTCTGTACTACAATCACTGTCTGTACTACAAGCACTGTCTGTACTACAACACTGACTATACTACAATCACTGTCTGTACTACAAGCACTGTCTGTACTACAAGCACTGTCTCACTACAAGCACTGTCTGTACTACAATCACTGTCTCACTACAAGCACTGTCTGTACTACAAGCACTGTCTGTACTACAATCACTGTCTGTACTACAAGCACTGTCTATACTACAAGCACTGTCTGTACTACAATCACTGTCTGTACTACAAGCACTGTCTGTACTACAATCACTGTCTGTACTACAATCACTGTCTGTACTACAAGCACTGTCTGTACTACAAGCACTGTCTATACTACAAGCACTGTCTGTATTACAATCACTGTCTCACTACAAGCACTGTCTGTACTACAAGCACTGTCTGTACTACAATCACTGTCTGTACTACAATCACTGTCTGTACTACAAGCACTGTCTGTACTACAATCACTGTCTGTACTACAAGCACTGTCTATACTACAATCACTGTCTGTACTACAAGCACTGTCTGTACTACAAGCACTGTCTGTACTACAATCACTGTCTGTACTACAAGCACTGTCTGTACTACAATCACTGTCTGTACTACAAGCACTGTCTGTACTACAAGCACTGTCTATACTACAATCACTGTCTGTACTACAAGCACTGTCTGTACTACAATCACTGTCTGTACTACAAGCACTGTCTGTACTACAATCACTGTCTGTACTACAAGCACTGTCTGTACTACAATTACTGTCTGTACTACAAGCACTGTCTATACTACAATCACTGTCTAACTACAAGCACTGTCTCACTACAAGCACTGTCTGTACTACAAGCACTGTCTGTACTACAATCACTGTCTGTACTATAAGACTGTCTGTACTACAACACTGACTATACTACAATCACTGTCTGTACTACAAGCACTGTATGTACTACAAGCACTGTCTGTACTACAAGCACTGTCTGTACTACAAGCACTGTCTGTACTACAAGCACTGTATGTACTACAAGCACTGTCTGTACTACAAGCACCTACAAGCACTGTCTGTACTACAAGCACTGTCTGTACTACAAGCACTGTCTGTACTACAAGCACTGTCTGTACTACAATCACTGTCTGTACTACAATCACTGTCTGTACTACAAGCACTGTCTGTACTACAAGCACTGTCTGTACTACAAGCACTGTATGTACTACAAGCACTGTCTTACTACAAGCACTGTCTGTACTACAAGCACTGTCTGTACTACAATCACTGTCTCACTACAAGCACTGTCTGTACTACAAGCACTGTCTGTACTACAAGCACTGTCTGTACTACAAGCACTGTATGTACTACAAGCACTGTCTGTACTACAAGCACTGTCTGTACTACAAGCACTGTATGTACTACAAGCACTGTCTGTACTACAATCACCTACAAGCACTGTCTGTACTACAATCACTGTCTGTACTACAAGCACTGTCTGTACTACAAGCACTGTCTGTACTACAAGCACTGTCTGTACTACAATCACTGTCTGTACTACAAGCACTGTCTGTACTACAAGCACTGTATGTACTACAAGCACTGTCTTACTACAAGCACTGTCTGTACTACAAGCACTGTCTGTACTACAATCACTGTCTCACTACAAGCACTGTCTGTACTACAAGCACTGTCTGTACTACAAGCACTGTCTGTACTACAAGCACTGTATGTACTACAAGCACTGTCTGTACTACAAGCACTGTCTGTACTACAAGCACTGTCTGTACTACAATCACTGTCTCACTACAATCACTGTCTGTACTACAAGCACTGTCTCACTACAATCACTGTCTCACTACAATCACTGTCTGTACTACAATCACTGTCTCACTACAATCACTGCCTGTACTACAAGCACTGTCTGTACTACAATCACTGTCTAACTACAAGCACTGTCTGTACTACAAGCACTGTCTGTACTACAATCACTGTCTGTACTACAATCACTGTCTGTACTACAATCACTGTCTGTACTACAAGCACTGTCTCACTACAACCACTGTCTGTACTACAATCACTGTCTCACTACAATCACTGTCTGTACTACAATCACTGTCTCACTACAAGCACTGTCTGTACTACAAGCACTGTCTCACTACAACCACTGTCTGTACTTCAAGCACTGTCTCACTACAAGCACTGTCTGTACTACAAGCACTGTCTGTACTACAATCACTGTCTGTACTACAATCACTGTCTGTACTACAATCACTGTCTGTACTACAATCACTGTCTCACTACAAGCACTGTCTGTACTACAAGCACTGTCTCACTACAAGCACTGTCTGTACTACAAGCACTGTCTCACTACAAGCACTGTCTCACTACAAGCACTGTCTGTACTACAAGCACTGTCTGTACTACAAGCACTGTCTGTACTACAATCACTGTCTGTACTACAATCACTGTCTGTACTACAATCACTGTCTCACTACAAGCACTGTCTGTACTACAAGCACTGTCTCACTACAAGCACTGTCTGTACTACAAGCACTGTCTCACTACAAGCACTGTCTCACTACAAGCACTGTCTGTACTACAAGCACTGTCTCACTACAAGCACTGTCTGTACTACAAGCACTGTCTCACTACAAGCACTGTCTCACTACAAGCACTGTCTGTACTACAATCACTGTCTCACTACAAGCACTGTCTGTACTACAAGCACTGTCTGTACTACAATCACTGTCTGTACTACAATCACTGTCTCACTACAAGCACTGTTTGTACTACAATCACTGTCTCACTACAAGCACTGTCTGTACTACAAGCACTGTCTCACTACAAGCACTGTCTCACTACAAGCACTGTCTGTACTACAAGCACTGTCTGTACTACAAGCACTGTCTGTACTACAAGCACTGTCTGTACTACAATCACTGTCTCACTACAATCACTGTCTGTACTACAACCACTGTCTGTACTACAATCACTGTCTGTACTACAAGCACTGTCTGTACTACAAGCACTGTCTGTACTACAAGCACTGTCTGTACTACAAGCACTGTCTGTACTACAAGCACTGTCTGTACTACAAGCACTGTCTCACTACAATCACTGTCTGTACTACAAGCACTGTCTCACTACAATCACTGTCTGTACTACAATCACTGTCTGTACTACAATCACTGTCTGTACTACAAGCACTGTCTGTACTACAATCACTGTCTGTACTACAATCACTGTCTCACTACAAGCACTGTCTGTACTACAAGCACTGTCTCACTACAAGCACTGTCTCACTACAAGCACTGTCTGTACTACAAGCACTGTCTGTACTACAAGCACTGTCTGTACTACAAGCACTGTCTGTACTACAATCACTGTCTGTACTACAATCACTGTCTCACTACAAGCACTGTCTGTACTACAAGCACTGTCTCACTACAAGCACTGTCTCACTACAATCACTGTCTCACTACAATCACTGTCTGTACTACAACCACTGTCTGTACTACAATCACTGTCTCACTACAATCACTGTCTGTACTACAATCACTGTCTGTACTACAATCACTGTCTGTACTTCAAGCACTGTCTCACTACAAGCACTGTCTCACTACAAGCACTGTCTCACTATATGTTTCCTCTACTACCTTAAGGAGCCGATGACCTCCCACTTCAAAATATTGTGTGATACAAGGACATTGGGTACGCTACCCTAGCGCTTTTCCAATGTCCTTGGTTCTTCAACATGCCTGGTGTATAGCACCGATACATGCAAAACTATCTCTGGGTTTCCAACCAGTTCATCTCTATAGGTAATGAAACACTGAAAAGTGTTTCAAACATTGTTCTAGTCCTAAAATTCAGCTTGTGAAATTTCAAATTACAATAACTTTGCCAAAACTAAGAATTTATTCATCAAATAACTTTTACTTTCTACAGAAAAGTTCATTCTTTCTATTGAAGCAATAATTTTATCAAACAAGAGCCTCCTTGATAGCCTTTTGGTTGAGTGTCCACTTTGAGTGCGGGAGGTTCCGGGTTCGAACCCAGGCCGCGTCATAGCAGAAATGAAATTAAACGGTCACAGAAATTCTCTTGCTAGGTGCTCAGCATAAAAGGGAAACTGGCTTCTCTTCTCTCATACCCTTGTGGCGATGGATAACATATCAGGTATGTGGGGTCGAGAGTGTTTAATTTAAGTTGAAACAAGACTGCGTTCAATAAACGCTTATGCCCCCTGTGGAAGCCTTGTCCATAAATAAGTCTAAGTCCAAAATTAGGTCAAGGTGAAGGTCAAAATGGGGTTAGGTGATACTGGCGTGTGGAGAGTGTTCATACACAACATCCATGCAAGTTTGGAAGCTTTGTAGCAAGCAATAATGATGCTAGAAGAAACGGTCAATTTGGGTTAACCAGGACGGACGAACGGACGGACAGGTGAATCACTATATGCCTCCCGATCTATCGATACGGGGGCATAAAAACTTGTTTTCACAATCAACCTTAAATAAATTGGTATAAACTTACAGAAGATGATTTGTAAATGCATGACAGCAATGAGAGATTTATTACACCATGATGAAAACAACAACAACATGACAGAATATGACAAACATACAAATGACAATAAAATGACTACACTAAGTTACCCCACAATTATCTTAATACAAACTGTACAAGTATTTGTGAAGTTGTCAATATACTTAACATACAAAGTTTGACATTTAGCAAACTTCCATAAAAGAGCACCTCAAAACATCCATAAACGTTCAGAACACCAATTGAAGGTCCATTTTGATGGTCCTTTATTCAACTTCAATACTAAAACAAGCACAATAGAAGACCCATTTTCAAAGCAGGCCAGGGGTCAATTTGATCCTTGAAATGACCATTTGACACATGGAAATTCTAAAAAGTCCAGTTTAGACCCGTATGATTTGACTAAAGGGTCTATTTTTTGTAAAATGGTAAGTTCATATTTTCATAAAATGTATTTTAATACCTGGTTAAATCCAGTGAAAATGATCAAATGAACCTTGATTATCAGACCCTAGTGGAACCCCCTAGAAAGCCACATGACACAAGTTAGTCCCATGTAATCATTGGTTCTACTGTGCAATGTAATAGATTGCTCATTTGAAGTAGACTTCTCTAAAGCAACACCATTACATTCAGAGGAACACTATCAAACATACAATTCAAGTTCACTTCCTACTATATCAGGGGTTCCATTTGGCTTGGGAGTTGGGGTTTTGGCCCTAAAATTTCCCATAAACGCCACATATCGTCCATCAAGATTTTGGTTTGAAGGGTCAATTTCTCTTAAAAGCATGGGTATTTTGCCTATAAATAGGTAAAAGTTAGTCAGAAGTATTAAAATGACCCTTCAGATTGAGAAGCTAGTGGAACCCCTGAATGATACATACGTTTCTAATTAATGGCCAACATTGACATCTCCAAAATGGGGTTATTATGAAAATGTATGTTGTGTGTTCATCACTTATACACCAAGGTAAAGTTTTATAAAAGCACTTATGGAAATCCTAAACTTACGATTGCATTCAAATTCTTTATAATTTGTTTACAATTATAAATTGTTGTAAATGGAGCTGCAATACTAATAATGATTCAGTTAATAAACTCCTATAAACCATATCTGTCCCTATTGCCATTGTTAAAGAATTATAAATTAACGACTTCTGCAAGTGCTTTGCTAAAACAGTACCCTACTTTTCAGAACAGATGCAATAAACCAGTAAATACAGTAAATTTTAAATATATTAAAGAAATCCACACTCAAATTTCACACATTTTTCCTTGGGACTGATCAGTACATCTTCCTGCTGAAAGCTTCATTAATAAAATATACAATAAATTATATTATCATTAACACAATTTGTTTTTTTTAATCAAAACATGTCTCCCACAAAGGGCCATAACTCTGGCAAAAATCATCTGACCTTGAATTCCTGACAATTTCCACAACAGGACTTGGTAGCAAGTATTCCTGTTTAGTTTCATTAAAATCTGATCAGTGCTTAAGGAGAACAAGCACAGAAGATCTTTGTGACATCCATCCAACCAGACAGACGGACATCCAGCACACAATCAATACGTCTCCCCCACTGTATGAGGAGGCATATAATGCAAGCAACTTTCCACTATGTCAAATCACTAGTATGGACTAATATAAAATATGGGCTAATACAAAATAGTACAAACTTGAGCAAATGCAATGAATACTTGCTATTATATAAAATATTTGGAGACACATACATTCCATACATCACTAATAACACGATTAATTCTTGAACGCAAATATATGCAAATATGACTAAATTAGAGTTCACAAATTTTCCAATCTAGATTTTAACATTTTGAATATAAGTGTCTTAGGTAGATAAGATCTTAAAGCCCCATTATCTCTCCTAAAACATTTTTCCGATCATCCAGTTTATGGTATTTTGTATTTCGTTTTCTTCCCATTTATGGTGTTTTCCAACTTTGGGACTCAAAACGCATCACTCAGCAGATAGGTTACCAAGATATTGCATTTTAAGAAGCATTAATACAGTAGTACTCTGATGCCTTAATCAGTTTGGCACAGACAGCCTAGAAACCTCAAACAGGTAGTCCAGTCCCGACTAAATGATGATTTAATAGTATTTAGATTGATGCCTCATACAGGTAAATGGCTTCAACTATATTTCCGGTCCAATGGCAGTTTGAAGTTCTACTGTATAAAGGGAAAACTATTAATAAAATATCAAGCAATTTTAAGGTACATGATTCCATAGTGCTCATGAAAATATCAAAATTAAAATGACCATGAAAATATCTGTCATATGGCAGTCCAAGATAACACACACATTATGCAACCTACTAGCATACAACAACAACAAACATACATACGTGCCAACATAGAACTCTTATGCACCAGTCAATTGAAACCACAGCCCTCAACCCTGGGGAAGGGGGAACTGTTGCATGCTTTTATCTTTCCGATGTCACCATCCGGGGTTTTCGTTTCGTGCCAAAATAGTGTGGAAATATAGCTGTAACAATACCAGTGAGGTATAGGGCAGGGGCAATTAGTCGGGGTTTTACCACCTGTATGGCCCAGGGGCAGGGATTTTACAGGGGTCTGGGTTGGGGAGGCTGTGGTTTCAATTGATTTGTGCATTAGTATACATAGAAATTTAAAATATCGTTTTTATTTCCTCATGCCAAATGTCTGAAGTTCAGAATTTGATAACTTTTTGATCTACAGAAATATCCTTTTATATACAGGTATACCATTTGTTCACTCCTAAAATCTCAACATACACTCACTTATAGTAACTTAAACATGTTAAAGTCATAATCATTTAAGTATATCAAATGATTCAAGCTTTGTTAAAAACTTCAAATATAACAAATATGTCCTGAAGACCTTTTTACTCCGGAAATGAGGCTTATACAGGGATTTCCGGAGTATACAGGCGTATCCATACACAAACAACAAAGCAATCAATCCTGGTACCTAGCTTAGTTAACCAAATGCACCCCAGGCCCCATAATTATAAAACATTGTTCATGCTCAACTTAACTTCATGCTTCAAATGTCTGACACAGTAAATCGTTTTGTAATTTACTGAAACTTTTTTAATTACATGGATAACCTTTAATAAAGCAGAAATATATTTCTCCATAAGGTGAAGGTTATTTAATCGCTGTACAGCTAATCAACTTTCATGCTCAAACTGAGTAGAACATGAAATTGTATTATAATCAAGGGGCCTGTTCTCAACACTGTCTGATCCTTCTCAGAATAAATTTAATTTTTTTTTCTACCTAGTTTGTTCTTCTATCCCCCTTGTCGGTTTTTCTTTCCTCTACTGATCAAAGATTAAACCAACCTCTTTAAAAAGCAATTCAGTACACATTCTAAAAACCATATGACAATTCTGTCAAACAAATATTACATATTTTGTGTTAATTGTTGTTATAGTGTGCATTGTACTGTTGTTGATATATCTATATTTATCTTAAACCGGATAAAAAGTAAATAAACAAAATTTAAGACACAGTAATGATTTTATGTTGGCACCCTAGGACACTTCTTGGAATCTGTCTTTCACATATGAATGGCGTGAATGTACTGTATGCAGTGGTCCTACTGAGACATAATGCCCAATCCTGAAAATTCAGTCTGTTTCAGGTCCTATCAGCACATATTGACCCATGTACCAAAACTCAGTTTCAAACATTGTTTTTCATTTGTTAAAATTTTCAACTCCTAAAACTCCTTTAAATCCTTAGGACACCTGTTTATGATAGTACCATAGTAGCAACAGGGGTCCTACTGAGGCATAATGCCCAATCCTGAAAATTAGACACAAGTCAGTTTCAGGTGCCATTAGCATACTTCACTACACCAAAACACTGTTTCAAACACTGTTCTATCGTTAAATTCAGCATTTAAAACTTCAAATGACGGTAACGTTATAACTGCTTTAATTTTTTTCATCAATAACTTTTATTTTCTGCAGAAAAGTTCATTTCTTCTAGTGCAGCAAATCCGGATTTCCAGATTATTCAGGAATTGTAGTACCCCTGCCATGTATCAAAACATAGTATCAAACACTCTTTCAAATTTTCAACTCATGAATCCTAAGGACCCCTGTGTATGATAGTACCATCGTAGCACATAGCAACAAACACATTCTATTCTCATTGTTGATGTAAAGGCATTCCCTGACTTCTTGGATCCTGAACACTCGGAGATTCTAAGTTTTGTTGTAATTGCATTAACCATCTTTTAGTAGAATTGTCATCTTTCAAACAGTTAGCGAATGTACTGTCTTTTAACTGATCAGGTAAACATTGTCTTAGTGCTTCTCTCGCTCTATAAACAGAAAAATAAAAAAACATATTTTAATAAGAATATTTAACACATAAAAACCGTGATCTTCCATGTGAGAACGAACCATGGAACAATGTTCCAACGTGTACGATAACAAATGTGTAACATCATCAGTTTTGGATGCAAAAACTTAATGTCATCTGCTTAACTTCGTCATTTCTTACCTGATAACTATCGAAATGGGATAAAAAAACTAGAACTGTCGCCATTCGGCAGACTAATATCCCCTCGCATGGCAAAAATCATTGCAGCTAGTTCTTTTTTTATGCACATCTACATGATGAGGTTGTTCATCTGTTAAAGTTTGAAGCAAATGCTGCAAAAACTGTAGGAGGAGTTACGTCCACAAGAATGCGTCTACGGACAGACAGACTGACTGACAGACAGACAGACAAGCTGAATCCAGTATACCACCCCTTACAACTCATTGTGCTGGGGTAATAATAATCTGTCACTTGTGGTCTTTGAGATCTACCTTCTCAAAGCTCCCTAAAAACTTGTGTTTTCTAGACTCGTTTAAGAAATTATGATCTGAACTTGTAAATTAAATACAAATCTTCTTGCAATATTTTTAAGACTCAAACTTACTGAGTCAGGAGTTGTTTTGACCCTTCATTTTCGGAGGCTCATTTAAGTCTAGACTACACAGGTAACTTACCTTGGATTATCTGACAACCTGAGGTAACATCGTACAACATGTTTGAGTAATCTAGCTGACGGCTCACGTGATAAATGTAGCACCATCTTACCCTGAAATAACATCATCAATGTACAAATTCTATAGTAAAGGATTTATAAACCATAACTTTATATAATAAATATACAGTATAACCTCCTCAGAGCAGCCCTCTGTAAAGCAACCACACCTCTTATTACAACACCTTAAACATTTCCCAATGTCTATGTTTACTATAAATTCAACCTCTGTACAGCAACAACCTCTAAACATTGGCCAATAATGCAATATTTGTAGTTCCAAAAAGGTGTTGCTCTAAAGAGTTTACACTGTACTGATTAAAAAACAAGCTGAAATTCCGTCCTGATTAGCCAGGTTCAATATAAAAGACTTGCGTGTATGTTCAATACAGCACAGATCAGGTTTGACCAATGCCAACTTATGAGGCTGACAGGGAAGACTGACTATACCAAAGTAACCCAACTGTCTTTATTATTACTAAAACTTGAATTCATGTTTGAAGTATCATTTTAATTCTTTAGTCTGACGTTCAGTACATGTCAGACCTTCATGTCCGCAAGTTTGGATAAGTTTTGATAACTTCTATGACCAAATGTAAGACAAGTCTTGAAAGTCATTTGCCGGCACAACAGAATAGGTCAGACTACTTGTACATTGGAAAACTTGTATGACCATATGTTAGAGAAATCTTGACAGTCGTTTGTTAAGACAACTGAATAGGAAAGCACAATCTTTATAACATGGTTCATACAGAACATTCATAAACAAATTCAAGGACTTTGAAGTACATTTGGCACATTTTCAGGACAAAAAATAGGTTTGTCACAGCAAAATTGTGCAATTAGTGTCATAAAATCAAATTAAATAATTATAGAAGTTTTCTATTTGCAGATAGCAGCAAACTAAATTTAGGCAAATTTACCAAAGATTTTAAAAGCTATTTTATCAAACTTGAAGCACTTTTCTAGACCTGTGCAAACCTTGTTCTATGCAAGGAATCAGATATGAAAGACATATTTTTCATCATTGAACACGGATTGCTTGAATAAATTATGTAAATATGAGCAGTATTTACCAATATCATAGCAACGTGTGAGAATCTTTCGTATGTCTGACAAATATACGACAATCCAGTCTCATCAAGTAATATCTTTTGCAATATAAAAGTAGCAACCTGAAAAGTATAATAAAACATAAATTTTAAGCATTTTTATTCTCGTTCAAAACATTAATTCAGATTGAATTTATGGCACCTATAATTCCTGATTTGAAAAATAAATTAACACAAGAAGCAGTCACAGGCAGCCATACCCCAAGCTGAAGGGAAAATAATTGTGACAAAAAGATTTAATACAAACAATATTTCCAACGTAAGTTGTGTGAAAGTAAGCTTGCACACATATTTTTTCACCTATGTGTACAAAATAAACACAGTCAACAAGACCATGAAAACTGAATTCTCATGTCAGCCAAATATAATTGGGCACTAATGCATACCTGCTATTTCGCAACAATGACCTTGACACTCCAGTCCAGCATTCAATCAGAAGCGATGTTTTTATATAAGCTACATACACAGCAAGTCTCATCACGATATATTTAATTCCAACCAAGAAGACGTTATTGTGTGGACATGGATTTTCTATTTTTAGTTATTGTAACCTTGACCCACACTGGCCCCATTTTCAATCCATTGCATCTGTCGTCTCCACACACTTTGACACAAGCTTGACAGCAAGTTTCATCACAATATCTCATACCTCACATTATATACCACAGGTCTAAGAAATTATATCACAAAATACAGTTTTGAGATTCCCCATCATCCCGTCATTACTATATATAAGATACAGGTTGGAAACGCTTTTTTCCAGCCCCAACAGGAATCCACTATTTAATGCATCATCGGACCGGGAAACGGTTGCAATCTGGTCTAGATGTGTTTTACTACATAAAACAATCAATTTATCTACCATTGAACGTGTCACAAGTTATATTTCAGGTATTTCATTTTTAGATCGATGTTTCTGATTTCATGACTGTCTCGTTGTTTAAAAGCGTTTCCAACGTGTCTCTTTTATATAGTAATGACAGGATGATGGGGAATTACAAAACTCTGGTATTTTGTGATGTATTTTGATAGACTTTTCCTATAACAGAGTTGACTTGCGAATCAATATACAGTGAAGTTCCGCTAATAAGACCAGTCAAAAAGATGGTCTTAATAGCGAATCGGTCTTATTAGCGGACATTTTTTGTTCTAAATTTAATACTTTGGGACCTTAAACTTGCAAAAATCTGCATGATTTCAAAATAATCAAAGTGGTCTTATTAACGGAACTTTACTGTATAGTAATGACAGGATGATGTGAAATGTCAAAACTCTGTATTTTGTAATAAAGTTTCTGAGGCCTGTGAATATACTTACAGTTCTCGATAGCTCACTGCCAGATTCCATAATACGAAGACAAAGTGGTATAATCTCTGTAGTGAGTAGAAAATTGATAACTTCTTGTTCATCAGTCTGTAAAACACAAACAAGTACAATATGTGTCAATTCATGCTTCTATCAATTATAATCATTTTCCAATAGCAGGGCTCGACACTAACACTGGTCCGAGACCAGTGAAAATCCAGAAGGACCAGAATTCTAGAGGACCAGTAACTGTCCTATTTACAAATTGGGCGCTTTTGCCCTGTCGGACCAGTGGCCAAATTAGTTAGTGTCTATGCCTGCCAATAGTAATTACATGTCAATGGAATGGAGATAATCCAATAGTAACAAGAGCACCGCCTACGAGTGCTGGACGCTCAACTTTTTTTTGCACTTGATAGTAACCTGGCTCATCTGTGAGTCAAAATTCTAAGAATAACAAGGGCAAATAACTCATAAACATAGGTCACAGGGTTAGTATGAACACAGCCTTGTATGTATGAACTGCTTTAATGATGGTGAATAACTATGTAGAATTTGAAGTGTATACCTTTGATAGTCTTTGAGTAATTGACATTTTTGTGTAATTATTCTAAATCAGTAAAGGGGAATAACTCTCACAAAATGCTTGATAAATTTGTTTCCTCTTGTCAGTAGATGCAGGTCATCACATTCCCAAAGTGGATTGACTTTCAAGTTGAAAGCTTAGATAGTGTTTGAGAAAATTCAGTTTATGTGCACTATTTCTATGTACTTAGTCCAAACAAGGGCAGATAACTCCATAAATATAGGTCAGTGATGGTGAATAACTATGTTGAATTTCAAGTTGATAGCCTTTGAGAAGGGAGAACTATTTAGGGCTATTATGATGAACTTTGATGATTTCTATCAGAAATATATTAGATTTTAATAATTATACTATATTTCCTTGTACCAACATTTTACAAATGAAAGGCTGTCAACATCGAAAGTATGATTATGTATGTAAGAACACAAGATTTTTCTTGATTCCCATGAAGGCTGCGTTTATATGAACTTGAATTCTGAGTCCAAACACCAAGTCTTACAAACAAATCTATACGATATGGAGTAAAGCTACATAGGAGATCACATTCTAGCTCATCTTATTTTATCAGAATAGTATAGGTTGTATGGAGTAAAGGGTTAATATAAAATCACGTATAGAATATCATCATACCTTGACTAGAGCACCAATCACACCCAGACTGGTCAACCTCAAATATTCAAACGGTCTTGTCTTGCTAACCGTGTGTAAGAATGGGTACAGGAATAAAGGAATGTTAGCTGAAAACACAGAACAAAACATAAAAAATTTTACATGCACATGGTCATAATAGTCGAAGATAATCATCAAAGCACTTAGGCAAAGAGTTATGGAGTATAATAACTCAGGTGAACAAGATAGAAATACATCAGACTTCTGAAAACCTGTCAGCTTGATGGAAATAAATAACTAACAGCCTTGATAGCCTACTGGTAGAGAGTGCACTTAGTGTGAAGGATGTCACAGTTCAATCAAATCCAAACATGCACTCATATTCAATGTACAAAATGCATGTCTCCTAAACGGCAAAAACACCAAATATCATAATCATAAGAAGGTAGCCTAGGGTAACTCCACACTAAGAATTGAAAAGGTTTAGCCTTTAGACAAAGTTCAGCAGAAAAGAAGCCTTTAAAACTGGAATAGACAAAATAATCAAATCTTATATACCAGTACCGATAAATGTATAATATACCTGATAAGAAAGCAGATCTAGTTTCAGGATGTGACGCCACACATTGTAACAAAGCCAAGGCATTACATACTCTGTTAGATTGCTGTGCCTGAAAACAAATAACATCAGTAAAATACGATATTTTTTCGTTTTTCACATCACTTTTAGCAAACATGGCATATCTCCCTTAAGATTTCTTCATTATTTTCAGTATTTCTCCCGGCAATTTGGTAGAATCCAAATATTGAAAGGTCACTCAAAAGAAATTAAATCTATATTTTATGATAGCAAATATTCAAACAATTGAGTAAGACTTCACTGAAATAAATTATTTTCTATTGTCATCTAGCTGTTGCTTGACTGCCTTCATAGCATCACTTGTCAATTGTCAAAATCAGTCTTGACTGTCATATGCACTTGCCAGATGACCTAACCAGTTTTGCCAGGAAAACTTGCAACCATGCCTTTCCACATGAATTTTCCAACTTCTCCATAAGTAGAGGACATGATAGTTGCCTGTGGGCCGACTTCATTGACCTCACCAGCCTGGGCTGGGCAATACTCGCTTATAATAATAATATAATAACGACTTTATTTTAAGAGGCAACACAGTTGGGCATGCCCAGTCTTCCCTGCGAGCCTCTACTGCTTACGGTTTACCAATCTTTGGTTCGAGTTAAAGCCACTGTCAGCAGGGCATGCTGCTTGGAGGGGGTGAATGAAATCGGCCCAATGTCAGTAACAACTATGAACTGCCTACATCCTGTACAGATACGGTAGGTCTGTATAGAAAGACTCCTAATATATTGACAACATTGGCATGAGGATTTTTTTATAAAACTCTTTTTGTATCAAGTCACTAAACTGACATACTGAGATGCAGTGGCTTAAAACTATAATTCTGTAACTGTTGTTTACTTACTGTCAGATGTGCGGGATTGATAGCAGGGTATACATGCACTATCTCTTGTAATAACGCCGCAACAGTACCGAAGCTATTCCACAACATGGGAGCTAAATCAGGTAATACTTCTCTCTTCTTACTGCAAATAATATACAGAGACAGCATTAGAATTCAAGCAGCTACTGCAGATCACATGATGAGCCATGTGGAATTTTCCAATATTTTGAGTGTAAAATCCTAATAATTCCAGTCACAAAAATTGAAATAACTTTTGATAGGGTAGAGATATTTTCAAAAGTTCACCTGATTTGTGCAGCATTTTCCAAGCTCTTAGTAACGAGCAAATATTCTGATGCCACAACATCAGAGACATTAACATTTTTACCTGTGGTTGCTAAGTCAAGAACTAGGCAACAAACCACATAGTCTAACCCTTTCTACCATGATTATTTTACCTATTGCAGCAGTAATCTGGTATGACAAGTTATACATACTCAGAAAATTTCCATATCAGTTATTTTAAAAGTGGAGTTTAGATGCAGAGTAGTCACATTTCAAGATCAGCATAGAAATCCAGGTGCTGTGTCAAAATCTGTCTCCAGGTATAAAGGCAAGGGGTTTTAATCTCATATAGAAGGGGCTGTTTATAAACTAAAATATATTTGTGTTAAAGATGTTTACCCCAGGATTTTTTTAAATAATGCAGTTTCCTTAAGACATAATGACTATCTCTTCAAAATCATTCACATACACAGTATAACAGAAATTACACACCTTAACTCTTGTAGGGCATTTTCCCTTGTTTCTGGACTAGTGAGCTCACTAATCCACTGGTATACCTTCTCTCTCTCTACCTGAGTCATAGACGCCCCCATCACTGGTGCAGTACCACCTGAGGCACCAGATGTCGGTGGTTGATTTGGGTTCATCATTCTTGGCTAAAAAATAGAAAGTTTAAAATAAGGTTTTATGTGTCACAGGGTGAGAAAAATGTGCAATCAGACCGGGGCTGTAAATTTTATAAACAAACTGTTGGACCCCACACGGGCAGTTTATATACTGTGATTTGAAATGTCAGTCTATAATATACCGGGTACCATTATGTAACAAATTTGCGTTTATGCTTCTTTTGTACACGGTCCATTCGTTACTTCTTTTGCCCCAAACTTCATTCATCACTCCTTTTATTCTTTGTCATATTCATTGCTCCTTTCATGCTTGCTCCTTTTATGTATTGGAAGGGCTAGAGTTACGGTCCCATAACTTTAGCCTCAGATTCTCAAGTTACGGGTCTGACGTCAGAGTTTTGAATCGAGTTTTTTAGCTGAGCATTAGATTGGTTTCCTTTTACTTTTTTGTACAGTTTGTTCCCTTTTTTAATCATTTTTTTAATACTTTTATTTATCCATGGCAAGAATCTTTTATTTCCAATTTTCTTAAGGGGAACATAATTATTTGGAGATACCACATTCAATGCATTTTTGAATTTGTTCCAAATATCATCAACTGAGGCAAAATCTACATCCTCTAGTATAGATTCTTTTGCTTTGAGCATAAACAACTTGAACTCAGGCCAGTTTGCCTTTCTAAATATTGGTATGTTTCTGGGTTTCTGTTTAGAGATGTTAGGTCTGATATTTACTGTTGTAGATACAATGTCGTGATCACTTATACCTGGAATGACCTTAGTAGAGTTGACAAGTGTGTCATCAATCATTATCATCAATGTCCCATTTGAATTTTGGAAGGTTAAAATCACCCAATATTAACTTGTTACCTTTTAGTTTTTGAACAAGACCAAGTGATGTTTCTAATTCTAGAATACTGTTCATATCTGACTCTGCAGGTCTGTAATAAGAGGCCACAAATACAGGCTTACAACCCTTCATGTCAATTTTGACCCAAATAATCTCACAGTCTAAGATTGGACTTAATGAGTAAAAATACTCCTCCCCCTTTACCTTTTGTTCTATCATTGCGGTATACGGAATATCCCATATCTGGTGGAAAAATTTCATTATCATAATGATCTTTTTTTAACCACAACTCAGTACCAGCAACTATGTCGGGTTTCTCATTTTCTAATAAGATCAGAAATTCAAATTTTTTTTTAATTATTGATTGACAGTTAACACAATAATCTTCAACTTGTTAATGAAGCCCATGGGTTTGGGAACAGTATTTGCATTTTGGGAATCAATGTGTACATTCATCACTCAATGAACTGAAACTATTCTGAGAGGAAACTGACAGTTTACTTCTACTGGAGATGTAGGAGAGGTTAAGATTGTCACAAGAGCTACATGTCCAGACAAAAGACATATCATTATCAACTAACTGTTGATACCAATCTGAATCAAAGTTTTGACAAGAAATATGGTACCACTGAGCACATTTATCACACTCTACGGCTGGATCTATATCATGAATTTCTTCGTCACATGAACCGCAGCAATAAATAGGTCCTGGGTTGGTCACAATATCACTTAAACATGGACAACAAAAGGATAGCAAGATTAAAAACTGCTTTATTCTTATGGCTTTCTACCGGAAAGGATCGAGGAAAGTTTAATAACGCTCTCATAACTTACGATATTGTAGATGCACACCATAGGGACTTTGTTGACATATGATTCGAAGTAAAATTAGAAGAATACACAGATAAATAATTTTCTCAATCTGGAACATATTTTGGTGCCGGACAGAAATTAATAACAAATGACAACAACAGGAGGTTTAGTAAGATACCTGTAAACATGTTTGTTTATCTTCGTACCAAAAGTCAGTTGGAAAACAAATGAAAGGTCATGGCCATTTTGAAAATAACGCCACGCATGTTAATTAAATGTATATGACACTCTATATTAACGTAAATATGCTGCCGCTTACACATATCGATCGGCCTATTAACAATGTTACCGCGTTAAGCGTAAAATGCACTAGTCAAATTCTACCCTGCTTTATGTAAGACCTCATAATTTTTGTATCTGTTATCCGATTTTAAATATTTAAAGCTTGTAATGAAGCAGAGATATATGTCTGTCTTTTAATACAACATTCATCACGATGCCCTAATTATTAAATCCACGGCGACGAGTAAGAATCCGTTCCGCGTAAAAGTAAGTTTAAAATACCTCTTTTTTTACCAAATAAAAATACAACCAACGTTCGAAAATCATCAAATATGAATTTAATTTTCGATCGATTTTGTTCATTAAAACTTGTTTTAAAAGCTAATACTTTAAGGTTTTATAAAATGTAAAACTTATTTATAAAGCATTTGTGAGTTGTCGACCGCCAACGAGTTGACTAAACTTCGTGCATTTATGTACTAATTATTGCAAAGAAATTTTCAAAATGGCGGAATCACGTCGAAACGCGTGTGAAACGGGCACCTGCACACCTTCCATGCGCTAATTGAAAATATATTTTTGATTGAAACTTGTTTAAATTGTGAGATTAAATACGTTTTGAGGTACTGGTTGTACTTTTTTCTGGTTTCTATTGGTTCTGTCTTTACAAAATGGAGTCAAAAATAGTGATTTTTGTCACGATGCGGGACTATTTTGTTTGGTAGCTGTATTGAACTTGCGGACTTATTGCCGAATGTTAATTATAAAATGGCGATTATTTACAATATAACCTGCTATTAAATGCATTTTGAGAGGTATTGGTTGCATTAAATTACGAACCATAATGCTAGCCTTTGAAAAAATCGTCGTTTACATCAAACATTATTATGAATACGTCCGTTCTGTTTTATTTCGTTGGCGGTCGACAAATCGCAAATGCTTTAAAAATAAGTTTTACATTTTATAAAACCTTACAGTATAAGCTTTTAAAACAAGCTTTAATGAACAAAATCGATCGAAAATTAGATTAATGTTTGATGATTTTCGACCGTTGATTGAATTTTTATTTGGTAAAAAACGGGATATTTTAAACTTACTTTTACGCGGAACGGATTCTTACTCGTCGCCGTGGATTTAATAACTAGGGTATCGTGATGAATGTTGTATTAATAGACAGGCATATATCTCTGCTTCATTGCAAGCTTTAAATATTTAAAATCGGATAATAGATACGCAAATTATGAGGGCTTACATAAAGCAGGGTAGAATTTGACTAGTGCGTTTTACGCTTAACGCGGTAACATTGTTAAGCGGCAGCATATTTACACCTTTTACATACGTTAATATAGAGTGTCATATACATTTAATTAACATGCGTGATAACGCCAAGTGTAAGGAAAAAGTTGGGTTTTTCTACTCGATATAATTTATGAGTTAAAAAGGTATCAAAATATGTTTATAGATAAAATCAAACCAAATTTCGCTACATCAGATCAATCAGCAATGTTTTAGAAGACAATTTGTAGTTTTTTTTTGTAGAGCGAAGAAAAAGACGTTGCAACGAATCGACGCACGTTCTATAGAATCCTCATTGCGTTTCAATTAGTTATACAAGGAAATATAAATAAAGCTGCAATGAGGTTTAAACTAACATCCATTCTTCTTTTCCATCTAGAACAAAGATTTTACTATCAGTTTAGCGCTGAAACAAACATTATGATTTTCAGAAATTTCAACGGAACATTTTTTGCAATTTGTCACATTAACAAAATACCAATTGTGATAACAATATGCATAAACAGTTGAGTTAAACTTTTTTTCAAATTGGTAATTTCCGTAAAGTACGACTTACAAGTTAGTAAATCGAAAGTTGCTTCAATACATTTGAGTACGAAACTTCTGGGGACGATGGAAGAATTTTAGAAAAAAAGCGTCCCTTTCTGGGCATTTACGGTGGCACGGATAGAAATAGAAACAAAGCGCGCCCAACAATGTGTTATAAACGAAGGTTATCTAAAACTAACACCGTGTATCACTAACCTGACTAGCTGCTAAATCGGCCATTGTTGTTTTGGTTGTGAAAACTGCCGGTCACGAATCCAGCGAGGTGTGTCCAGACCGAGGTGATCCGATTGTCTGGATTGGTATAAAACCCGTCTGTTTAAAGCACAGTACGAGTTACCTGCCTTAATCACTTTGTTATTGGGCCCATTTTATTGACATAAATTTATGATAATTGTATGGGTTACCTTCCCTTATTATAGGGTTACTGAGCCCCTTATATAATAAAAATAATATGTTTTTATGAATGCTCCCGAAACTGTTTTGCCCCCTTCACTTGGAGCTTGCTATTAAACCCTTGTAGTCTGATGGATCTTCCTCCATATTTGATGTCTTTCCATGATAAGACACTTCCTTGGTAGTGCTAATGATGCCAGAGTGGTCACTATGTACAGTCTTTGAGGGGATGAGTGGTCACTACATACAGTCTTTGAGGGGTGAGTGGTCACTATGTACAGTCTTTGAGGGGTGAGTGGTCACTATGTACAGTCTTTGAGGGGGCGAGTGGTCACTATGTACAGTCTTTGAGGGGGTGAGTGGTCACTACATACAGTCTTTGAGGGGTGAGTGGTCACTATGTACAGTCTTTGAGGGGGTGAGTGGTCACTATGTACAGTCTTTGAGGGGGTGAGTGATCACTATGTACAGTCTTTGAGGGGGTGAGTGGTCACTACATACAGTCTTTGAGGGGTGAGTGGTCACTATGTACAGTCTTTGAGGGGGTGAGTGGTCACTATGTACAGTCTTTGAGGGGGTGAGTGTTCACTACGTACAGACTTAGAGGGGGTATCGCAAGCGTGAACCTTTTATGGCAATTGTCTGGGCCTCTTCTTACTTAAAACTTTTATTGCTCTTTTCCTTTTGTTCGTGCACACTGGCAGTGGGCTATCCATGAAGGTGTGAATGTGTGTGGGCTATCCATGAAGGTGTGAATGTGTGTGGGCTATCCATGAAGGTGTGGATGTGTGTGGGCTATCCATGAAGGTGTGAATGTGTGTGGGTTATCCATGAAGGTGTGAATGTGTGTGGGCTATCCATGAAGGTGTGAATGTGTGGGCTTTCAATGAAGGTGTGAATGTGTGTGGGCTATCCATGAAGGTGTGAATGTGTGTGGGCTATCTATGAAGGTGTGAATGTGTGTGGGCTATCTATGAAGGTGTGAATGTGTGTGGGCTATCCATGAAGTTGTGAATGTGTGTGGGGTATCTATGAAGGTGTGTGGGCTATCCATGAAGGTGTGAATGTGTGTGGGCTATCTATGAAGGTGTGAATGTGTGTGGGCTATCCATGAAGGTGTGAATGTGTGTGGGCTATCTATGAAGGTGTGAATGTGTGTGGGCTATCCATGAAGGTGTGAATGTGTGTGGGCTATCTATGAAGTTGTGAATGTGTGTGGGCTATCAATGAAGGTGTGAATGTGTGTGGGCTATCCATGAAGGTGTGAATGTGTGTGGGCTATCAATGAAGGTGTGAATGTGTGTGGGCTATCCATGAAGGTGTGAATGTGTGTGGGCTATCTATGAAGGTGTGAATGTGTGTGGGCTATCCATGAAGTTGTGAATGTGTGTGGGCTATCTATGAAGTTGTGAATGTGTGTGGGCTATCTATGAAGTTGTGAATGTGTGTGGGCTATCAATGAAGGTGTGAATGTGTGTGGGCTATCAATACTCTGTCTTTGACAGCATCATGTATACTTGTATATATGGAGACACATATACTCCAAATACGAACTTGTCATCCATACATATACAGGGGCTCCAATTGATTTTTGGTGTTAGGACGCACAATGGCAATAAACTGTCCAAAATAGTTCTACAGAGCCATAGGAATCAGTAACAAATCCATGACCCAGATGATAATTATATAATACACCAATACAATTAGCATTAATGCATATGAGGGCCATGAAGCCATTGACGGCGTAATTACTTTTCTATTGCCATTGTTTTATGTTTATTATCACTATAAGCAACATATTCTAATACTTCTTCTGTTATATAGTTGCACCAACAAACTTTCCTGGCATAAATTATCAACAAGTACTGAATCTTTCTTCCTTAAGCAAATGAAAACTACTCAAGTGGAGGACATAACTCTAGCCAATGTCACAAACAGTAACAAGAACATCAACTACGAAGTCTCAGAACCTGGGTCACGTCGGTAACAAGCCAGTGTTCTATTTATTGCTCTTGTGCAATGGCAAATGTACTGATTCAAATAACACAAAAGAATCTAATTGAATTACCTATTTAATAATTTTTCATTTTTCTGCATAAAATATTCAAGAAAATATATATGAGAAACATATACATATAGTGATAGATGATATTCAATGTGGATCCTGCCAGACTCAATCATCATTCATGTACGTCATTTAGTAAAACGGAATAGTGAGAGTGCCAGGCCCTTCCCCAGAAACCTTTTAAGGCACTGGGGCAATGCCAGGATTTTCTGCATTAGCGTATCGCTAAAAAAATTAAAGAGAAAACTGCATGGTTATCCATAATTTAAAGGCGAATTTAAGCACTTTTTTACTCAATACAAGCCATAACCAATCAAATAACACAATACAGACCAAAAATATAAACTCCCATAGTGATTTATAGGCACCATACAAGGATTTAAGGCGCTGGGGGAAGCTGATTCTGGCTTTAAGGCGCTGGGCCTTCTGACCCTGGGGAATGGCGTGGAGACCAAACATGGGTATCCAAGAAAAAGCATCAAACGAATACATAACAAAGTTACAGACTATTCAATAGTGAAGTAATGATAAAATTTATATAAAAATAAATTTAGTAAATTCTTCGCCTCATATTAAAGTCGACTTGTACAGTTGTACTAACCTTTCATTTCCACCTTAGATGGTGGTATATTATGTACAATTAACAGTGCAATGTCTAAAGTATATACAAAATGATTTTACATATCAACTTCTTAGAACATATAATACAAGACCAATTCATTATTTTAATTAGTCTTTGTTTATGTGGGTTTAGTACATAACACCATTTCTAAACAATTTTTCAGTTACACTGTATATACAGCAATAAATTCACCTAACCAGTTTTCAAAAGAGGAAGCAAGACCTTGGCCAATGTCTCAGAAGAATATAACATGAAGTCTAAGTTGACATCTGTGTCTTCTCCAGGGATAAGCTGATGACATTCTGTTTTTCTCAGGGGGTCTGACCAGCTACCTTTTATCAACAATGGCTCTGAAAAGCTGTTTTTCTCAGTGGGTCTGGTCCAGTCCACAGGTAATTGTATCATAGATGAGGAGTAAAAAGAAAAAAAAATTTTTTTGTAAAATTTATATTGTACTATAACTGGTAAACATGTAGTTTACAAAATGAATTTTACAAAAAAAAATACTCTTTATCAATGATACAGTTACCTGTGGTCCAGTCAACCATTCTTCTTAAAAGCATATTCTTACCAGGCCAAAAGCCCTGACAAACTTGTCAAAATATATAAGATAAAACACATTTGATCCGTTTGACCTTCACATCATACTGTCCCCACAAAACTTCTTCCATCGATCCGATTTCAAATAACTTGCAATATTTTTTCTAGATGCAATTCTGTCTTTAAATGCTTTGATCATTGGAATGTAGTCTGCTTTTGTGTAAGCATCAAGAAATTGTGCTTCTGTTGCATGAATAACGTGAAACAAAGCCAAGTCAGCGTAAGAGATCTTATCTCCGTACAAGAAACTGAAAATAAACATGGAAAATTCATAAATATCTGTAAAATAAATGAATATACAGTCTGGTAAGATTTGACAAAGATTCACTTGAAAATGGTTGATTCAGCCAATGAAAACATGTTTTACAAATGAATAACCAATAGACATTAAGTTTGTTTGTTTATTCCCTGTTTCGCAATTTCCATGCTTTGACAGTTGCTTTGTTTAAAGGCAATAAATATTTCAGGTGTGAAAAATAGACCCTAGTCAGTGTCAGTATATCGAGTAATAATTACTATGTAAACTATCGATTTTCTGCTTATTATATGCTTCAATTTCTCTTAAAAGGGTCCTATAATTGGCTTTATTGGAAAAATCACGTAGAAGTTGGAAATTGAGAATTATTTCGTCATGATGACGTAACGCATATTTTAAAGCCCAGCGCCCTTGAGGTTACATTTCTTTTTCTGCATGATACTGGAACCAGCTTCTAAAACAGTGAATATAACAAAATGATAATTTCACTGTAATTTCTCTGAAAAATCTCCATAATCCATTGATTGACTATTCTTAACAAAGCACATGTGCACACAATATGTCATACACAGTTTTAGAAATATGTAAACAACTATAATTTATGAAAGGTTGGAAAATAGGTCTGGTTCGACACTAGGTACTTTGACAATACATCTTAAATAGTCCTCACTAACAATATGATAGATACCTACCCTTTTCCTTGATTATTCGCCCCAATAACTCGTTCAAAATATTTCAACCATCGTGGCAACCTCTCAGATACAAATCTATCTATATAAGGTTGTGTCCCCTCTTTTTGTGAAGCATACGACCCCACTGGGGCAAGACCATGGAACGCTAACCTCCCTGTAAAATATCAGCAAATATTCTATACCTATTATGAAACAAGAGCTCTGATTGGTTTAGAAAAATGGGTCTCCACTAGGAAATAGGAAAATGTAATGTTGGTCTGGTATCAGTTAGGACATTTTTATTTTTGCTTTTATTGGCAAATTGAATTCCTAGTCAATTGATAAATCTGCGTAAATATACTAACATAACATGAAAATCTATCCATGAACCTTTGGCCGTGAATACATCAACCCGTAAAATAAGACATTTACTGAAATTCACAAAATAAAGATTATGGGAGGATGAAGTGATTTTCGAAAACAAAACGTAAGTCAAGACACCTTCAGCAATGTAGTCATGGCAACATTGATTGATTTGTTCTGCGTGAAGTTTGTCCTCTACTGTGTCCGGATACAATCCAAACTGTTCACCTAAATACCGACATATCACCGGAGTCTGAGATATTTGTAAGCTGCCTGCAATGTAAAACATACACAATGGAATTATCATAATCAGAGGCAGATGAAAAAGAATGGATAACTTGTGATAGATCCACTAAATAATAATTTTAGGTTAATTGTAAAACAGGTTCTACCAACAATTTAAATGTATACATGTATTAATCAGTCTCAACCCCTCCTTCATGATGTTATCTGTCACTATGAAGGTGTGCAAGAGTGGAGCTCAGTTTCCCCTCTTAAGTACCAAGCATTATACAATGGAAAGACTGATACCCAGGGCGGACTCAGGATTTGGTGTTAGGTCGTATGTTAATATTACAAGAGGGCCCAAAGGGCCCCAGGTCGCTCACCTGTCGTAGTAGTGCATGCAAGCCCTGTGATTTGACCTAGTGACCTCACACTTGACCTAGACTTTGTTGAGATGATCATTGTGACCAAGTTTCATAAAGATTAGGCTAAAATGGTGACCTCTAGTGACTACACAAGGATTTCAAATGATTTCATCTAGTGACCTAGTTTTTGACCCCAAAGGAACCATATAAAACTTGACATAGATTGCATTAAAATTATCATTGTATGACAAAGTTTTAAAAAGATTAGGCCAAAAATGTGACCTCTAGTGACTATACAAGGTTTTTCTATGATTTGACCTTGTGACCTAGTTTTTGACCTGGTATGACCCAATATAAATCTTGACCTAGATCTTGATGAGATGATCATTGTGACCAAGTTTCATAAAGATTAGGTCAAAATTATGATCTCTAGTGACTACACAAGGGTTTTCTATAATTTGACCTTGTGATCTAGTTTTTGACCCCAAATTACCCAATATCGAACTTGACCTAGATTTTGTTGACATGATCATTGTGACCAAGTTTCATAAAGATTAAGTCAAATTGTCACTGCTAGTAACTACACAAGGTTTTCCTATGATTTGACCTTGCAACCTAGTTTTTGACCCAGGATGACCCAATATCGAACTTGACCTAGCTTTTGTTGACATGATCATTGTGACCAAGTTTCATAAAGATAAGGTAAAAATTATGACCTCTAGTGACTACACAAGGTTTTTCTATGAATAAGGTTCAGGAAACTTCAGCCTCTATTAAAAGCTTTTTATGATTTGACCTTGTGGCCTAGTTTTTTACCCAAGATCACCCAGTTTCGAACTTGACTTAGATTTTGTTGAGATGTTCATTGTGACCAAGCCAAACTTGTGACCTCTAGTGACTACAGGATTTTTCGTAAGATTTGACCTAGTGACCTAGTTTTTGTCGCACATGGCCTAGATTTCATAGAGACAAACATTCTGACAATGTTTCATGGAGATTGGGCCATAATTGTGTCCTCTAATGTGTTCAAAAGCTTTTTCTAATATTTGACCTAGTGACCTAATTTTTTACCCCACATGACCCAGTTTCAAATTTGACCTAGAAATTCATTCAGACAAACATTCTGACCAAGTTTTGTGAAGATTAGGCCATAATTGTGTCCTCTAATGTGTTCACAAGCTTTATCTAAGATTTAAGCTAGTGACCTAGTTTTTTGACCCCGAATGACCCAATATCAAACTTGACCTAGATTTTGTAGAGATGATCACTTTGACCAAGTTTCATAAAGATAAGGCCAAAATTGTGACCTCTAGTGTCTACACAAGCAAATTGTTGACAGACGACGAAGAGTGATCACAAAAGCTCACTCTGTCACTTTGTGACGAGGTGAGCTAAAAATGTCTCTCTTTTGCCTCTGATAATAGAGCAAAGTAAGCTAGATAACAAGAGGGCCCAAAGGACTCTAGGTTGCTTACCTGACGTAGTAGTGCATGCCAGCCCCTATGGTGACCTAGTAACCCTTTACATTTTCTGAATAAGATTCAAGAAAATTCAGCCTCTTTTACCAGATTTTACTATGATTTGACCTTGTGACTTAGTTTTTGACCCCAGACAACTTAATATCGAACTTGATATAGATTCTATTGAGATGATTCAAGTTTCCTATGATTTGACCTTGCAACCTAGTTTTTGACCCCAGATAACCTAATATAGAACTTGACCTAGATTTTGTTGAGATAATCATTGACTTTGTGACCAAGTTTCATAATGATTAGGCCAAAATTGTTACCTCTAGTGACTACTTAAGAAAATTGTTGAAGGACCGACGACGGACGAAGAGTGATCACAAAATGTTTATTTGAGCAACATGTATAAGAATATATTTTACGAGCAAAAC
Source organism: Spisula solida (assembly GCA_947247005.1). Taxonomy (NCBI): domain Eukaryota; kingdom Metazoa; phylum Mollusca; class Bivalvia; order Venerida; family Mactridae; genus Spisula; species Spisula solida. The sequence goes on along the minus strand of OX365958.1, from coordinate 4,549,143 downwards.
AAGCACAAAAAATGCATATTTATAGCTTTTCACCTAGAACAAAAGACAAATTTCCCATGGTTGGGCAATTTTAGTGGGGGCGGACACCTTGGGTACCATATTAGTGATGGTATGACACGGCGACAGAGTGTACATCAGATCTCCCACAATCAAAGCAAATGCTGGGCAAGCAAGCATACAGGCAAACTAGATTTGTTCATTGAATTTAAAGTTTAACTAACAACATATAACAAGATATTGACCTCTTCATTATCATTTTGATAAATTAAATGTGGAAATCATGTATCATCCCTACTTAAAGGGCCAGTCACTTATCTATGTGGGTCTCAGGCTCCTACTATCATCAGCATGTTTACAATACCTTTTGTTACTACGGGAGGTGCAAAGTGAGGATATCCTTCCATTTCACCATCGAGGATCAATCTTCGCAGCTCCAAAAAATCTTCAGTACTTTCTGTATATGGTACACCGGCCTCTTCAAATACGAGTCGTATAAATTCTGCCCGACCAGCAAATACTGGGTAGTAATAGATCTTCCATTGATCACCTGACATTGTTCTGTAACGTAACATGAGATGTTTGTAAAACATGTTTGCCCTCATGATGGCAGCTCAATAGTCAGAAATGGTAAAGATCACAGTGACCTTGACCTTTGACCTACTGACCTGGTGGTTATCTAGTTTAATTTTTTGATGAATTCCTTTGATGTAAAGTTTGAGAACCGACAGACAGACAGACTGACGGAGATCAACATGTGCAAAGCAATATAAAGTTCTGAACACTTTTGCGGCTACTTACTTTAGCAAATTTCTACCACTCGCGAAATCCGCGAACTTAATTTGCGCAAAATAGTTTCTAGGTTTACAGTACTCTTACTGAGCAAGGCACTAACCAATATTAACTGGGCTCCGCACTAACCTATACTTACTGAGCACCACACTAACCTGTACTAACTGAGCACTGCACTAACCTGTCCTAACTGAGCACCGCACTTACCTGTACTAACTGAGCACCACACTAACCTGTACTAACTGAGCACCGCACTAACCTGTACTAACTGAGCACCACACTAACCTGTACTAACTGAGCACCACACGAACCTGTACTAACTGAGCACCACACTAACCTGTACTAACTGAGCACCACACGAACCTGTACTAACTGAGCACCACACTAACCTGTACTAACTGAGCACCACAATAACATGTACTAACTGAGCACCACACTAACCTGTACTAACTGAACACCACAATAACCTGTACTAACTGAGCACCACAATAACATGTACTAACTGAGCACCACACTAACCTGTTTCTAACTGAGCACCACACTAACATGTACTAACTGAGCACCACACTAACATGTACTAACTGAGCACCACACTAACCTGTACTAACTGAGCACCACACTAACCTGTACTAACTGAGCACCACACTAACCTGTACTAACTGAGCACCACACTAACCTGTACTAACTGAGCACCACACTAACCTGTACTAACTGAGCACCACACTAACCTGTACTAACTGAGCACCACACTAACCTGTACTAACTGAGCACCACACTAACCTGTACTAACTGAGCACCACACTAACCTGTACTAACTGAGCACCACACTAACCTGTACTTACTGAGCACCACACTAACCTGTACTAACTGAGCACCACACTAACCTGTACTAACTGAGCACCGCACTAACCTGTACTAACTGAGCAACACACTAACCTGTACTAACTGGGCACTGCACTTACCTGTACTAACTGAGCACCGCACTAACCTGTACTAACTGAGCAACACACTAACCTGTACTAACTGAGCACCGCACTAACCTGTACTAACTGAGCACCGCACTAACCTGTACTAACTGAGCACTGCACTAACCTGTACTAACTGAGCACCGCACTAACCTGTACTAACTGAGCACCACACTAACCTGTACTAACTGAGCGCTAAACTAACAAATACCAAGCAAAGCACTAACCTGTAACTTTATGTAGACAAACAAAGATATAACTATGAACATGAATGACAAAATTACAAAAATTCCTTCAAAAGAAGCACTCTCAAATACCAGAATTATACAAATTCAGAATGCGAATAAATTTTATCATAAAAATAAAAAATTATATTCTTATCAACTCAATCAACTAGAATTAATATTTTTAATTAATCATGATTATTGAAACTTAATGCTTTTTAGCCTAGCATGGCTAGAAGAAACGGTCAATTTGGGTTAACCAAGAATTAGGCCCTTCAATAAGTCGAAGTCCAAAATTAGGTCAAGGTGAAGGTCAAAATGGGGTCAGGTGATACAGGCGCGTGGAGAGTGTTCATATACAACACCCATGCAAGTATGAAAGCTTTGTAGCAAGCCATATTAATGCTAGAAGAAACGGTCAATTTGGGTTAACCAGGACGGACGAACGGACGGACGAACGGACGGACGAACGGACAGGTGAATCACTATATGCCTCCCGATCTATCGATATGGGGGCATAAAAATACAAAGTAGCAGTTGAGCTGTTAAATTTTGTTAAAACACCCATTGATCTGAAGATACAGGAGAGTAATGAAAAGCTAAGATACTCCTGAATAGATATGATACTGCATTATTCAACCATGGTTCTATACTGATACATGTTTAAAATGTTCAATTACTGTAAATCACTTTATATTCGCACGACCTTATTTCGCGATTTTTGGTTTTGAACTTATTTCGCAAATTGATGAATTCATGATCGAGGAACCCAAATAATAAATTCACAAGAAAATCGACATAAAGTTAACAAATTCTAGTAAATAAATACATGAAGCATGTACATGTAATAGGTATAACCCAACATTGATAATTTCTAGATATATTACAAGTTTTATACAGTACCCAGTTAATTTTACTGAATACACATATTAACTAATCAATTTTTACCAATTTAGACGAACAATGCACGTTATTTGTTTTAATGTTGGTGAAATATTCAATATATAGACTTAAACCTTATCTGTAACCCTGTTTATAGTTTATATGTTTGTTGATAAATCATTCTAAATTACTCAATATTTCGACCTAAAAGGTATTCTTCAGGAGATCTAGAACACTCATAATTCTTTACATTATTTTGTTGTATGGTAGCATGAATGCGTAACAACAAAAAAATGTAAAGAATTATGAGTGTTCTCAATCTCCTGAAGAAGACCTTTTTAGGTCGAAATATTGAGTAATTTAGAATGATTTATCAACAAACATTATTGTGATCCCCTATTAGGGATATTTTACAAGATTTCAGTTTATAATTTTGATTTTAATATATTTTTATGTATAACCCTGATAAAGGCTTATTATTAAGCTGAAACATTGGTAAAAATAAAATGTTAAACTTATGCGTCTGTTGTTATACTTTTTTAGTCCTACATACTTACTCATGGTATTTAATTTATCTACAACATATATAAATCACTCTCCACACCTCATTCCTGATGTGGTTGTCAGACTATGGTATGAGAAAGTTAATTATTACACTGCTAAATATGAATTCAGAAATTCAAAGTTTCTAACATCAATTAGTTTTTTAACAAATATTTGGTTTTTAATTTTTTTTTTTGGTCTTTAACAAATATACAAAACAAAACATTAACAACAATCTCTTAGTCTTATTTATGTTAATATTTGGTATGTTAATAATACTTACGATAAGATATTGTAGTTATTATGGTGCTTTAATGAATTTATCAAGTGCCAAAATCTTAATGTCTATATATATACACATTGTATGTACCAAATGACAAAGAAAAAAAATCTCCTTCAAAAAATTAATTCACAAACTTTGTTTAATGCAAATAATTATAAAAGAACTGCATAAACTTCACAGAAAATCAACAAAAATCGAAACATTAAAACTGGAACTGTGTTTATCAAAAAGCTTACCCTTTTAAAATAATATATCCTGGTATCCCGATTTCAAACTGGACTGCCAATCAAACTGCTGGTGACACACAATGACTTATATCTAATCCAATGTTTACATATGACAGAGTACAAAGTATGTACCATTATATACCCTATGATTGATTAAGTTCATAAACTAGAACACTGGGAGGAGCTACCAGCTGGTTGCTAGAAACTTAGAGAGTGTTGAGTGTTGAAGATTTAATGAAGATTTAAAGATTCTGTCCCCTGTACAAACATACCAGTATGACAGGGTATGTACCTTTATATAACCAATGACAACTGGGAAGAAGATTAAGTTCACAAACTGATACTATACATGGTTGCTAGAAACTAAGAGAGTGTCAAGTGTCAAATAATTAATGAAGATTTAAAGGTTCTGTTCCCTATACAAACACAAAAAATCAATTTCATAGCAGATGTATTTAGTGAGACAGAGTTAAAATAGAGGGAAGTTGAATGAGTTTGTTTAGTATTAAACTTATGGAGCAACTTGAGTACAACGATACTTGTAAAGTATTATAAGCCTTGGCTTGTTCCATCAATATAATACCGAACAGCACAAATTTAGTTTATTATTACAATACATACCTGACAAAAATAGGACAATTAAGATATTTAAAAGACATGAATACTTCACTTATATAATATATCCAATAGACTAGTCAGTAATGTTAAAGGTAATGAACTACTGACACCAAAATCAATAGGGTCAACTTCTGATGGTGACCAACCTCCCTATTATAAAGAACTCAATCTTTCTTGACGTATTATCAGAAACCATTCGGTGTATTCCTTCCTGTAAAAGCTTGCAGCAACCTTTAAACTACTAATCTCAAAGTTAATCACGGTCATTTACTGTTGCTGAATAACTTTTAGACATGTGGAAAAATATCCACTTAATATGCATTTAGAATGCTACTTTCAAAATAGTTGCTCCCGTTACAAGGTAAATACAGTCTCTAACTATGAATCGCGATTAAAACAAGAATATTTTATTTTCAACAAATACATGAAATGCAGTAAATAAAATAAATTTTATTAATACAATTTTATCAATTAGAACCAAAAAAATGAAATTCCAAGAAACAGGTTTTTTCAACAAGGTTTATAACTCTTCCAACACATAGTAATTACGAATGCTAATAAACATTTCTTCAACAAGAGGTTGCTCACCTGTCATAGTAGTGCACGCAAGGCCCTATGGTGACCTAAGTAATCATTTATATCTATGAATAAGATTCAGGAAACTTCAGCCTCTATTGAAAGCTTTTTATGATTTGCCCTTGTGGCCTAGTTTTTTACCCCAGATGACCCAGTTTCGAACTTGACTTAGATTTTGTGGAGATGTTCATTGTGACCAAGCCAAACTTGTGACCTCTAGTGACTACACAAGATTTTTCCTAAGATATGACCTAGTGACCTAGTTTTTGTCGCACATGGCCTAGATTTCATAGAGACAAACATTCTGACTAAGTTTTATGAAGATTGGGCCATAATTGTGTCCTCTAATGTGTTCACAAGCTTTTCTAAGATTTGACCATGTGACCTAGTTTTTGACCCCACATGACCCAGTTTCAAACTTGTCCTAGATTTCATACAGACATACATTCTGACAATGTTTCATAGAGATTGTGCCATAATTGTGTCCTCTAATGTGTTCACAAGCTTTTTCTAAGATTTGACCTAGTGACCTAATTTTTTACCCCACATGACCCAGTTTCAAATTTGACCTAGAATTTCATTCAGACAAACATTCTGACCAAGTTTCGTGAAGATTGGGCCATAATTGTGTCCTCTAATGTGTTCACAAGGTTTTTCTAAGATTTGAGCTAGTGACCTAGTTTTTTACCCTACATGACCCTGTGTCAATCTAGGCCTAGATTTTATAGAGACAAACATTCTGACCAAGTTTCATGAAGATTGGGCCATAATTGTGTCCTCTAATGTGTTCACAAGGTTTTTCTAAGATTTGAGCTAGTGACCTAGTTTTTTACCCTACATGACCCTGTGTCAATCTAGGCCTAGATTTTATAGAGACAAACATTCTGACCAAGTTTAATGAAGATTGGGCCATAATTGTGTCCTCTAATGTGTTCACAGGCTTTTTCTAACATTTGACCCAGTGACCTAGTTTTTGACATCACATGACCCAGTTTCGAACTTGACTTAGATTTCATAGAGACAAACATTATAACAAAGTTTTATGAAGATTGGGCCATAACTGTTCTCTAATGTGTTCACAAGAAAATGTGGACGGACGACGGATGGATGGACGACGGACGAAGAGTGATCACAACAGCTCACCCTGTCACTATGTGACTGGTGAGCTAAAAATACGTACATATCCACTTTCATCAAGTCAAGCTATTCTAACATTTGTAAAATACGGACATATACACTTTGATCAAGTCAAGCTATTCTAACATTTGTAAAATACCGACATATACACTTTAATCAAGTCAAGCTTTTCTAACATTTGTAAAGTACAGCCATATACACTTTGATCAAATTAGGCTATTTCAACATTTGTAAAAATACAGACATATCCACTTTTATTAATTAAGGCAATTTTAACATTTGTAAAAACACTGACAATCACATATCCACTTTAATAGATTGAGGCTATTTTAACATTTGTAAAAACACGGACATATCCACTTTAATAGATTTAGGCTATTTTAACATTTGTAAAAACACAGACATATCCACTTTAATCAATTAAGACAATGTCAGATATGTGTACAGTGTTCTAAGACATGTCCTAGTTTATGACCTTTGTCAGCTAATTAATGTGAGATCATATAACTTGATCATGTTGAAACACAAACATGACAATGTCCACACATTGAATCTGAATCTGGACAATTATTTACATGTTTTGCTAACCAACTTGGAAACAAATAAGCTTTTTAAGTCATAGGCATGTTTTCAGATGCAAGTTGTTCAGTTTAATTGTCGTAGAAGTTTTTGTACATAGCCATGAGAGGAAGTTGTAATACATGTATTAGCAAACTAAATATAATTGAATATTGATACAATCACAATGTCAATAAATATAAAATTAATCATTTGAGATCAATTACAAGAATCTTTTAATCATTTATTAGTCAATTAATAAATTTTTGGCAACAAATGATTCATCTAAATTGATTAATGAGAACAACACTACAGTCATTAACTCCTAGTAAATGTCACCAACTATCTACAAACATACTCACCTACATTCGACATTTCCATCAATCGTCTTATCTTTAGTCTGCAATTTTATTTTTTTAGAGCCAAATTCCAATACGGCCGCTTCTCTTATTTCCTTCCCCTTCAAACTCAGCTTTATCTGCATTGTACGTTTTACGTTATCACCAACTTTTGTAACATTTTTCAACTTTAACCCAGTCTGCTTCTTATTTGCCATATCTGCATTTGAATTGTCAACAGCATTTGAATTGTCAACAGCATTTGAATTGTCAATAGCAGATGTTTCACCTCTTTGTTTATTATCAATATCATCAGCATGTTCATATGAACCACTAGGTCCACTTCCTCTTCCACTATCTTGTGTCCCCTCATCTTGTGCACCATCTTCTAAACTTTCAGTGTTTTCACCAGAGAAGTTAATCACCATTTCATTAGATTCACAGTCACTGAGGTCATCACTTTCATTTTCAGCATCGACATCACACTCTTCTATTTCAGAATGTTTTCTTTTACTAGAACATGCTTGTGACACTACAGGTTTAGCACCAGTAACTGTAATGTTTCCTTGAGATTTATCAGAAGGTTTGGTGTTACTATCCAGACCTTCCATTTCCATACTTGGCTTGTTCCTGGCTGCATCGTCATCCTGATCAATGTCCCCTGAACTATGCTCCAAATTCTCAGTTACATCTTTCTCTAAATTCTCAGTGACATTTAAAACTTCTTCCCCAGTTTGAAGTCGAGCCAAAATACTTGCAGGGTTTGTGCGAATCTTGAAGCTGGTGTTGAGTGTTTCAAACAAGCATTGAGCTTTTATCACATTCTTCAACATGTTAACACACTGATAACAAATAAACGTCTTTTTCCAGCTGCAGAACAACATAAAAATATCCATTTTAAAACGTTTTTGTTAATTTGGGGTTTAACACTTTATCTAAACAGTTTTTCTCATATATAAACTTGCTGATTCACCGTTAAAACCAGTTTTCCTGGACTGTATTCTAAGACTAACCAGTACTTACTTACCCTTCCACAGTTGACCAGCAACTTCTCCACATGTGGAAAGGAACGGCCTATCATGACCAGGAATCAAACCTCGATTGCCATGTTACAAAATTCAATGCACTAACCACTGGACCACATCTGTGTATCAAGAACGACTCTATAAAGTCAGGGGTTCCACTGAGGCATAATACACAATCCTGAACATTTGTTGCAAGTCTGTATCGAGTGCAATAAAAACTCTGTTTCAAACATCGTACAATTGTTCAAATTCAGGTTATGAAATTTCAAATGACCATAACTCGGTCAATAATTGTTATTTTTTCATCAAATAACTTTCATTTTCAGCAGAAAAGTTTCTGCTTTTTAGTTCAGCAAATCTGGAATGAAGAGACAAGTTTTTTAGATATGATTATATAGTAACTTACTATAACCCTATCAAAGTCTCGGCTTGTTCCTCCAGTAAACTATTCACTGCCTCACCAGCTGTCATTTCCTCTACTACCAGAGTTTTCATATTGAAACGTTGAGTATGTTTCTTTTTCTGATAGTCTGTAGGTACAAACTTATACATGCAAACCCAACAGCGTCCATTTTTGTCCACTCCATAATTTTCTGAAAATTTTAAAGAAAGGTGAAAACAAAACAGGAAATTTTTGTTACAGTCAAAAACATCTGAAAGACTGATCAATATAAACGCCATACCTCTATATATCTATATCTCTCCATCTTTTCTATCTCTATCAATCTGTCAAACACTCTTTTCCATTCTTTTCCCTCCCAAAATCATCATTTATGTACATAATTTCCACTGTTTACAACTTCATAAAGTTACCAATTATTCCCTGCTATTCATAAGGAACGAGTTTATAAATAAGCTTTGCTTTCTACTCAATCCTTAATATGTGTAAATGAATGTTATCATATTATATGTTTATAAAGAAATAAATATTGTTTAAACTAATATAAACGCCTAGAATAACTGCCAATACACGAGGGTCATTCAATATATTCGTAGACAATCGTTATCATTTCATTATTATTGCGTTTTAACAATATTTTTTTATAACATTACAAACAGTAAATTATTACCAACAGTCAATGCAAATTTATCTTCAATAATGCAAACTAGTAACATGTCATCAGCCATTGTATTACCATGGAAACGCGTTACCACCCCCGACCGACGTAACGTGCCTTTTCATTACTTCAACTTGTTATAAATTCCGATTAAGTTAATATACATTCCGATGTTTCTGCCAGATTATTACAAAATATTATCTTGGGGTTTCATGAAAGTATGAAGTTATTTGGACGTCGAAGTTGGAATTAAAATCTGTTTTATCAAGGCGAGTCGCATTTTCAATAACGTCAAAATGCCTATTTCTTTACGCGATGAAATTCATACGACTATTGAAATGTGCATGGGGCTTGGAAAAACACAGCAGACACCCAAGAGCTGCTACAGAAAGCGGAATGAGAACATACAGCATGCAGTGGTCTTGTCTTTAAGTGGCAAAAACAAATTTCTGAAGCGCAGCATATATATAGTATTTAAAACGATACATCGATGTGCAGATAGGCAAACGTAGTGACGTTTCACGCAATGACCGTCGAAATGTGCGAGGTGTTTCATATTAATATACAACCATTATGCCAAGCCTTAATCCTTAACTTAGACTACATAAGATATTGTGGAAGATATGTTAAATCATATACAATTTGAATGTTTATGTTTATTTCAATGTTAATAACATAATTTCATTTCGGGCTTCCATTTGAGAATCACCAAAACGTCAATAACGTCGCTGACGTCTGAGATAATAAATTGCGGTGTGTGGTGGTACCGGTATGGTGATATTTATATTTTAGCCATATTTTCTATAAAAATGCGTTGTTTCACGCAACGTTTTCAGCACTTGTGTCCGAAAGGCTGTAGTTTGATGTGATGTAGTTTGTTTTCTCTGTATCATCGGATATTAAAATGATTAACACAGTCTACGAATTTATTGAATGACCCACGAATGTATTCAAGTTTTTGAAAAAGGATTGATGATCTAAAAAACTATGACTAGTATTACAGGCTTGTTTGTTGAATGAGGGTTTTTAAAAACAAATTCCCATGGAATCGAGACAAATAGCAAATAGACAGTACAAAACACATACCTAAAAGTCAATAGAAAAAAAGGCGTGCAAAGGACCAACAAATAATTTTTGTGATTGTTTTGTTTCACAGAATCTGAAAAAATTAGATAGCTTGGAAAATGGGGCTAAAATTCAGTCCCTAAGGTTAGGAAACAAATAAAAGTTTGTTTGTTTCCCCTTCTGACTCAGGCTGATTAGGGTTGGGTTGGTAGGTAGATAAAATATTTCGGCCATTTTATAAGTATTCTCCTTTCTTTTATTGTCAATATTTTTTTCATATTAATGTATTCGACTTTTTCTTATAAAATAAAGTTGTTTTTCAAAGGGTAAAGAAGATATTTTGGGTCCGGGTCTTTTTGCTCAGGTAGATAGGGAAGGGGAAACAAACGATATTTTATTTTTGGCCCAATACCTGATAATTCCCTAAAACAGACAAATGTACCTTTGTAATAAGTCCTTCTTTCTTCATTAGTAACACCATTCACCTGATCATTTAGTATTTCAATATGGTGTTCTAATTCACACTTCTTATTGACTGCACGACGTAAATATACTTGACATTCTGAAAAGGACGGAATCACAGATTTAACTTATTCAAGACTTTAAAAATGAAGTACATGTACAAGTATTTTACTCAAATCTACAAAAATATAAACAAAATAAATACCATTGAACAAACATGGAATAAAGTATTTAAGTACAATGTTTTGCCATCAAGGTTTCAGCGACAGATTTGTGTCGATATACATCTGTATATGATGTTAAATAATAATTTGAAGCTATTTTTAAATTAAGCTCCTGCTAAAGAATATCATATTGTACCGAAATTAATCAAACCGTAAGAACATTTAATGGTACATATCCTATTGTGATGTGAGCGTATCATTACACCTCTAAAGTAAGTACCACCAATAATTAATCTAGAACCCAACAATTTCCCATTCAGTTTGTCTGCATGCTTATTTTCTTCCTCCTATTGGCCTGCACCCTTTTCCCAAAGAGTAAAAAGAAAGAAATTGGTAAACATGTCTTACCATGGCAGAGATAGTGAGCTGAATGTTTTTTCAGCCTTTCTAAGGATACCTCATCATCTAATATGTCAACAATACCATCAAGTATACTGATGTCAGGCTTGAGTTCACCTTCTGTCAACTTCTTGTCTTGTAGTTTACGAGTTAACTGATATGGTTTGCGGTAACGTGTCGTGAACTCTGCCTTCTTTATTTTTCTGTAGCAGTTGAAGCACGACATATTTGCTTCTTGTCTAACCTGAAAGAGTGTACATGTAAACTGTGTATTTTAAAATTCTAAAACTAAAAGACATGAAATTTGAAAAGCAGCTAGTGCGTGTGGCATTTAAAAGATTTCTGTATAAATATGATGATGACATTGATTAACAACTATTTCTCCATTTACAATAGTTTTATTATCTTAATGTTCCACATTCTGTATAATTGATACAGTGATTTTTTTCGCTTCTTTGGGAAAGGGTCCAGGTCCGTTCAGATTGGGAATTTTCGCGTTGTGACAACTTGAAATTGGGAATTTTCATTAAGCAGAAAGGCCAAATAAAACAGAAAAAGAGATTACATGTGACTGTTTACTGGTTTCTGTAAACTTTTATGCTTGACCTATTGTCAAAAATGTTTATAAGTCCGATTTTGAAATATTTTTTTTTTAAAAGTTCATTGGGAATTTCTCCCTTCAAATTTGGGAAAATTATAGCTTTTTTTCTAATTGGGAAGGTACCGTTTACCGGTAGCAAACAAAGAAGGAAAAAAATCACTGTGATATATCCCTGGATAAGGGCTCAAAGTGTCTGAACCAACTTCACCACCAATCTGACAGCACAATGACTAGGTTAATTTATACTTTTTTATTTTAGGTCGATAGTGAAACAAGTTTTTTCAACTTATATTAATCACTCTCGACACCTCTTTCCTGATGTAATTAAGCCATCGCCGTGAGGATATGAGAGAAGAGAAGTCAGAAATGTTATCTCTCTGTCTGGAGCGCGCGCAGTTTAAGTTAAACATCCAACGTGTACCATTCACAATTACTAACTTGATACTTGATTGTACAGACTGTAAATAATTGATGGTCATTATGACCCTTTTTAATGGAGTCGAGTGAAAAGGACATAAATTGTAAATAAAAATCAACAACACACTTCGCTCTACACCGGTTGTACAGTTTCCCTTGTTGTAGATGTCTACATAGCGGATTTTGTCACGTACCAACGACAGTAACCACGATTGAAGTTGAAGGCTAGAAAGAGAGTTACTGGTACCCTTTTTATTTCGTCTTTGGTATGATGCGGCCAGTGATCGAACCCGGGACCTCCCACACTTGAATTGGATGCACACCATTTCATAATCGAGATAAATGTTTGCTTGTGCAATGATCGAACCCCTAATATGCTACTTGGCACTACTGGCATATTTCCAGTTCAGGCCTCAATAAATCCACTCGTCCTGCAAAATCTTTCTTCTTTATTTATTTAGCAAGATGAGTAAGATTTATTTTCTTCTTTGTCTACACTGTATACTATATTGTAGGATGAGTGCTTTTTAAAATATTTGTTGAGGCCTGCACTTCACCCACAGCAGAGTGCTCTAGCAGAGTGATATATCTGTAACGCTCTGTAGCAATTTACTTAGGCAAAGGACCCAGGTCCGTTCTTACCTTCTGACTTGAACAGTTAAGCAGCCGTTTTCACAGGTACATGCGAGGTGTTCCTGGTGTTCAACTTTCAGCACGGACAGCAGTTCAATGCAGTGACCACACCATCCAAATCTGCTCTTGTTTAAATAGATCTATATATTTATATTAATACATGTACATGAAAACTAGATAAAGAGAAAACTAGCAGGAAGAAATAGAATAAGTAAATGTATCAACACCAAAATTGTATGTTGCAAATGGAAGATTTTAATCAAAGGGAAGTAACTTTTACTTACAAATCGACCAGGAAAAATGCCAACCAAGCCGTTATGCAAACTAAATTACATCTACTAAATTGATATGCAGTCTACTTCTATAATTATAATGAAGCTATTGTTCTATATTTTAGGGTCTTTTAAGTGCCCTGCTATTATTAATTTAAGGTGGTTCAAGTAATATTATTTATGTGTAGACCCTTTTTAGCTCACCTGAGCACGAAGTGCTCAAGGTGAGCTATTGTGATCACCCTTCTGTCCGTCGTCCGCCGTACGCCGTCAACAATTGGACTGTTAACACTCTAGAAGTCACAGTTTTCACTTAATCTTTATGAAACTTAGTCACAATGTTTGTCTCTATGACATCTAGGTCAAGTTCGTAACTGGGTCATCTGGGGTCAAAAACTAGGTCAATAGGTCACATCAAAGAAAAACCTTGTTAACACTCTAGAGGTCACATTTTTTACATAATCTTAATGAAACTTGGTCATAATGTTTGTCTCAATGAAATCTAGGTCAAGTTCGTAACTTGGTCATCTGCTGTCAAAAACTAGGTCACTAGGCCAAATCAAAGAAAAACCTTGTTGACACTCTAGAGGTCACATTTTTGGAATGCTCTTAATGAAACTTAGCCACAATGTGAATCTTTATGAAATCTAGGTCAGGTTTACAACTGGGTCACCTGGGGTCAAAAACTAGGTCATCATGTCACATTGAAGAAAAACCTTGTTAACACTCTAGAAGTCATATTTTTAACCTAATCTTTATGAAACTTGGTCACAATGTTTGTCTCAATGAAATCTAGGTCAAGTTCGTAATTGGGTCATCTGGGGTCAAAAACTAGGTCACCAGGTCAAATCAAAGAAAAACCTTGTTAACACTCTAGAGGTCACATTTTTTACCTAATCTTAATGAAACTCGGTCACAATGTGTACCTCTATGAAATCTAGGCCAAGTTCGCAACTGGGTCACCTGAGGTCAAAAACTAGGTCAACTAGTCACATTGAAGAAAAACCTTGTTAACACTCAAGAGGCCTCATTTATTACCTAATCTTTATGAAACTTGGTCACAAGTTTTGTCTCTAATAAATCTAGGTCAAGTTCGTAACTGGTGCATCTGGAATCAAAAACTAGGTCACTAAGTCAAATCAAAGAAAACCCTTCTTAACACTGTAGAGGTCACATTTTTTTGCCTAATCTTTATGAAACTTGGTCACAATGTTTGTCTCTATGAAATCTAGGTGAAGTTTGTAACTGGGTCATCAAGGGCAAAAACTCGGTCACCAGATCACATCAAAGAAAAACCTTATTTATACTTTCGAGGTCACATTTTTAACCTTATCTTTATAAAACCTGGCCATAAAGTGTGTATTTGTAAAATCTGCATCAAGATCATAACCTAACAAGTAATGATTCTGCTATTCATAAGGATTCTGCCTAAACTGCTAGCCATCAGGTGAGTGCTTTAGGGCTGATGGCCCTCTTGTTTTCAAAGTTCTGGTTTGATTAAAATTAGATTAACAGCAACAAAAGCCTCTCCATGAATTTGACAAATATTGAGTTTCTTCCACACATAACTTCAATTTTGTGCAAGGTAACATTTGTAGAATAGTACATAGGACCACCGTGTACACCAGTCTACACACGTCTTTCTCCATAGTTTTTAGTTTGTTTTGTATTTAAATATTGTTATAAGAAGATCCACTGGTCAACAGTATTTCAATCATATGTGGACGGTCACTTATCCAGACACTCGGAGAACCAGCAGTTACCTGAAATTAACGACGCTGAGCATCAAACAAGTGAGATAAACCAGTATCATTTTAATGACTTCAGTATTCTGCGGCCAAGGATCGAACCTGATACTGATACATGCCAGATCTCCCGCATCATGCATGAGTCTCACGCATTTTATACTAGCTAGCTGCTATCTACTTAATCAATTTAAGACAAAAGTTTGAGCAAGGAAAATCTCCCTAATTTTAAAGAAAATAAGTTAAATAACACAATTTACTAAAATATCATTTATTTGTTTAACAATGAGTATATAATATACATTTGTACTGCTAATAGAGCAGTTTGAATGTTTATGAAAACAAAAACATAAAGTGCAATTTAAACATAATTTTGAACACAGGCTCGAACATATAGGTGCAATATTTCAAACATATTATGCAACTATCAATATTTGCCCAAGGGTGGATTGGCAGGCAGACCCAGGAGAATAAGACCATTTTTCTTTTTTAGGGTCTAATTCCCACCCATTTTGTCTAAATCCCTACAGTGGGAGATGCTTGGTGTATCAAATGGCCTGCTATCTTTTGAAAGGTTGTCTGTTTTTCGTGGCGTCTAAATTCCTTAATATCTAAATCTGGCCAAAGTCTATTTCCCAGGACCCAGAATCATTTCACTTTGGCGTGTCACTTCCTGCCTCTCCCCCGGGGCAAATATTGATAGTCCCATTATGATATCCACAACCAGCAATCTGATTTTCAAAGGACATCAGCAATGTAACATCAATTTCTCGTTAAATTCATCACAAACAATACAAGAAACGTGCGATGTCCACAAAACAAGGCCAGTATTTACTGCAAATTGTAGAATAACCAATGTTTTAGTGGTGATATGGTCTTCATATCAATACATGCAATAATGGAAGATATTATTTATATATATTATTTATTTTTCAATCTACCGGCACATCAATAGATTAGAACTAACACACTCAGTATGATATTGCCCCAGTGGGGTATATGTTCATTGCGAGTAGAAGTAACCAACCAGCACTAGAACTGTTTTTGACACAAAATCTTTTGTCTCCCAAAAGGACCATAAGTCTGACAAAAATCAACTGACCTTAAATTCCTGACAATATGCCCAACTAAGCTTGACCAAGTATTCATCTTAAGTTTCATTGAAATCAGACCATTGGTTAAGGAGAACTACTAGCGCAGACATCCATCCAGACGTCCCGACACGAAATCAATAATTATATCTCCGCCACTACATCTGGGAGACATGACAGAAACTAACCACTTAGCAATATAACAGTCTCATGCAATGCAGCCTACAATCTGTTTTTTTTTTAAAAATGGTTCATCCATAATAGTTGTCCATCTGTTCAACCAAATAGTCATCACAGTCCATGAGAAATTGCTCAAAATCCTCGCTATCACCATTTTCATCATAATGAACTAGACCCTCGGTTGTACGACGTGATGTTCGCATTTTAGGCATAGAATCATGAGATGATCCTTGTGGTAGTTCAATGTTTTTCGAACAAGTTGATGATGGTTTTACATTTCTATCTGTATCATTAGCCATGCTTTCCTCTTTCCTCGGGGAGAAGTATTTCAATAAGCTTTTCTGTTTCGGAGGTTTTGTTTTCGATGTAGACTGTGCTTGCAATGTAGTGGGACAGTCCTTCACCGGCGACGCATATTCCAATATTGACTCCTGTTTCAGCACTGAAAAAAAAAGAATAACAATGTAAAATTTCACCTGTCCAGGGCTTAACTTATTTGTCACAGTGGCCCCCGAAGGACAAGCATCTTATGGGACATGCAGGCCAGACAGAATTCCAGATGGTCCTACTGACTATTGAGCAATTATAAAATAACTTTCATCATATAGTACACCGATATTCTTACTATGTTTGCTTTTGAATAGTAAAGAGATTTCCTTTCAATGATCAGTTTACATGATCTCTTTATAAAGCGATAAGGTGGTGTTTAAAAATTATTTGCTTGGAAATGTTCTGTGCTCATTGGGACCCCAAGCAAGCAAGCAAGCAAGCAAGCAAGCAAGCAAGCAAGCAAGCAAGCAAGCAAGCAAGCAAGCAAGCAAGCAAGCAAGCAAGCAAGCAAGCAAGCAAGCAAGCAAGCAAGCAAGCAAGCAAGCAAGCAAGCAAGCAAGCAAGCAAGCAAGCAAGCAAGCAAGCAAGCAAGCAAGCAAGCAAGCAAGCAAGCAAGCAAGCAAGCAAGCAAGCAAGCAAGCAAGCAAGCAAGCAAGCAAGCAAGCAAGCAAGCAAGCAAGCAAGCAAGCAAGCAAGCAAGCAAGCAAGCAAGCAAGCAAGCAAGCAAGCAAGCAAGCAAGCAAGCAAGCAAGCAAGCAAGCAAGCAAGCAAGCAAGCAAGCAAGCAAGCAAGCAAGCAAGCAAGCAAGCAAGCAAGCAAGCAAGCAAGCAAGCAAGCAAGCAAGCAAGCACGCACGCACGCACGCACGCACGCACGCACGCACGCACGCACGCACGCACGCACGCACGCACGCAAGCAACCAAAATCTTTATTTTACGAGGCTAACATATTTACAATAATGCAATCTTCCATATGGGCCTCAACAAGAGTCTTCATCAGAACCACAATAGCCATTTAATTTATACTTAATATTCATTTAATGTTGATAAACAAACAAGTTTTTCCAACTTATATTTATCACTTTCGAAGCCTCATTCCTAATGTTATCCATTGCCATGAATGTATGAGAGACAATTAGATTTGATATGAGTTATGTAAGGTCCTTGTATGGTCCCATACCTTTCGATCATTTAGACTTTTTATAGGAACCCCGGGTATGAGAGAAGAGAAGCCAGTTTCCTTTTTATGCTGAGTGTCTAGCAAGGGAATTTCTGGTATCATTTTTGTTTCGTCTTTGGTATGACGCAGCCTTGGATCGAACCTGGTGAAAGCCTTAAATGCTAGATAGCCATAGAGGACTAAGATAGAGGACAGGAGGCTTATCATTTCGGGTGACCACAATCACAGGTTTGAATATGTGTAAAACATTATACCTTTCTTGGGAGGGGAGGAAAACTCTGTATTTTCATCATCCATGTTTTCAGTTAACTCTGCATCGTCTAAGAAGGATTCTTCTAGAAATTTGGTAATTTCATCTTGTCGAGAGTCCTAAAGTAAAAAGATTACAAATTTCAAAATGTTGTGGTTTCGGAAGGGTTTTGACACAAAAAAGCATGTCTCCGACAAAGGGTCATAACTCCGGCAATAATCATCTGACAAAATATTTCTGACACCATGAATAACTAGGCTTGGTACCAAGAAATCCCACCAGTGGTCTAATGGAGAACAAGCGCAAACAAATTTAATGGCATCCATCAAGACACATAGACGTCCAGTTGTTTTGTTAAACATATCCGAAAAACAAATACAGTACAACCTCTCCAGAGCGCCCTCTAATCAACAACCTCTCTATAATAACATCTTCAAAATTTTCCTAAGCTGTTATTTACTCTAAATTTAACCTCTCGAGAGCGCCAACCTCTATACAACAGTCAGTATTTGCAGCTCCCAAAGCTTGTTGCACTACAGAGTTTGTACTGTACACTTTCTTAATAAAATTCTAATGTACATCTTACTTTAAGTCTGGTAGTTTGTGCAGAAGAAAAGTTATCCTTTGTAAGACCAGCTTTCCCCAGTACATCCAGTTTCTTCTGTATCATAGGCCTGTATATATATACAATATATATGTATGATAATACTGTAAAATCACCTAATGTTGTGGGTAATAGTTATAAGTTTCATGGATTTTTATAAAGATGCATTTTTGTGGGGTTGTAAATCGTGGATAACAACACATGTTAGGGTAAACCAAAGTACAAATCTTTAGGGGAGGGTTAATTATTGGGATTAGATTTTGGGGTCGAGTGCAACAACGGAATCAACAAAAATTTTGGAAAATACCAAGAGCAAATGGATTTACAACGGTACTAATCAACAGGCCTAGTGCCTGTGGCCCATCCTGTCAAGTTTTTCTATCTACAGATCTAACAATTTTCCTACCTAACAAAAGTTAAAAATCCAGGTAAGAATTTTTGTTAAACAATTAGGTCATCATACCAAATATTGTCATCCGATGTTCCCGTGGCAACCAAATACTGGACACATACCATATCCTGCTGACCTATTCTATGTGCCCTGTCCTCCGCTTGTACAAGTATCTGTAATACCAAACACATACCGGTGTAACGGTCAATTTTATCCCCCGCCCAGTTTATCCCCCCCTAGGCCTCTTCTTCCCCCACCCCAGGCCTTTTCTTCCCCCACCTAAAAAAAAATTTTTTAATGTGCTAAAAATCATATTTGTGAATTAATAAATGTTGGTGAGAAACATGAAATAATAGTTAATATGGCCTGTGTTTTTGAAGTGGAAAAAAAATGACTTGATTTAATCAATAAATTTTGTTCATTATTGCCGTAATTTGGTCTTTTTTATCCCCATCTGAGTATTATTAATATAAGGGTGGGGAAGAAAAAGACCTTTTTTTCCCCCACCTCTGTATTAATTATAGTCAGGTGGGGGATAAAATGGACTAGGCCTCTTCTTCCCCCACCTCAGTATGGAGAATATTTAGGTGGGGGATAAAGTAGACTGGGCCTCTCCTTCCCCCACCTCTGTATTAAGAATAATTAGGTGGGGGATAAAGAAGACTAGGCCTCTTCTTCCCCCACCTCTGTATTAAGAATAATTAGGTGGGGGATAAAGTAGACTAGGCCTCTTCTTCCCCCACCTCTGTATTAAGAATAATTAGGTGGGGGATAAAGTAGACTAGGCCTCTTCTTCCCCCATCTCTGTATTAAGAATAGTTAGGCGGGGGATAAAGTAGACTAGGCCTCTTCTTCCCCCACCTCTGTATTAAGAATAATTAGGTGGAGGATAAAGTAGACTAGGCCTCTTCTTCCCCCACCTATGTATTAAGAATAATTAGGTGGGGGATAAAGTAGACTAGGCCTCTTCTTCCCCCATCACTGTATTAAGAATAATTAGGTGGGGGATAAAGTAGACTAGGCCTCTTCTTCCCCCACCTCTGTATTAAGAATAATTAGGTGGGGGATAAAGTAGACTAGGCCTCTTCTTCCCCCACCTCTGTATTAAAAATAATTAGGTGGGGGATAAAGTAGACTAGGCCTCTTCTTCCCCCACCTCTGTATTAAGAATAATTAGGTGGGGGATAAAGTAGACTAGGCCTCTTCTTCCCCCATCTCTGTATTAAGAATAGTTAGGCGGGGGATAAAGTAGACTAGGCCTCCTCTTCCTCCACCTCTGTATTAAGAATAATTAGGTGGGGGATAAAGTAGACTAGGCCTCTTCTTCCCCCACCTCTGTATTAATTATAGTCAAGTGGGGGATAAAGTAGACTAGGCCTCTTCTTCCCCCACCTCTGTATTCGGATTAATTAGGTGGGGGATAAAGTAGACCAGGCCTCTTCTTCCCCCACCTCTGTATTAAGAATAATTAGGTGGGGGATAAAGTAGACTAGGCCTCTTCTTCCCCCACCTCTGTATTAAGAATAATTAGGTGGGGGATAAAGTAGACTAGGCCTCTTCTTCCCCAATCTCTGTATTAAGAATAGTTAGGCGGGGGATACAGTAGACTAGGCCTCTTCTTCCCCCACCTCTGTATTAAGAATAATTAGGTGGGGGATAAAGTAGACTAAGCCTTTTCTACCCCCACCTCTGTATTATTTATAGTCAGGTGGGGGATAAAATAGACTAGGCCTCTTCTTCCCCTACCTCAGTATGAAGAATATTTAGGTGGGGATAAAGTAGACTAGGCCTCTTCTTCCCCCACCTCTGTATTAATTATAGTCAAGTGGGGGATAAAGTAGACTAGGCCTCTTCTTCCCCCATCTCTGTATTAAGAATAGTTAGGCGGGGGATAAAGTAGACTAGGCCTCTTCTTCCCCCACCTCTGTATTAAGAATAATTAGGTGGGGGATAAAGTAGACTAGGCATCTTCTTCCCCCACCTCTGTATTAAGAATAATTAGGTGGGGGATAAAGTAGACTAGGCCTCTTCTTCCCCCACCTCTGTATTAAGAATAATTAGGTGGGGGATAAAGTAGACTAGGCCTCTTCTTCCCCCACCTCTGTATTAAGAATAATTAGGTGGGGGATAAAGTAGACTAGGCCTCTTCTTCCCCCACCTCTGTATTAAGAATAATTAGGTGGGGGATAAAGTAGACTAGGCCTCTTCTTCCCCCACCTCTGTATTAAGAATAATTAGGTGGGGGATAAAGTAGACTAGGCCTCTTCTTCCCCCACCTCTGTATTAAGAATAATTAGGTGGGGGATAAAGTAGACTAGGCCTCTTCTTCCCCCACCTCTCTATTAAGAATAGTTAGGTGGGGGATAAAGTAGACTAGGCCTCTTCTTCCCCCACCTCTGTATTAAGAATAGTTAGGTGGGGGATAAAGTAGACTAGGCCTCTTCTTCCCCCACCTCTGTATTAAGAATAATTACGTGGGGGATAAAGTAGACTAGGCCTCTTCTTCCCCCACCTCTGTATTAAGAATAGTTAGGTGGGGGATAAAGTAGACTAGGCCTCTTCTTCCCCCACCTCTGTATTAAGAATAATTAGGTGAGGGATAAAGTAGACTAGGCCTCTTCTTCCCCCACCTCTGTATTAAGAATAATTAGGTGGGGGATAAAGTAGACTGGGCCTTTTCTCCCCCCACCTCTGTATTATTTATAGTCAGGTGGGGGATAAAATAGACTAGGCCTCTTCTTCCCCTACCTCAGTATGAAGAATATCTAGGTGGGGATAAAGTAGACTAGGCCTCTTCTTCCCCCACCTCTGTATTAATTATAGTCAAGTCGGGGATAAAGTAGACTAGGCCTCTTCTTCCCCCACCTCTGTATTAAGAATAATTAGATGGGGGATAAAGTAGACTAGGCCTCTTCTTCCCCCACCTCTGTATTAAGAATAATTAGGTGGGGGATCAAGTAGACTAGGCCTCTTCTTCCCCCACCTCTGTATTAAGAATAATTAGGTGGGGGATAAAGTAGACTAGGCCTCTTCTTCCCCCACCTCTGTATTAAGAATAATTAGGTTGGGGATAAAGTAGAGTAGGCCTCTTCTTCCCCCACCTCTGTATTAAGAATAATTAGGTGGGGGATAAAGTAGACTAGGCCTCCTCTTCCCCCACCTCTGTATTAAGAATAATTAGGTGGGGGATAAAGTAGACTAGGCCTCCTCTTCCCCCACCTCTGTATTAAGAATAATTAGGTGGGGGATAAAGTAGACTAGGCCTCTTCTTCCCCCACCTCTGTATTAAGAATAATTAGGTGGGGGATAAAGTAGACTAGGCCTCTTCTTCCCCCACCTCTGTATTATTTATAGTCAGGTGGGGGATAAAATAGACTAGGCCTCTTCTTCCCCTACCTCAGTATGAAGAATAGTTAGGCGGGGGATACAGTAGACTAGGCCTCTTCTTCCCCCACCTCTGTATTATTTAAAGTCAGGTGGGGGATAAAGTAGACTAGGCCTCTTCTTCCCCCACCTCTGTATTATTTATAGTCAGGTGGGGGATAAAATAGACTAGGCCTCTTCTTCCCCTACCTCAGTATGAAGAATATTTAGGTGGGGATAAAGTAGACTAGGCCTCTTCTTCCCCCATCTCTGTATTAATTATAGTCAAGTGGGGGATAAAGTAGACTAGGCCTCTTCTTCCCCCACCTCTGTATCATTTATAGTTAGGCGGGGGATAAAGTAGACTAGGCCTCTTCTTCCCCCACCTCTGTATTATTTATAGTCAGGTGGGGGATAAAATAGACTAGGCCTCTTCTTCCCCCACCTCTGTATTAAGAATAATTAGGTGGGGGATAAAGTAGACTAGGCCTCTTCTTCCCCCACCTCTGTATTAAGAATAGTTAGGTGGGGGATAAAGTAGACTAGGCCTCTGCTTCCCCCACCTCTGTATTAAGAATAATTAGGTGGGGGATAAAGTAGACTAGGCCTCTTCTTCCCCCACCTCTGTATTAAGAATAATTAGGTGGGGGATAAAGTAGACTGGGCCTTTTCTCCCCCCACCTCTGTATTATTTATAGTCAGGTGGGGGATAAAATAGACTAGGCCTCTTCTTCCCCTACCTCAGTATGAAGAATATTTAGGTGGGGGATAAAGTAGACTAGGCCTCTTCTTCCCCCACCTCTGTATTAATTATAGTCAAGTGGGGGATAAAGTACAGGCCCCGTCTTCCCCCAGTCAGTTTTATCCCCCGGGGATAAACCGGGCCGGCCCAGTTTATCCCCCGGGGGAAGAAAAGGCCTAGTCAGTTTTATCCCCCGCCAGGCCTCCTTTTCCCCCACCCCAGGCCTATTCTTCCCCCACCTAAAAATTATGATTTTTTTTGTTATGGAGATGGGGAAGAAGAGGCCTTGTCTATTTTATCCCCCACCTGAGTATAATTATCATGGAGATGGGGGAAGGAATAGACTGGTCTAATTGATCAATAATTAATACAGAGGTGGGGGAAGAAGAGACCTGGTCTATTTTATCCCCCACCTAAGTATTCTTAATACAGAGGTGGGGGAAGAAGAGGCCTAGTCTACTTTATCCCCCACCTAAATAATCTTAATACTGAGGTGGGGGAAGAAGAGGCCTAGTCTATTTTATCCCCCACTTGACTATAATTAATACAAAGGAGGGGGAAGAAGAGGCCTAGTCTACTTTATCCCCCACTTGACTATAATTAATAGAGGTGGGGGAAGAAGAGGCCTAGTCTACTTTATCCCCCACCTAATTATTCTTAATACAGAGGTGGGGGAAGAGGAGGCCTAGTCTACTTTATCCCCCACCTAATTATTCTTAATACAGAGGTGGGGGAAGAAGAGGCCTAGTCTACTTTATCCCCCACCTAATTATTCTTAATACAGAGGTGGGGGAAGAAGAGGCCTAGTCTACTTTATCCCCCACCTAATTATTCTTAATACAGAGATGGGGGAAGAAGAGGCCTAGTCTACTTTATCCCCCACCTAATTATTCTTAATACAGAGGTGGGGGAAGAAGAGGCCTAGTCTACTTTATCCCCCACCTAATTATTCTTAATACAGAGGTGGGGGAAGAAGAGGCCTAGTCTACTGTACCGGTACCATAAAATCTCACGCATAGTCAGCACATTTATTAACCCAGAATCGTAACCAACAAGACAACTGCCTAGTGTGTTCAGACGCTCATCTGATATGTTGTCCCAATAAAATAGAAATTTGTCATAAACTTAGTTTATTTTGAAATCTTGGCTACAGAGAAGTAGTGTATATTTGTTGTCAAAATTTTGACCTCAAGAAAATATGATTTTACAGTAAGGGATAATTCAAATACATCTACTAAAGACAGAGATGGTGACCACTAAAACAAATTAAACTGTAAACTTATTACTTACCCCAGGATTCCAGAAAAGTTCAGCAAACACAACCAAAGTAGCAGAAGATAGATTTAAGCCAGCATTGGCTGCTGTTATCGACAAGACGGCCACTTTTATGTTGTCATTATGTTGGAATTTCTTACATAGAAAACTCCTCTGTTCTGAAGGACATTTACCATCGATTCTAATATAGTTATCGTTTATCTGAAATGATAACACAACAAGAATGTAATTTCCAGTTCAGTAATAAACAAATAAGTTAAGTTAATTTTCTCGTTCAGTTGTGCATTGGGCATCGTGCTACATGTAATTGGGGACTGTGTAGTTTTTATGTTTTCTGTGCTCGACTGTTTCAGTTGAGTGCTGCCTTCCCTGACCGTTTTTTTACCTGTACGAAACACCGAAACTAGAAGGATTTTTTACGCTAAAATGTATGTTTCTCAAAAGGGCCATAACTATGGCAAAAGTCCTCTGAAGCAAAATTCCTAACAATATGGACAACGGGAACAGCAAAAAGTGGTCTTTGATGACAGGTTTGTTTATCTTAACAGTTTGAATATACAGTACAACCTCTTTACAGCAACACTCTTTGGGAGCTGCAAATATTGGCCATTGTATGGAGGTTAATTATCTACAGAGGTTAAATATACAGTAAATATCAGCTTAGGGAAATTTTGAAGGTGTTGTTGTAGAGAGGTTGTTGCTCTACAAAGGGTCACTCTGGAGATGTTGAATTGTGATTGAAGTTTTAATAGTGTCTTTGTTCACAGATGGTCTTTATGTTCAAGGAATGACTGGATATAAACAATAATATAAAGATTCAAATCACATTTTCATCCATCAACTATAACACTTAGGCCTCGAATAAAATTTGTTTACGACCCCTCCGGTGGCCCATGTCATGTAGCATTTGGTGGACAGTTATGAATATTCTCTTTTTTACAGAAGTAATACTAAACGCCTTTCGCTAATTTAGTCCCAGACATTTGTTCTGATTTTTCTTTGATTGCCCCTAGGTTAGGGGCAATTTATGGTGGTTAGGTAGCGTGAGGGAAAACAATTGAACAACTTGTTCTATTAGGCCTTACCTTAGCTTTGACGGATTCTTCTATACCATCAAGGACATCAGCATGATGTGCAAATATCAGAAACTTCTTGTCCCCCTCCAATATGTCATCTACGTACGATCTAAATATACAAGTATATATGTTGTAGTTTGTTCAAAATATCTGATACCCTTCCCTCTCAACGCTAAATTTTGTTTGCGTTATCTAAGGTTATGTAATAAATAGAATCTTACAAAGCCTTGTGTCATATTATTTTGTCCACTTGTTTAATAAAAATCGTATGTAATGAGCACTCATGCAAGATCCTCTATTTTTGAGGTATTTGAACATACAGGTATAATGCAGGGATAGTTCTTGTGCTCAAGATGTTCAATTCCTTTGAGATTTAATAATTGACAGACTGAGGTGTTTTTTTCCATTATATCACATGTATGTTTGGTCAAACAAAATTAATCCATTCATTAAATTGGAAACAATTTCACATACTTGATTGCAGTCATCTTAGCAGATCCAGATTTGTGGAAGAAATCTAACAAAGCACCTCGTTCTTCCATTTTCTGTAATTGATATACAATAAGTTTACTGTAAAATCATTTAATTTCAATGGGACAAAATTTCGTGGTTTTGGTGAAATACGGTAAGACTATTTCGTGGGGACGTAATTTCAAGGATTTCAGATTTCATGAAACATGACTATCAGAAAATTTCAAACAGATATTATAATAATTGTTCTATGCAAGTAAACTGACTGAACTTAAAAACAAGTATGGCAGCCACCGTAAACTTGACATATTTATAAGTATAATTATTCATTTGGGGTCATCCACAAAATTAAATCCTCCACAAATATTAATGATTTTACAGTATTTTACCACAGTAAGCAGACAAACAGTCAACCAGGCCAGTAGTCATACAGAAGTACTCCAAGACACTCCTATATATTCATAATATTATTAGTCCGGCAGATAAACGTCAATTTTTGGGGTAACCGTGCAATGTCTTCAATACAAACTGTTTTTGCATTTTCTTGTTCTCTGGACTATACTTTAACAGAATCCGAATGATGCCACCTTGTCATCATTGAGCAATTCTCACAATGAGGCCCCAAAGGGGTACATGTTTTTTCTCGAATTAATCACTATATATACATAACTATTCAGTCAAATGTGAATCAAAACACATTAAATGCAACTTTATTGTGTTTGATAATGCGTTACATCGATATATACAAACTTTGTAATAATAAAATCTGGACATGAGGCCCCATTAGTGGTTTAAGCCTAACATGAGGCCTGGTATTACACAAAAATATTAATTAAATAAATAAATGTAAAGTAAATATGTCTTTATATTGCTAATAAATAGTATATTCGATGGCATTGATAAGTACAAGGAACCTGCAGTGCATTGCTTAACATGTTTAATGAAAATCGAGGCCCTGGTAAGGGTTAATGCATGAAAAAGGATGTAATCTTTCAAATATGTTTTTATTTCTCTTATATTTTAAGAAAGAAACTTTATAATAATCATTACTGGAAGTTATATAAGACTTGGTATATTTAAGTTATAGAAGTACCACGTTCTGAATAAGTAAAATAGGGAAATGAGGCCCTGCTTGTGTGTTGAACTATAAAAATGAGACTTTTTTTAGAATAAATTGTTATCATTTCATTACACGTGTATTGACAATCAAAAATGAAGTACCTATGTGTCGTATCAAGCCTATAAGCAAGTAGCTTAGATAAGTATAAACAACTTGAATTGCATGGCATGACATTGAAGCCTGAATAACGGTAAATTCAATTACGGCTTGATGAATAAACGTTATGTGAGATATCAATGCATGTGCTGGTATATTCTTACCAGTACAATCTCTATGTACTGAAAGTGATCCTCACCATCACCAACTACTGTCATGTGAATACCTTTATGGAATTTAAAAAGGATAATACTAGTCGGACAGGGTAGACTGCACTCCTCAGAAACAAAAAAGCATGACATATTTAACAATACAGCTACAAAACACCCCTCCAATTAATTAATTAATTCCAAGCTATATCAGGTTCAAATGACGGCCTAGTGACTACGTACTGTCATTCCGATCACCATTTCAAACTCAACGCCACCACCAAGTATGACTTTCCCCAGTGTCTAGTGCAGCCATTCATGAATAGGTGGGGTACACAACACACTTGTAAAGCTATACAGTATACTAGTAGTTCTGTAAGGCACCTACCATTAGTTTAGTCAAACCGTATATTTAAAGGGAATTGACACTGTCGGTTACGACCATTCCTGGCTCTACATGTACATACCACTGCAAGCTACAGATGCATTGGACTTGAAGTACTAAACATTGACCGACACACCCATCCAAGGTTATGTTGGGACCTCAAAGACAACATATTTGTCAGGGAAGGCAGTACTCAACAGTGACATAACCCATTAATCAACGTTAGTTGTGTGGCAGTTTACAATACAATATTGCAGGCACTTGTGCTAGGATTCAATTGAGGATGGAATATGCATGTGATTTATCCTATGGGATTTGAATGAATTTACTTGGTAAGTTGGTGAGTTCGCCATTAATAGAGCTTTGAGGTATATATAGGCGATCGTTTCCTGGTAATGTACTGGGCTGTCAACCCAGAGGTCGCGGGATCAATTCCCGGCATGGGAACTGGACATTTCAAAAATGCTATTTGTGGTATTTTCCGCTATGTATGACGGTATGGGATGTAATATAAAGGTGCTATACACCGGGTACATTATAGAACCAGGCTGTCTATTAGAAAAAGTAAGACGCACTCCTGCAGCACCGGACATGCCTGTATCTAATTCCGTGGGGCTTTCTCTCCCTCTGTCCCTCTGGTCAGATTATGCTGTATCTGCGCTAATAGAGGATGCACCTGCGCCCCGGTGGCTGCAACACTATGTATTGCGCCTTTGAACGCATGTAAATGGCGCCACATAAACCTGGTATTCATATTCACTTGCAATAAACGATGGTAGTGACTAGAGAGTACTCAATGGGGCATTGGGTGGTTGCACTCTGAGATAATGAGTCCGACATGGCTTTCAGTGACTGTACTTCGCTTCGTGGTCATATGTACACATAAGAGAGTGTACAAAATATAGTAGGTTGTGATGATTTTTACCCAAAACAGCTTGAAATTATTTAACTTAATTGTGATTGTCATCCCAAAAGGATCTTGTACATCCTGATGTTGAAATGGTTGTACTTGATGATGACGAGTACATCAAAGAGATGTGCACCATTGTTGTGAGAACCCAATATGGCTGGGAATGTCTGTAGTTAATAGCGGCGAGGCATTAGGCATAAAACGGTTGTACTCTGCTTTGGTAAGGATTACATCTGGGTAGGGCATATAATCACTGACCTTGATGATGGTGATGAGTGCCTTATAGGGCCTTGTTGCCAGTAGTAATGGCATGGCAGCATATTGTGTGAAAGGAAAATGCAGATTGAATATCCAAATTGATGATAACTTCAGAAGTGAAAATATCCCGAACCTTCTTAAAATATTTTTAGATTAATCAAGCTTTGCTACCATCTGCATGATACTAGTATGCAAAATGAAAATTATCTTGTACTGTTTCATCAAAGCACTAATGGAATTCTTAAACTTACGTCCAAATTTAAATTCATTATAATTATTTAACTACTACACAGTGTGGTGCAATTTTAACGCTTTTTCGTTGATGAACTCCTACAAACAAAATCTATCCCCTATTTGTAGTTTGTAGTAAAATCATTATAAGGAATTTTAATTTGAGCGTAAGTTTCAGATATCCGTAAGTGCATTGATAAGACAGAACCCCGTATTATATCGATCCATTCCGGGCCTCAGTTGATGATTTTATTTCTATATATCATTAAGTTATGTATTCTTAACAATACTATAATTTAATTAAACATTAAGATCTATTGTTTGATATGTTGAAATGGATAATTGAACATTGAAAATTTACCATTTTTGTCTTATTTCTAGTTTAACACTCATGCAGGGCCTCATTGCTAAATTTTAATTTTTCAAAATGTGGCACACGAATATTTAGATCACACGGCCATAACAATATAAGTTACGGTTACAATTGCATTCATTAAAATATAACAGAATAAAAAATATCTTGACGTCGATTTTATAAAATTTCACTCATTTTTCTACATTTGGATTTACCCTTGATAGGGCCTCAATTTAATGAGATAAAATATTAAGTCATGCAATGTGGGTTGTTGATAGTTGCCAGTAATACTAAATTCAATAGTAAGTATCAATATAATGAAAAATATGGTACC
Organism: Spisula solida; assembly: GCA_947247005.1. NCBI lineage: Eukaryota > Metazoa > Mollusca > Bivalvia > Venerida > Mactridae > Spisula > Spisula solida. The sequence goes on along the minus strand of OX365958.1, from coordinate 4,519,372 downwards.
ATGTATCATTGACTGGTTTAATTCATACCTTTGTCTAAAAACGGGCCTCATATAAGACGTTAACAGCCAGCAGGGCCTCATTTCCACATGTAACGATTACAAAGGTTGTATATAATGACGCAACGCATTATTTAATACAATATAAATAACATTTAAGGTGTATTGCTTCACGTTTGACTAAACGATAATGTACTTATACTGCCTAATTCATGAAAATCCATGTACCCCTTCGGGGCCTCATTGTGAGAATTGCTCAATGATGACAAGGTGGCATCATCCGGATTATGTTATGGTATTGTCAGGAGAACAAGAAAATGTAAAAACATTTTGTATAGAAGACATTGCACGGTCCAGTGCAAGTTCTGCCGGACTATATCTCCTTTATGAAAAACAAACACTGAAATTAAATTATAGACCATAAATCAACGGTCAAATTTATGCTAATAGAAGGTTTGTGGACCAGGTTAATGTGTATGCACTATAAGTTATTCAGATAATGTTAAAGTATGAATATGCACGTTGGATTAATTTTTGTTGATTTTGCTGATGAACTGGATCGCGAAATTAAATCCTCTCAAATAATGAACCTCAAAATACATAACGAGATATTTTTCTTTCCTTATTTTAATCCTCGAATTTCAGAAACCACGAAATTACTATTTTACAAAAATCTGCGAAATTTTATACCCACGAAATTAATGAATTTACAGCACCAACCTTTAAGTTTCCACTGTTCATCACCTTACAAGCATTCTTCAATTCTTTACTGATCTTTATCAAACTTGGATCCAACATTATCATCTGTCGTATTTTCTCAGGTAACTCTGTTAGTACATCAGTCTTTAAACGTCTACAACATCAAACCATCATATACAAGGTTCATATTATACTACACGCTTTCATGATTATGACAGACATGGTAGGTATTTCCCAGGCCCCTTTTTCTGGGTTTTTCATACACTTTTTACACTGAGAACACACCTGCAGGATATGACCATTGTTAGGCCAAACAATTTAGTCTACATTAAATGTTTCAAATATGACCTAATTTATTTAAGGTAAATTGTGAAACAAGTTTTTCCAACTTTTATTTATCACTCTTGACACCTCATTCCTGATGTTATCAATCACCACGAGGGTATGAGAGAAGAGAACGAAGTTTCCCTTTTATGCTAAAGTCAAGCAAGGGAATTTCTGGAACTATTTTTATTTCGTCTTGATATGACGCAGGCTGCGATTCAACCCAAAACCTACCGGACTTGAACCAGACGCTTGACCATTAGGCTATCTAGGAGGCGGTTCAGACAATATTTTACCAACCTGATCATTATGTTTTCTTCCAACAATATCTGTAGTTCTTCCATATTAGATGAACCAGAATAATCGTGTCCCCATGGCATCTGGAATATACACGGTATAAAGTTAGGCTTCTTCTGACAGCTAATACCAAGTGTTTTTACTGTTGAAACTAGGTCATACAGCTATGACATTCGGCTTCTCATTCAGCGGGGACTTTTCTCATTCAGTTATGTGTTGGTCATTGTGCTGTGTAATTGTGGTTTGTGATGTTTTTATGTTTTCTGTGCTCAGCTGGTTAAGTTGAGTGCTGCCTTCCCTGTTCAACTTTTTATTATCTTTTTTTATTTAATGTTACATCAGCCCTTTCTGTTACGATTCTTGGTTGATAACAGGAAATATATGGTATCTCTGAAAGCCACCAAAACATCTTTTCCACGTCAGTATTTGACATGAAAGTTACTTTGGTAAATTAGTAGTCATGTTTCTTTGTAATATATAGAGAATAATAGGTTAGTGCCGTGGATGAAAAAGTTTATCTGGCAAGGCGGAGGAATTTATCGGGTGAGCCGTAGGCGAATCCGATAATTTCCGTAGACGAGCCGGATAAACTTTTACTTCATTCACGGCACTAACCAATTATTCTATTTATCCAGTCGCTTAATCTGCTCAGTAAGGGGATCAAACTCGGGACTATATTGTCACTCTTTCATTTACAAGCGCGCAACGTCACGTTCGTTCCGTGACGTCATGATAAACAACGACGTCAGACATCTTGATAGACGTCGTGTAGACGCAGGTAAGTCGAAGTAAATAACCGATCAACCACCAGCTCATTTAGAATAGGAAAACCTCACCCTCGGGCACGGAATTGCAACCGGTGACTCTTATATAAGAAGAAGTCCGTCAGATCACGTGGTAAGGTGACGGATTATCACTAGTCACATGACCAGGTGACCGATTATCGCTAAGTTTATCAGGCACCCCGTTAACAGGCAGATTTTGCCGGAAATGACTGGATAAAATTAAATCTCCTGCCCTATACTGTAAAATCACATATTTTGGTGGGTATTAAATTTCGTGAATTATTATAAAATTCCATTTTCGTGGGGTTGTAAATTCCTGTATGGCAAAACATGGAAGGGTAAAACCATGCTATGCATTTGGGATTTCGATAAAATTGTCGGCATTAGATTTTGTGGTCTTGTTTAACAACGAAATCAACTAAAATTCAACTACCTTGAAAAACAATGATTTTACAGAAGATAAATTTCATGAACTACACAATAATAGACCAGTAAGAGTACTTACTTTTTTCCCGTCACAGTACCTCATTCCGAAATCATGGAATTTAAACAAATAAGGACACACAGCATTTATTTGAGTAAAGAGTTCTAGAGGTCGAGACAAGGCGGGCGTTCCACTGAGTAGTAGGACACGTTTAGCATTCTGAAAGAAAAGATGCATAGTAAAGCTCTACTTATTATAATTACTACTTTATTGACAACTACAATATGAAATTTAAATAACTTTCATTCTGAAGTCTGTTACTTAATTCATGTGTGGAGCGGTAGCCTGGAGATAGAGAGCATGCTTTGGGAGCGAGAGACCTCTGGTTCAATTCCCATCTGCGGCAATGGTCAATTTCTATGAGCAAAAGAATAACACAGTTGCTCCACTTCACCCAGGTATACCAATGGGTACCTGAGAGGGGCAACATTCAATGTGCTAATTTTGGCTGACAGCAGCACCATGTTATACAGTTGACTTGCAACTCAATTATCGGGGAGGAGGGGGGTAAATGCACAGTCAGTTGAACGGATGCTTGTCTGAAAAAAGACTTCATCCAGATACCTTTTTTCAATGGTTGTTAGGTGATCTCATTATTGAGGTGTTACTGTGCCATACTGCAAACTCCTCACAACAACCACCTTTCAGAAGATGAAAGCCATGGATTTAGTTATTTGTAAGAAGCTTGTTGCTCTGGCTTCCTTGAGCCATTTATGCCTAGGTTACCTAAACATCCGTGTGTGTACCACAAATATGCCTAGGTTACCTAAACATCCGTGTGTATACCACAAATATGGATATCGTGCGGAGATATTGACATGATCCTAATCTTTATGCATGAATATATTACAAGGTTCATGTGTTGAATATATCAATTTCTGCAAGCGAATCATGCAATATCTGTCCTTTAGATTTGTGATTGGTGTTTGTATTACACGTCAAACATCTTAGTGATACTTCCTGCTTATAAAAACATACAACTATGGTTAATTACATTTATAAATATAGACAAGATATTAGCTGTTAAATTATGCTAATAGAAGGTAAGGGATTACGTTAAACTCTCTGCACTAAACATACATATACTCTGGTGCATAACTGTGGAATAATCTACCAAAATCAGTGCAAACTGCAAGGACACTTTCTTCATTTAAAAGCAAATATGTAAAGTGGAAATTTACTGGCATTTCATAATTATTGCCAAAACATTTTATGATATCAAAATTGTTGTTTATGATTGAAATACACGCGGACATCTGATTTAGGTGTCATACTTATGTATTTGTACCTGTGTAATTTGAATTATGTATTGTTGTAAATATTGTCATTGTATATATATATCTATTGTTATTGTGGACCATAATGAAAATTGGTTTGCCAATTATGTTATCCTCAGAAAATAAAGATGTTATTATTATTATTATATCAAACAAACTACTCACCTGTAATAAAGGTAATGCTGATTTACATCTGGCTGTTTTATAATTCTTCAAGAAATGACATTCATCCTACAGTAGTACAAACAAAATAGACACATTGTACATGTAATGGAAATAAAGCCAAGGTACATGTAATGCAAAGTCTTTCCAGTATGTAAAACAGTTGTAACATTATTCTACTTACCTATTACTGATATTACACATTTAGCCTATATTATGCTATATCAGTGAGGACAAACCATGTGACTTGTTGGCTAAGAATATAAGTAAATATTTTATCAACAAAAAGTGTAAACAACCGTAAGTATTTGATTCTTTGACTGAATAAGTTTTTTTCCAGCAACTTTCAACAGAAGGCCACAGTTTTTGCCTGAAACTGACTCACCTGCTATCCAATGAAAGCGCCCATTGAGAATGATTGATATAAGTTGTAATAACATTGTAATCATTGCGAAATAAGGAAGTTTTTTTCCAACAGTGTAATCATTTGCACCCATGGTGGGATTCAAACCCATACTGTATGGTGTCATGGTCTACTAGTGATGCGAAATTCTTAAAAAATACCCAGTAACAAGTCAAAACAAGATAACATACCATTATAATAGTCTGAAATCTTTTATTTTTTAAATCATTTGCCTTTCTAGCCATCAGGTCGTAACTGAGAATGTTGATGAGGCCAGACGTACAGCTGCCCTTTCCTGATGTAACTGTGTTAATACATTGAGGATCAAGAGACGGTACCCAGCGTTGAAAATTCTACAATAAAAAGTTCACAATATTTTTCTTATTACAAGAATTTACACCGACTCCCTCACAGGTCTTTCCATTGTTTAAGATCTAAGGCATGACCACTTAAAGAATAAAGAATTGAGTGGTTACAGAATGAACTCAATCAATTTCGGCCACACCTCCGATCAACTGAGGTAGCTTTCACGTGTGCATATACAGCATAACTTGTGAAATAGGTCAGAAATGAGACCTTGGTTCCGTTGCCTAAGCTAAGTGCTATCTAATGCCTTTGTTCAATTACCTCCCGTACAATTAAATATAGAAGGCATGGATTACCTCCCGTTAAAAGCGCTACATAGCGCTCGCCTATAACAGTCTTCCAATCACAAAATAAATTATTCATAATGATCATAAGTCAAAGCTCAGATACAGGTATTATAGGCAGTTGTTTCTATAGATGATTGGTATTACGCTGCTCAACAAGATGTTTAACCAGTTAAGTGACACCTCTAGTCAACTAAAACACTCCTTGCTTATTAGTGGTATTTGCGGACAGCTTTGACTTATCTGGCTATAGTACAAATGGTCAAAATATGATAGTTTATAATACCTGTGCCCAGTCAAATCTAACTGAAGAAGGAACAACCACCAGTAAGGGCCAGTCACTCTTGTAATAACACGCTAGACATATAGCTTGTATAGTTTTACCCAGACCCATGTCATCTGCTATCAATACTCGACCATTTTGGTGAATTCCAAAACTGAAATAAATGTTTATATCAAGACAATGAAAAATCAATGAAACCAATGTTTTCAAACAAGGACTGGGAAGGCAGGACTCAACAGAAACAGCCAAACACGAAAGTTCACAAAACACTAAAAAAAGAAGTAACACAGACCATCAGCAAACGTCACAATGCCTTACACAACACTGAACGACAAAATGAAATGATCTATAAAGTTTAGAAATCACAAAAACTGAAATACAAATGTCTTCAAAATTATGATCAAGGGCCATAACTCTGGGTTTCTAGCAAAACAAAATCACATGTGTACACCATCATATGCTGATCAACGCTCAAAAAACTATACAATTATAACGTACATACTTTTACAGCTAATTTTGCATTCTTTTCTTAAGAATATCAACAACTTATTGCTTTAAGATTTAATTGCAATTTGAATGTTTGTATACATGCAGACACAGGGGTGTGGAAATTCTCAAATTTTTCACTTGCCCATGGGCAAGTTTGACTGAAAAATCCACTTCCCGAAGATAAATCTACTTGCCCAGGAAAGCACAAAAAAGCCATTGACCCATTTTCAACCTCGACCTAGATTTCATATAGACAAACATTTCAACCAAGTTTCATGAAGATTAGGCCATAATTGTGTCCTCTAATGTGTTCGCAAGCTTTTCCTAAGATTTGACCTAGTTTTTGACCCAACATGATTCAGTTTCAAACTTGACCTAGATTTCATAGAGACAGACATTTTGACAAAGTTTCATAAATATTGGTCCATAATTTTGACCTCTAATGTTCACAAGCTTTATATGAGATTTGACCTAGTGACCTAGTTTTTGTCACCACCTGACCCATTTTCAAACTTGGCCTAGATTTATAGAGACACACTTTCTGACCAAGTTTCATGAAGATTGGGCCATAATTGTGTCCTCTAATGTGTTCACAGGCTTATTCTAAGATTTGACCTAGTGACCTAGTTTTTAGACCTAGTAACATAGTTTTTAACCCCAAATGACCCAGTTTCAAATTTGACCTAGATTTAATGCAAACATTCTGACCAAGTTTCATGAAGATTGGGTCATAACTGTAGCGTCTAATGTGTTCACAAGCAATTGTCGGACGGACAACGGATGAAGAGTGATCAGGAAAGCTCACCCTGTCAATAGTGATATGTGAGCTAATAAAAAAGTTGTTTCATATAGTTTCATTTTGAAAAATGAGGGTACAACATGTACATACTTGACTCCTTCTCTTTGGAATGACATTAGTGAGGTGACCAGACTTGGTTCCACTTTCGACAGATCCGCCATTGGTATAGTTTTCTGCAGATTACCTCCCTTTAATTGTGCATGGAATATCTTCAGGATGGCAGATGGAAGCGGTTCAATCACGACAGCAGGCTTCAAGTTACCTACAACACTCACTGTCACACAGTGAAATCAAACATACTGTATAATCACTTATAATTTCGTTGATTTTAGTAAAATGTAATTTTGTGATGTCATGATTTTGTATATTGAAAATATTTTTCTTTTTTTCTGTAGTTGATTTAGCATTGGGATTAGATTCCACAGTGAAAAGATAGTAAAAATCAGACAGGGAAGGCAGCACTCAACTTAAACAGCCAAACACAGACAACATAGACACAACACAGACAACATAGACACAACACAGACAACATAAACACAACACAGACAACATAAACACAACACAGACAACATAAACACAACACCATAAACACAACACCATAAACACAAACACAACACAGACAACATAAACACAACACCATAAACACAGCACAGACAACATAAACACAACACAGACAACATAGACACAACACAGACAACATAAACACAACACAGACAACATAGACACAACACAGACAACATAAACACAACACAGACAACATAAACACAACACAGACAACATAAACACAACACAGAAAACATAAACACAACACCATAAACACAACACAGACAACATAAACACAACACCATAAACACAACACAGACAACATAAACACAACACCATAAACACAACACAGACCACAATTATACTGCACAATTTCAAACACACAACTAAACAAGACAAGAGGGCCCAAAGGGCCCTAGGTCGCTCACCTGTCGTACTTGTGCATGCACACCCCTATGGTGATCCTACACATTTTCTGAATAAAATTTAAGGAAATTCAGCCTCTATTGCAAGTTTTTGTATGATTTGACCATGTGACCTAGTGTTTGACCCCAGATGACTTAATTAATATCAAACTTAACCTAGATTGTGTTGAGATGATTATTAGGACCAAATTTCATAAAGATTAAGTGGAAATTGTAACCTCTGGTGACTACACAGGGTTTTTCTTTGATCAGACCCATAATTTAAACAAAATATTTCCTCCATATAACTGTACAAATACATGCTATAAAGACAGAACAATACCTGAACACTTAAAAAAATAATTATGGTTCCAGTGGGGTTTGAACCCACGACCCTCAGGAAAATGTCAATTGACATTGTGACCTTGTTTTTGACGCCAGATGACCCAAAATCGAACTTGGCCTAGATTTTGTTGACAGGATCATTGTGACAAAGTTTCATAAAGATTAGGTTGAAATTGTAACCTCTGGTGACTGACTACACAAGGTTTTTCTATGATTTGACCTATATTTTAAACAAAATATTTTGGAATATTATTCCTCCATATAACTGTACAAATACATGCTATAAAGACAAAACAATACCTAAACACTTAAAAAAAAAAAAAAAAAATTATGGTTCCAGTGGGGGTTGAACCCACGACCATCAGGAAAATGTACAAATAAATGCTTTACAGACAAAACAATACCTTAACACTCAAAAAAAAAAAAAAAAAAAAAAAAAAAATGATGGTTCCAGTTGGGGTTGACCCCACGACCATCAGGAAAATGTACAAATACATGCTATAAAGACAAAACAATACCTAAACACTTAAAAAAAAAAAAAAAAAAAAAAATTATGGTTCCAGTGGGGGTTGAACCCATGACCATCAGGAAAATGTACAAATAAATGCTTTACAGACAAAACAATACCTAAACACTCAAAAGAAATAAAAATAAAAAAATAAAAATTATGGTTCCAGTGGGGTTTGAACCCACGACCCTCAGGATAATGTCTACGCTCCCTACAGCGCTTTGATTTCCACTTAACCGTTACAATTCACACCCTGCTTTAAATACTAGAATATTTTGATATTTGACCTTTACAAAACTGCTGTGAACCCTGATACACATTTTCATTGGTTGATGAAAGTTTACTTGTATGTATAGAGCATAGAGAGTTACAGCAGAGTTTAGTGACCATGAAGACTACATGTTGAAAGGTTTAAAACAAGGTTTTTCTATAATTTGACCTAGTGAGCTAGTTTTTGACCTCAGATGACCCAATATCGAACTTGACCTAGATTTTGTTGAGATGACCATTGTGACCAAGTTTCATAAAGATTAGGCTCAAATTGCGACCTCTAGTGTGTTCACAAGCTTTTTCAATGATTTGGCCTCGTGACCTAGTTTTTAACCCCAGATGACCCAATATCGAACTTGACCTAGATTTTATAGAGATGATCATTGTGATCAAGTTTCATAAAGATTAGGCTCAAATTGTGACCTCTAATGTGTTCGCAAGGTTTTCCTTTGATTTGGCCTAGTGACCTAGTTTTTGACCCCAGATGACCCAATATCGAACTTGACCTAGATTGTATGAAGATGATCATTGTGATCAAGTTTCATATTGATCAGGCTAAATTTGTGACCTATAGTGTGTTCACAAGCAATTGTGAACGGACGGACGGACGGACGACGGACGAAGAGCGATCACAAAAGCTCACCTTGTCACTTTGTGACAGGTGAGCTAAAAAGGACTAAAATTTGTGAATACCAGCTGTGGTATTTACACATGTATGTAAGTATGGCTTTAAATCATTTCAAATCTGTAAAATATATTCAAATCCCTATGATTTCGCTTTAATATAACCAGAATAGTAGTCATGTGTCTACTTACTGAATTTATTGTATTCTGACAATTTGAAAGACCATTTTCTAGTAACAGCATCTGAAATAAGATTGAAATCATATTCACTAGAAGTCAGAAGTCATTGACCAATTTCTTCGTGGAAAAAAACAGGATAACCTTAACCATTAAGACTGCCTCAGTTGAACGCAAACAACATACTAGTATTATGATAAACTCAGTGAAAACAAGCGACATCTCATCTACAGACTAATAAAGCAAGTTAATGATGTTCACAACATTAAGTACCGTGTATTGCAGTCACTATAAGTGGGGTAAAGCAAAGGGTTTTTCAAAAACACTCCAGCCGTTCAAACATTGGGTCCTGTTATCTATGTCAAACAATAAATATTCATATATATCTTCATATATATCACGGAAATGGATACACATTATCACAATAGCATTAGCAGTGGATTATGGTAAATATCATTTGTATCTGATGTAAATTTGAGGAAAAACAAATTCTAGCTCAATATTTCCGGGTTACAACAATTGGTAAAGGGCAAACTCACCATGTCATGTTACTGCCATTGCTGCATAGAAGTAAGTCGAAACAAAGAAATCCCGAAAGTACTATGGTGATAACACAAAACAACAATAGAGAGTCAAGACTTTTCTCTATCGTACTATTGTTGTTCCATACTATCAACTTTTTATTAGCTATGCAGCAATGGCTGTAACAGGACACAGGTCCATGAAAAGTGTCCAATACCGTCTATATAAACATATTTAAATATGTATATATAGGTGGGCTAGATCACTTTTCATGGACCTGTGTAACAGGACACCATACAAATTTAAGTTGTTAAGAATTTGGATTTACCATATAATCTGGTGTCCATTGATTTGAACAACTGTATCAGCGGTTCACTGTATCCTGCCTTCACTGTGAACCTATCCCGAGATACCAAGAAACAATCGCCTTTAACTGGGGTACCAGTAAATCCTGAGAATATGTTCTGACCAACAGTATTTGACTGAACAGATGAATTCATTGACTGTGCTTGATTTTCACTAGAATTTGATTTCATATTCTGAACTGAGTTTACTGGTTTAGAGTGTTCAACTTTAGTTGCATTGTTTGATTGGAATGTTTGATTTCCTGACACTGATGTTTTATAGCTCTGGGTAAAGCTAGTTGTTGCAGTTTGACCAAACTTCGTGTCAAATTGTCTCACACCCTTTTCTGGACTCTGGCTTAATTTTTCTGCTCTCCTTGCTAGAGCTTTTAATCTATTTTGTTCTATTCTGTCAAGGTTTACATTTGAATCTTTTGATGAAGTGTCAGAGGAGGTTTTAACATGCTGCACAGTTGAATTACGTTCCGAGGATGTTGAAGCATCATTTTTAAATGAACTGGAAGACGGTTTGGTTAAGCAAGGCTTTGTCACAGAACTAGAGAAACTTGGACCAATGTTTAATAAGGGTTTAGCAACACGGTTACTGCTGCCTATGTTAGTGTCAAGTTTGTTAGCACCATGTGGGACAATAGAACTTTGAGCATTAGGAACACTAGGTCTTTCATATTGTGTAAGTTTTGCCTTGTTCACATATGACATTGGTTTTACTGGGCTCACATATGCAATAGGTTTTGCCGAGTTCATGTACGGCATAGGTTTTGCTGTATGTGCTGATGTTTTGTTCGGAGATGATTGTATTTTCTTCTGTCTTAATGCCAATGCTTTTCTCCGGTTCTCCTCAATTCTTCTCTTCTGTTCTTCAGATAGATTGCTCGACATTGTGTCACTGTATTACAATACATGGGTTACCTAAAATATATTTGAAGACATTTAAAACACATCAATATTAATCTACTCTACTTATTATATGCATTCACTAACAGGACAATTGACTACACTTTAGGGGACTGGGGCCATCGCTTTACAGTTTACAACATTTAACAAGTAATTGTTGATTTGGGCAAGTAACTTCTGCAGTAAATATGCATAGAGTATAAAGAAAAACTATTCAGAAAAACTATTCATGTTTGCCGATTTGGGCACATAGTTAAAAATCCTAAATTCAGCCTGCATATAAACAAACACTGCATTTGAGCTTTTACTTTGTTAAAAGCACCTGGCAATACAATTGTTCCTTCAGCTCGAATCTCAAAATAAAAAAAATAAGAATGGGATATGACACAGTATAGTCATTTATAGAAATGAAAAATACGTTTGTATTCACCATATCGACATTGCAGGGTAAAATCCGTTTTCCGGGATAACGGAATTTATTGAGCGACAATGTGCGAGATATTCCGAATGTACGTGAGGGGGGAAATGCCTATAGCGTATAGAGCAACCAGGTACAATAATCGCGATTATTTAAGCCAAATGACAAGAATTTGTAAAAAGTCTTACTAGTAAACAATGACAACACAATTTTACGACCTCGCTGACAATATTTTCGACAAAATAATATGTGTAACTTGAAAAATGCGTATATTTTCTCGCCATCGGTATCGAGCTACGGAAGCGGCAGTGTAGAAAAAAAAGCAATATTTTAAATATAAAGCATTTGTTAGGATAATTCTTGCTAATGTTTAAAAACAAAGATGTTTAATGATAATGTGTAATAATTTGTTTATATGTTTTTCATGTTTAAACGTTGAAAAAAGAATAATTATATACACTCCCGCTATACCGCTTATTGCTCGCTTACCCCCTGACCGTGAAATTTCGGTTCCGGAAAAACGGGTTTTATTGAGTAATGTCGATATCGAGAATATTCACCATATCGACATTACAACTTAAAACCCGTTTTCCGGGATTACGGAATTAATTGAGCGACAATGTGCGAGATATTCCGAATGTACGTCAGGGGGGGAAACGGATATAGCGTATAGAGCAACTAGGTACAAAAATCGCGATTATTTAAGGCAAATGAAAAGAATTTGTAAAAAGTCTTACTAGAAAACAATGACAACACAATTTTACGACCTCGCTGATAATATTTTCGCTTAAATGATATGTTTAACTTGAAAAATGCGTATTTTTATCGACATCGGTATCGAGCCACGGAAGCGGCCGTGTATAAGAAAATGCAATATTTCAAATATAAAGCATTTTTTAGGATAATTCTTGCTAAAGTTTAAAAACAAAGATGTTTAATGATAATGTGTAATAATTATTTTATATGTTTTCATGTTTAAACGTTGAAAAAAGAAGAATTATATACACTCCCGCTATACCGCTTATTGCTCGCTAACCCCCTGACCGTGAAATTTCGGTTCCGGAAAAACGGGTTTTATTGAGTAATGTCGATATCGAGAATAAGTTATAACTGACACTGTCCGAATACCATAACACTTCTACTTTCTGTTTATAAAATTGCGCCGTAAGAACAGACCATAAATTTCACAATATACACAATCCTTACCTAATATCACGGGTATTTCCGTGCTAATATACATGTCAAGTTTCCAATGCCACGCACTTCTTTCGAGTTAAATATATAACTTTTATAAAATTTGAAACTTCCTATAATTTGCTCTACTGGTACACACAGTCGTCTCCCCTTACTAACTACGAGTCTCGCAGTGGCTATTCCCCTTAGTTAACTAGGTACTGCATACTGCAGACGATGTTTCCGTCTACAAATTGTACATATATCCGCATGTTACAAGACAGTTTCAATACCGTTCCACGATTTATATAAACAACATATCTTATATAAATTTATGAGCATGCATTAGCTTGGGCTACTCTTCTAATTAAGAATGACTAAATACAGGGTGATCCAAAAAGTATGCCCTACTAACAAACTTTTATAGACCTTATAAGTTTTTAACATCGAGTGTCATTAAAACATATCTAGTAAAGTTTTAATTTATAATTTCATTTCTGTGAAAAGCACTTATAATTGGGGGGGGGGGGGTAATGCATGAACAGAAATGGCCCCAGTTCCAGAAGCATCCCTGGTTCTTTTACGTGGCTGGTGTAAATTACCATATATGGAACATCGGCTTTTAAAGTCTCGTCAGAAAGACTCTTCTATGTTTAGTAATGGCATAATGCTTAATTCATGGGCATTACATGTGAAAAATTTGTTATCTTACCTTGGATTTGCTTTTATATGGAATAATTTAAATGTTACTCCTTCACAAATTTTTTTTTTACAACGCATTATTGATCATATGTACAGGGCTGGTTTGGCGAACTAAATGTTTATCTAAATTAGATGTCTATAAAAGCACGCATGTTAATAAAATTAATTAACATGCGTGATAAAAGCTTTAAGGTTGATTTTGTACTAGAAAAATATCTTAATTGTATTTCAATTGATTCACATAGAATTGCATTAACTAGACTACGATGTTCAACACATAAACTCGCAATCGAAGAAGGCAGAATAAGAAATATTGACAAAAATATGAGATTATGCAAATTGTGTAGAATGCAGCAAATAGAAACTGAGTATCTTTCCTTTTAATATAATTATCCTTTTTATAAAGAAATTTGAGAAAAATTCATCAAACGTTATTTTTACACCTGGCCAACTTTAAATAAATTCCGCAATTTAATGAATTCACAAAACATTACAACCATTAATAAGTTAGCAACATTTGTTTATTCAGCTACCAAAATGAGGAATACATATTTATCCCATCTTGACTAACTTTATATTTTCATACAGAATTGTTTATACTTTATTATTGTATTATTGTGTCATTGTTAATACTAGTATAATTATGTATAATTGTCTTATAAGTACATGTACCACTACTCGTAATGTATCACGTAATAAGTCATTTTCACTTACTTACATGTATAAATAACTTATACTTTTCTACCGCCAATTTTTGATTTGTATATATGTTTACTTGGCGATGGACTATGTTGTGTATGCCAATAAATAATTTGACTTGACTTGTTAACCTGCGGCCTTGAGCCGCAGGTTATATTGGATTGCCAAAAGTAAAATGACCATGGAGGGGCACGTGACATGTTCTCGATGGTTTACGATTTCCAAAAAAATATAAAAAAAGAAGCATTTTGTAAGAATGTCGTGAACCAGACTAATTCCATTATTCCATGCGGATAACATTGGTCTTTATCGCATTACAATAGTTTATTTACCAAAGAAAGCAGAACTATTCCGAAATTTCACTTTGAACGCGAGACCACGAATCTAAACAGCAGGTGTCTGCAGCTGCACAAGATTCCCAGTCAGTAATAAATATAGTGGGCAATGGACTACATCCCGTAGAGAACACATCGCTAGATTAACAGAAGCATGGTATTGATACATGATATTTTTTTTTCTAATTCTTTTGAATTTGTTCTTTCGTTCGGCACATACATTTAACACAACCAAATAATTGGAGGATAATCGGTATTGTCCGATTTTACATGTATTGGAATTATTTTGACAGACACATTGATTTAAACTTACACCGGAATAAATTCGAATTGCATCCAAACTGCAAAAACCACATCCTAAACAATACAACTAAATTACAAGGCCACAGGTAATCACCCACAGGAAACTATTTGACTTGTAATAGGTGGGAAACACTGAAAATCATTTATGTTTTAATCCAGCTTGAGGCGGACCGAACTAACAACCTTCGGATCAGCCAGTCAGTAGCTATTACCACTGGACCACTTGTCCACCTCTGGTGTAAATTCAAAGCGTGTACCCGTATGTTGGTGTTTAATCGATGTAGCTACGCGCCTGGTTAGCCTCTGTAGCTATATATTGGAAAATTAGCCCAGCGTATGATGTGTAGGTTGAATCGTCTGCTAAAAAATATTCGCGTACATATTTCCCTGGATATTCATCATACAACTCATATTTTCTGTAACCTTGGAATTTTTAATGTTGGTATAAAACATGACTGAAGGAGGTAGGAACCGATTGCATATAAGATATTGATTAAACTGTTTGCTTGTATATAAACCTGTCATGTGTTATATGCAAATAGCTTCTGCATGAATAACTGTTGGGTACGATAATCCGCTTTGTGTACTAGTATTATATTTCAGCATTTGTGCTGGGGAATGTAGAAAAGTTCGATTTCTGGCATATAGTAGAGAATGTGCTAAAAATAGATTTACTGATAAGAACTGACCACAGCAACCGTTGCTGGTTTTTGACCGACCTAGTATCATTTGTATAGAATTTGTACTTAAATGTGTAATATAACAGCAATTAAAACTCAAAGGAGTTAATTAACACTGTTGTGATATGATGTACATATTTAGGTAACATATGTTTGTGGTTAGATCCAGTATAATCAAACATAATTATGCTTTAAGTAAGGATTTATAGCTTAACTGGAAACAATGTTCAACATCATATGCATTTCGGATGTCATAATTCTTCTGTTGACCTAACAGAAAATAATAATAAATAATTTTGAATACTTGGCACTGTTTATATAAATCAATTGTCCTCAACATGGTGAAGCTGTCACTTGTCTTATCTCATTTTTGAATTGATATTATCATGATTATACATGTAAGGTTGACAAAATCCCTAGTGATATATTTTCATGGTAATCAACTACCTGGTAATACTAAGTCTGTAATAAAAGAAAAAAAGTTATTAAAATACAGTACTGTACGTATATTTATGCAATATTGTTAATTATATGAATCTAGTGGTAATTAATTAGTTTAATTGGTTTATATACAACTACGCTATTCATAAACGAAATGCTGTAATTGTTTGTATAATGACAGACAGTTCCCGTTACATATGTATTTTTATTTAAATAACAATTTGTGTTTAAAACTATAAATTTGAAGATGCGCATATTAAAAAAATAACTTTCAAAATGAATGAGATAAAGGCGTGTCTACCACACATGTGGCCGTACGGAGGGGTTTTGTCTACCTTGTTAGAATCATTTGATACTTTTGTCCTCCTGTATAATTATAAAAACTACCCTACATCCTTGGGATGAACATATTTTCGTGACAGCATACTGTTACAAAATTATAAAATATGCTAGCATAGAACAGACAATTAAGTTGACTGCACACTCAATATACGAAAATAAAGAATGGTCCATATGTAGTTTAAACTAGAAACAAGCATTTTTCACGTTATTGTATTCTTCTCATTAAAAAAACACCCTTAAGTTTATATGAATAATAAAATATTATATAATGCTTGTTTTTTTGTTGATTTTGAAGTACATGATCTATTGATGTCAAGAAGTTTAATGAAAGCATAGGATAACACATGGTCTCAGATACTGCTGATTATACATGTTGTTTTACAAAATACAAAATAATGTTAACTTATTCAGTTTCAGAATAATCATGTGATCAAATATTTTTCCAACTACCTAATTATTTGCATTTTATTTTGTGTTTAGAAGATTATAACCAACTCAAAACAACAATACTTTAACACTGAACACAGCCCTTGTTTACATTGCTTGACCGACCTTCGAGATAACGTGTAGCAGACTATATTGATGGCGTAGTTCTGAATCCCTCCTATAGTTCTATACTTCATGCAGTGTAATCATGAACACAAAATTGCATATAGCACAAGGTCTTTGACGATGCTCATTCAATTTCATCAAGGCCAATGTTAGTCAGGGGCGTAGCCAGCAATACGCACGTACACACGCGCGTAGCATCAATTTGAAAAGTAAAAACATAAATACAGCCCAAAACGACATTAAAGTCTAAAGTCTGGGTTGTTGCACTTCATATCACAATGTTTGGTTTTCTTACCACAAAACTTGAAAAATAACAGATCGTGCCAAAATAGTATTTCTCGGATTGAAACCACAATTTTGTTCGGCTACGCAATGTAGCCCCTGTATTTTCCCCGTACTATGTCGAAACCAAAACCTGGATACAAAACCACTGGATACTGGTTCATGTAGTAATGAACCACAGTTACCTGGATTCAATCCAGTATTTCATAGATTCATACCCCTAGCTTCCTAGATTTAAACCCCTAGTAATCAAACCACTATAGTAATTAACCATCATTTCGGAGATTTAAACTACTTGTAATTGACCAACATTTCCTGGATTCAAACCATTAGTAATTGTCAAACATAACGTGGATTCAAACCACTAGTAATTGACCACCATTACCTGGATTTAAACCATTAGTAATTTACCTGGATTCAAACCATTAGTAATTTACCAACATTACCTGGATTCAAACCTGTAGTAATTGACCATTACCTGGATTCAAACCACTATTAATTGATCACCAGTTCCTTGAGTCAAACTTCTAGTAATTGACCACATTTTCCTTAATTCAAACAATTAGTAATTGACCACTATTTCCTAGATCCAACCCAGTATTTTCTAGGATTCCAACAAGTAAAATATATTATGAACCTTTCGTTGTGCAATTCTATTTTTAGAAACTGTACAGGTAGTCAACACGACGGTGACGTCACCAGCACGGACACCCCCACGATGTTGCAGGAGAGGAACATACATACCAGTTTGCCGTAATACTGTGCTATGGTTGGCTTTGATGGCTTCCGCCTTCATGATTGCCGGTATTATTGCCCCTGGCTGGTTACGCGTGCACTCAAAGTTGGAACATAATCCTGATTACCATTACAGTGAGTTTATGTACACCAGTGGCTTCCAGGATTATGGTTTATGGAGTGTGACACAGTGCCTGAAGACTGACGACATGTCATATTATACGTGTGACACAAGGTAAAGTGCATGCATCTCTATCACAGACACGCAGTTTCATCGATTTAAACAACTTATGAATATGAAAACATAATTCAAATTCGATTACTTTTAGCATTCTCATTCATCCAGCGTATTTTTCCATCCTTAAGATGTGCTAGTCTGGGAACTTGACTAACCACTGATGTATGAGGATGACTTTTAGTGGATAGTCGAAAACATTTTTTCATATACATGTACTTGTAAGTTGTTTAAATCGATGAAACACAGAAATAAGCTTTCGACTTCAGATTTGTGTGTGATCTATATTGGCATACTTACTCAGTGTAAGATGACTTAAGACGAAACAAAACGAAATTATAACGAAATCATACCAACCCTTTTTGCCCCTAACCTAAACATTTTAAATAAAGGTATACTCTGTAAGCAAATCTGAACAATTTACAACAATAAATATGTATCGGTAATTGGAACCCTCGTGATAAAATTGCAGCTGAAACTATCTCACTGTGATGTATAATTAGTATTAATTACGTGACTAACTAAATTTTTAAAAACTGTTTTTAACCAAATACCGGTACAATAAGTTGTTTTATAATCAGTGTAGCAATACCACGTGGCTTTTGACTACAGTTACAAGTAGAAATTTATAAACATTGGAACACAAATATAGCCATAAGTATTTTATTTCTCCATCGATTTCTATAAAATAAACGCCACGCTCAGGGTAAAAGTATTTGCTTTCCGTGGAATATAATATCTTTTTCAGTAGTTTTACCGATTTTTCCATTACCCTGTGAAACCTACACGTTCTATGGTTTCACAAGGTAATGGTCAAAACGGCACAGCCGCTGAAAAAGATTTTATATTTCATGGAAAGCTTATAATTGTCCCCTTAGCGTGGCGTATATTTCATAGAATATAATGAAGAAATAAAATACTTATGGCTATTTTATTTTCAATTGTTTACAAATTTCTTCTTGTAACTGTAGTCAAAAGTTACGTGGTATTGCTACACTGATAATGACATTTTATGACCTTTTTTGTTCAACCCCGTCTAGCCTTACTAGACAGACGGACAGACAGAAACCATGCACAATCTATGATGTGGATTGTATCCACATTGAAAAGATAATGATGGGATTTATTAATTGTTCGAAGAACGACTAGTTTAAAAACACGTTTCAACAATCGCACCTATAGTGAGTTGATGAGGCTACTTTTCTTCCTACGCCACCAATAGACGGCGACACCTTAACTTAAGTAAACCGGTCAGTTGCGTAACTTCCGCCGATGTAAACCGGTCTGCAAGATATAGTTAATCGATTTTATTTTATATCAGATCTTACAATTTGCTGAACAGTTTTGCTGACAAGAGTAACATGGCATGGCTTGATGTGTCTGGTGCTAACTTCTCTGATAGTTGTTTTAGTGGAGTTAAGCTGTGTAAGTATATGGAACATTGATGTTGATCACGTACTTTTTTTTCGCTATTTCAAGTAAATTTGTGATCTGGGATTTTTCTTTTTTTGTGTGTGCTCTTTATTTCTTTACTGCTCTGCTATTATTGTTGAATCAGTCTACAAGTTCTGTCCGATCTGTTAATACCTTTGTGAATCACATTAAGTGTTTTGGGATAGAAAGTGCAATACTTGTAATATAGATGATGTTGATGATGAGTTCCATTTTTACTGGGGGAACCCCAGTATTCGTATTACATACCATCCCAGAAATCACTACGAATTTAACGATGTAATTTCTCCACAACCAATCCATCCGAGCAAGAAACTAGTTCCAGCAAATATAAACAAATGTCGTCATTTTCAACCATTAAAGAAAATTTGTTTATATTAATTGTATTAATTTTCATTTGTTTGTATTGTGCTAACTTTTTGAAAGTTTTTGTCGATGACTTAATGTATTTGTGCGAAAAAAATCCTACGCGCTGTAAAATGACTAATGATTTTTGAGGGGCGATAAAATTTGTCACTGTTAAAAGTAACTGATTGAGCAGACGAACTTTACATAGTTCATGGTTTTATATTCATATTACAGTTTAGCTGGAAACTCCTAACCTAACTTGTGCTTAATTATTGTCACTATTTACATTATTTTGCATTTGTTGATAGTATTGATCCACGTTTCATCCATTTACTTACCAGAGATCTTCAACTAAATATTTTAAGTCTACCGCTAGAACAACCCTTTTCCCAGCGTTGTTACATAAAAAGTTCCCCGCCGAAAACCGAGACCATATCAGTAATTTGTGTTTCGTCCCAATCTTTTTCGATGGCGCCATTTATACTCTATCAAGTTCGTATGCAGGTAGAGTTATGGAATAAGGACTGTGAGTTTTTAGTTACTAGTTTTCTTATCATTTTCTTGCGCCCATGCAAATAGTATTGATCGACGTTTGAACCATTAAATTACAACAGATCATCAGCAAAATAGTTTGCGTCTGTCGTTATTTACTCCGAGCGCCGAGCTGTGTATACAATTTTCCCGCCGAAAGTCTAGACCATAACGCGTATTTACGTTTCGACCCCTGTTTTATTAGTTCTCGCTAATCATACCCTATCCGGTCGTTTTATAATTTATATTTGCAACTGAAGAGTTGTGGAATTATGACTTTGTGTAGTTTTTAGACACTGGATTTTTATTTTACTGCGCCCATTCATTCCCTATCCTATTTCATATTCTTTTGGGTTACTACTATCAGAATAATTCGCGCGGAAACGTTTAAAAAAAAAATGTTTTTATTCTATTCATTAAGCGAGTCTGACCTGCAATATGGTAAGTGTTGATGTCCACGGGCACATTCGATATTTGATCATTCATTTAACGAGCATCTTATAATGTGAGTAAAAAATGGAAATCACGGTGAATCGAACACACACTGTGATATACATGTATTACTTAGAACTAGGGTATTGCCTTCATGAGTTCTAGTATTGTGACGGATCCGTTGTGGTGTGATTTAAATGAGTCAGTTGCTATTGCGTCTCAGAAACCTAGTCACAATAATTATTCATATATTTTTTGAAATTCATTATCATTAAAGGTGAAAATATTACCAAGAATTGCGATTTTCCTCCAGTACGAGTACTTCAGTACTTTGATTGTTCGAAATATGTCCTTTATATAGAAATCTAGTATTTTATATTCCAAAACATTATTACCAAAGAGCAAGCGTTAAGTAAGTTCATTGAATTAATAATTATTAATTATCAATTAGTAATAAGTCGGTTTTAGTTAAACTTGTAATTTGTAATTATATAGATTAACCATGTATTTATTCGACTCCAAAGCGTATGACGTTAAGAAGAATAAACCATTATACGAAATCCTCAACAAGCTGAACAACTTTTAATTTCGTTCGTACGACTTAAGGACAATGTTCATTTACATAAATGGCTTAATTTGGCTCTGTGTTTTGTCAAAAAATAAAAATGCATGTTCCTATAAATCTGTCCTATATTTCTTATAACCTTACACTGCCTTACACTTTACATTTTTGCCATTACTTTCATGGCTTTTCATGACCTAAAACTTTCCCAAAATCCACGATGACATTCTTTTTTATGTCATAAATAGTCGTGAAAATGGCCACAAACGACATATTTGGCTAAACATGACATATTTTCAGCAGTTTTGCCAACGTAATGTTAAGTTATAAGAATTATAAAACAAATTTATAGGAACATGCAATTTTATTCTCAGGGCCAAAAGAGATTCTGGACAGTATATTTAATTTATGCTTTGTTTTGTATACGAGTTTCATCGCTAAATACGCGGAACATATGTTTTTAAGTTTTCAGCTATGATACTATGTGGATACTGCAGTTATTATACGTGATAGGGACACTGGCAGGTGTTTTCAATATCTTCATGGCCTTTGAATTACACAGCACGTCTACGAGGAAATTCTGTAATGTTCTGTGTGAACAGAATGTAATAGCCTTCAGCTTTATACCAGGTATGAATTAAATTGCCCTATTCTAAATTTTGTAACAAAAAAGGGTAACACTTGTTGTTTTTGTTAAATTTAAGAACATTAGGTTAGCGAACATGAAATGACTGTGACACAGAAAGTGGGACAAGTTTGTTTTAGGTAGATTGTGAAACTGTTTAGAACTACAACTTATATTATTAACTCTCGACATCTCATTCCTGATGGTAACATTCACCGCCTTGAGAGTATGAGAGACAGAATAAGCCAGTTGTTCCCTTTTATACTGCATACGAAGCAATGGAACCTGTGCATGCAACGTTTTATTTGAAGTTTGGTAAACTGCGGACATTCCCATTGGCACTTGGTTTCAAATTATATGAGGGTGCCCTATATAATGAAAAGGTAGTACAGCGGCCATATCCGTTGCAGCTAAACATGGCCGTTGCGCTACCTCCTCTTTTTATTTGGTGTTTCAATGTGTTATTTAAGGACTTGACAAATACTGAAACCATGTGTCTAATGGACATTCCGTCATCAGCGGAAGCTCATGATCATATATACGTGTAGTTCACAAGAAATGATTCCAATCAGTTGCATAAAAATGTTACTTTTGTCACGAGAGTTAAAGATGCATTTTAACAAGTTTCACTAAATGTTTTAACCCAAAACCATTCATTAGGATTACAGCTTTGACATTTCTTTACATGATACAGTTGTATATTCAACCAGGAATTTATGGTTTATGACCATATTAGTCTCAGACTCATTAATAAGACTGCATTTTCATGGTACATATATGGTGCATTTTGATTTTATCTCATATCAAAACGTATCCTCCAAAGGCCCCTGGTTCAGGCTGGTTGTGACAACAATCCTCTTAAAATCCTCTTTAAAGTTAAGAATATTTTCAATGGATTTTTGTCTCGATTTGCTGTACGAGCCTAATTGATATGTACTTTATTTTTTGCAGCGGCATTGACCTTTATTCCTGTCTTCGTGTTCGTCGGCCCAAACATGTCCATCAAGCAAAGCCAGGATTGGTATAGCGGACATGAACCAAGTTCGTTTGGCATAATCTTTGCAGCCCTCGGCAGCGCCATTATGTTCATCTACGCGGTATCCATGTTGGTTCACACACGTTTCTGCGCATGTACGAAAGTTATACAGGATCCAGCGGAAGTCACGGTAGAAGATGGACAGCAGAAAGAGCAGTTGTGTGAAGCTCGGATTGAAGAAGAAGATTGAACTTATGTTAATAACATGTCAGACGAAGGTCTTGCTGATATGACAATGTCCTAATACTAGTACATGTACTTAAATATGTTAATGGAAACCTGTTATGAAATAGTTAAAGAAATTATACTTGTATTATATACATTGTATATTGTATCTAAACATTTCGCAAGTGAACTCTATTATAGTCGCAAGTGAACTCTATTATAGTGACTATTGTAATTTGTATTTTAGTTGAAGAAATTAAAAGTTTGTATAACATCACGAACATACATAGATTAATCAAAGTTCGCGATAAAACTGAAGTCATTTTGACTTAACAAAGCCATGTGTTGCCCTTTCGTTACGCAAGTGTCTAAAACATTTTGTAGTGGACTCAAAGTTAAAAGTACAACATGGACCTAAATAATATTAACTAATGCACAGCATATGTAGCGGACTATGTCAGTTGTCCTACATTATTTGTAACATGCTCATCTAGTAGATTTTTTGGTGATGCATAACTTCACAAAAAATTGTTTGGTTACGAAGTTACAAATCTGGAGCAAGCCGTTTCCAAAAGGCGCTACCGCGCGCTTTCCTACGTCTATGCAACCTATCGAAGCGGTTCGTTGCACAAGAAAGCGCGCGATAGCGGTTTGATACGAAATATTGGGTACAAAGTAACGAAAGACGATACAAACCTGCTATCTTTTGTCAGTCCGAATGAACACGAATAATACACGTTTTTCAATTTGTTTAATTCTAGGTCTACTTAATTCAGGGGTAACTAATTTAAAAATGAATAATTAGATATAAACACAGATAACAACTGATTTCTAGGCCATATTTGATATTTTATCTTTTTTAACGGGTTGCATGAGCATACCAGATAGTACTTTTGTTCAAAAGAAAAGGCTATTTTCATTTCAATTAATCATATTACGATTAAATATCAAACATCTTTAATCTTAATCACCTTTTTTCGTTAAATAAACCCTGCAAATCGTCACAACATAAAAGAGATTAGGCGGAAATTACGGGTTTTATTGTATCCAATAACGACAACAACAACATGTAATTAGTTTTCGCGACCTTCATCCCGCGAATATTTTTTGACGATTTTGGAGGGATTTTTTAATTACATCTCGGCGAGGAATTACGAAAATGCATTTGTTTTACTTTCTTTACAATAACCTACAACTACGATGTGGATTATCACCGTCCGGTCTAGATACGTAAATACCCGAAACGGACTTTAATTGTATTGCAAACTTTGCGATGGGAAATAACCGAAACTTGTGTCTTTTTCATTAGATTTTCTAAAGATTGGTTGATATTTCGCGCATATGAACGATTCGCGCTCGACTTACTTCGTTATCTCAGAGTAATCATGTGTCTCATAACAGTTTTAGCATCGTTTATGCACTGAAAATGTTAAAATTTCCTTCCGAAGTGGGCAAAAAATGGCTGCCTTTTTTGTGTCCAAACATTTAGGAAATAGCCCTCCCCATAAATACACGAAACGGACTTTAATTAATTGTATTGCAAACTTTGCGATTGTTTATACATGTACGTTATATATTTATATAAATTTTATACTTGCATGTTTATACCTTGTATGTTTATACCTTGTATACATCTCTTTTTATACGTAAATTTATATGTCGTGCCTTCAATAAGAATATATAAAATTTATTCAATAAAATGTGTTTGATAACATTATTTTACCATATGGACAGCTTAATTCTCCGAGCTAAAACATCTACGATTTAAAATTCTTCCGGTATTATATGTCTGCGACCTACAAGAAAGTCGAATCGAATGAAATGCTTGAATAGACAATGAGGAACAAAGATAGGGTGGTAAATAAGAAACCAATAACTCTTAACACAACCGTCAGCTTTGTCTGTAAAACCAAGGTGGTGAGCATGCATTACCGTTATAAAAAGTCTAGTCTTAACCCAGTATATGTACATCATGCTCATTGTAATCAAAGGCCTTAGATAACATAGTGTTTGTTTCCCCTCACGCGACCCATGTCATTTAAGGAAGGGTTGGTAGTTTTTTTTTAATAATTGGTTATACAATGTACATGTATAACAGAAATCTTCTTGACGACGTTCGCTAATTTCGTTCCAATGTTTTTATCAGATTTCTCGATAAAAAAATCCGGTGTGGGCTACCTGGTGTATATGTGTGGGTATGTAGAAAGATGGAAACCAATCAACATTTTATTTAAGGCCAACATTACTTCGCTACCCAACAATGCAAATGTTTTATCTATCTAGAACCGTTTTCACTAACATTTGATATATAAGCATGGCATACCGGTATACTCGTATATAATATACTGTATGTAAGGTTTAATACAATTATAATTACAGACGGTCTTGGCGGAATTATAGCGAACACAATGCTTACTTTTCCACTTTTAGCTTTTCTAGGATGTGTATCTAGTTCAATTGCGCAAACTGATGTAACTGTAGTCACTGCCATTGGTAGTGTACTTGGAAGAACGGAAAATGTTTTTATGGACGGAAAGAATCGGTTAGTTTCAAAGTTTTTAGGAATTCCTTATGCGGAATCTACTTCAGGGCGGAATCGATTTCAAAAGCCGGTTCCTAAAGCCCCATTTTCTGGAACGTGTGATGCGCGGACGCAAGCAAAAGCCTGTTACCAATCCACGTTGGCGGAGATGGAATTATATCAGAAATCTTACGGTGTCTCCGAGTATTCGGAGGATTGCTTGTCTTTAAGTATTTATCTTCCTGGTGACGTCAGTACAATTGTAGGAAAGCCAGTTATGATCTACATCCACGGAGGTGGATTTACATCAGGAACTGCTTCCTTATATGATGGCAGGGCGTTAAGCGTCTTTGGTGACGTCATAGTTGTGACGATAAATTACCGTCTGGGGATGTTCGGATTTCTGAGAGATAGTGTTGGGAATATTGTTGGAAATCAAGGACTTTGGGACCAACAACTTGCAATAAAATGGGTTCATGATCATATCCAAAGTTTTGGTGGGTTGCCTGGCGAGGTTACACTGTTTGGAGAGTCGGCCGGAGCGGCGTCGGTGTTATTACAAGCTCTATCCTGGAAACCGTGGCTTGATCAAACGTGTGGTAGCTGAAAGTGGTTCGTCAATAAGCTATTGGCCGGTACTGGACGCACGTGCATCTGATAAGTATATTGCTGACCAGGGATGTTTAAGCAATAATACTGACGTCTTAACGTGTCTCCAAGCAAAGGACACCGGTTCGTTGGTTTCGAATGTATCCTATAATTTTGCCCCAATTGTTGATGGTGACTTTCTGAAAGCGAAACCACAGGAAATTATATTCGGCAACTTATCAAGCACATCAGATGCACGAGATTTTTATTCCTCGCTGGATATAGTAGCTGGTGTTAACAACAAAGAGGGCGTCGTTAATATGTTACTATGGCAACCCGTTTATGGTTATTCTGATCTAGAATTTGAATTAACACGCAAAATGTTCAAGGACGACTTTGTGCCTTGGGTTGTGAATAACTCCTTACCGACTAAAGACGAAACTACAAAGTCTGTCCTAAATAATGTCATAGATTTCGTATATACAAATTGGTCAGCTCCTGATGACGTCATCAACATAAGACGAAGTTCTATAGATATGTGGAATGATTTGACATTTTTCGTAGGGGCACAACAAGCTGTCAAGGGTCACGCGTTGCTAGGCGGAACCGGTAGTGCTTACCTGTACGAGTTTGCAGTCGATGCCAACAAACATGCGACAGACGTGCCGTCATGGTTCACGGGTAATATATATTTATATACATTTAGTTTGGTTATATTAATGTAGAATCTAATGATTAATTAAAGAGCAAGAGGCATGTTTGGTTGGACAAAACAACAAAACTCCGCATGATGTATTTCATACTTGAGATAATATTTGGGACCAACAGCTTGAAATGATACCTTAATGGGTTCATGAAATATGACTCTTTGACTTAGTGGTTTTCAAAAAGGCACTAAAAGGTTAAAAACTCACTTGTTTAAAATGGCATATTCAATGTATTTTTAAGAATCAAGCTTTCAAGGAATAACCTTACGCATGTAAAGCGCTTTAGAGACTAGTTTTATAAGGCGCTATATAAATATTATCAATCAATCAATTCAAAAAAATTAAATAAAAGAATATACATGTATGTATATTTAAAAGTTTGGTGGGTTGCTAGGCGAATTTACACTTTCGTCGATTATATTGCAGGTCTTGTATGAAGCTGGCCGTTGTAATTGGCATGTGTCCGCTCTATATAGCAAAACTATAACTGAAAGTTTGATAAAATGTCTGTGTCTGTGAACTGCGCATTATTTGGCAAAATATTAAATGTATGTTTGTCCTCTAAAATATGCACATTGTTCAAATGGTATATAGCCCTTCCTTACTTTTGAAATTGCGCTACGCATCTTCGCATGATTTTAAAATTGCTACGAAAACGTTCATGCCATACAGAAGGCTTGTTCATTTTGATACTAGTAGTTGACCTTTTGATTTGTTGTTGTTCTTTAGTGCGTCTTTTTGTGCCTTTTGGTTTTTCATGTTACCCTTTGAGCTCTGCTGTTTCTGTTGAGTTCTTCTTTTCCTGTCCGATTTGATTGCCATCTGTGTGAAAATTATTAACATCCATAAACAATTCCCTCGAAGCCAGAGATCATTGACCAGTCAGGCATGGAAAACCCGAATGACCAAGCACTTGCTAGGGTCCCAGTTGATCGCCAACAGACACACGCATAAACAATCTCATTTACCACCTTTTATATTTTCTCTTTTTTCAGGGTCTACCCATGCGGATGAATTGCCATACGTATTAGGATACCCATTCCTGCAAAATGGATCATGGTTTGATGGGACACATGTTAATTTTACTACTACTGACGAAGCCATCGCCAGGAACATGATGTACACGTGGTCTACTTTCGCTAAATCTGGGTAAGAAATAGAACTTCCTCGAAGCCGGGGTCATTGGCTGATCAGGCAGTGAAAACCGAACGACCACGCACTAACAGTCACAATAGTGGGGTTTCTGATCTTTACAATCTTCACAATAAAGGCACAAACTATGTATTTATGTAAGACTGTGGACGGGAACTAGGTGACAGTCACAGTTGAACGGAAACAACAACAACGGAAATTGGACTGGGTGTTTGACTGTTGTTTCGAGGTTGTGGTTCCATAAATCTTTACTACAAGAAAGTGAGTTACATTGGGGTAAAGAATGTCTGTTTCCCAAAGAGATGGTAATAAAATTGACCAAGTTCAATCTGGATTTAGAAGCGGATTCTCCACAATTGACAACATGTTTACCTTACAAGCTATGGTGCAAAAATATACAAGTAAAAAGCGTGGTAGATTTTATTGTCTCTTTGTAGACTTCTCAAAGGCTTTCGATACTATTGATCATGTACATCTCTTCAATTGCCTTATACGGAAAGTAATGGGTGGTAAGCTGCTATCTTTCCTGATGAAAATGTACAACAACCTAACATCACGTGTAAGGGTCGGTGATACGTATACCGATGAATTTAAATGTAACAATGGTTGTCGGCAAGGCTGTAAACTGAGTACAATTCTATTTAATCTATACATAAATGACTTAATTGGTGAATTGAAACTAAAATGCTCAAATGGAATACATATATCAGAGGATGTTGATGATATTTTTGCGGCGGGCAAACCCAGGGGAATTCGACAAATTTTCTTTTTTGTGGGGGACTAACTTACCACCCTAGAGCATAACAGTTCGTCTAAATATCTTCAGTGGGACATGCTTGGTATATCAAATAAATACACCACCATCTTTAAATCGTTGTCTGCTTTTTTGCAGTGTATAAATTCCCCAATACCGGGATTTAAACTGACGCTCCGACCAAAGCTTTGACTGACCACCTGTTCATTATCGTTATTAGTATGTTACCATCGCTGTAGAAAAGTTGTAACTGTAGAAAGGGGTTTCGATCTCTGTAGATGATGTATAGAAAATTGATTTAGTACTCTTTTGTATTAATAACCTTAAATTTACGATTTCAATATTCTTTTTGCAGGATTCCAGCAATGCATGCCATCTTTGACCATATGTGGCCAGAGTACGACACAGTATCCGAGAAATACTTGGTATTCACCGACACTCCACAGCCTACCATTAAACAACGTTTTTATCCACACAGAATGTGGCTTTGGGATACTATGATACCGTCGATATTGAACACTGATATATTATGGACTTAGATTGATGGGATGTTAATATAAGTCAGACAATGCATCAGTTCAGTCTACGATTCTACGAATACAAATATCGTGACAAAAGTGAAGTGCATCTATAAATTATCAAGTTCAATTTGATACAGTTTACCAGATTACATGTATATAAGTCAATTGCTGGTTGAATTACTTAATTTGTATTAATTTTCTCATATATATTTTTTTTACATTTCATGAGAGTAAACATGGCGATGATGCTTACGACGAGTATATCTAAATGTATTGATCTTTTCGTTTCTATGTACGTATTTCGTATCCATAAGAAACAAATGAAGGAATTATTCTAACAATAAAAATTCAATCCACAATACAAGCGTACATTATGTCATATATAAATCTAATAAATTGACCTTTCTGTCGATTTTGATTGACAGTTTGCGTTAGCCAATCGCATTGCAGCATTTTGTCAACGGTCTATCATCACCGCCATCTTGTAGGACAACCATGACATTGTAGACAAACTAAAATCAATGGAAATTGTGCAATATTCAATTAAGCACTTTTCCATTAATAATGAATACATTTTCAATATATTGGTATGTTTCGAAACTAGAGAATTTCAACTGTGATTTGGTTGCAATTTCATGAAAGTAAATACATTGATTAAAACCTTAGAGCCTCGGAAGTAAGAGCTACATATGTGTAGTTTGATATATCATTAGTATGAGTTTGAAGCATTATAAATTTATATCATAGATATTTACAATAAAATAATTCTTATAATTACATGTTGAGAAACAAGAAACCTTCGTCTATACATTAAATACGACTGCTTTAAAAATGTCTTTTAAAGCCCTAGACACGTACTGTTTGTTATAAAATAAAGACGCATACATTCTAAATAACGAGAATGTGTGAATTTTACCGACACAGCCTGTTGTGAAGTGTTTTAAAATGTTGGACATAGCTGTTGTTTTTGATCTACGTACATGTAATAGTTATTTTAAAGCGCTTTTTAGTAGATACACTAGTGGTTCTAAATTCACTCCATTTATAAAATTTATAAAAATATAGTTTATATAACGTTAGATTTTTAAAGCCTTATATAAAAAAAATGTATGATCCAGCTATTGTAAATCATGATAAATACATGTAGATTTAAGTTCATTTCAAAGTATCTATAGACAAGAGGCCTGTCAACACATTATCACAACAAAAATATACAATGTATAGCAATTATGCATCATTATGAACCCATACTGTTCCCCTTTTCTGCCTCGTATCGTATTGTTTATTGACAATAATCAACAAGTTACCGACTAGCATACATCACAGAGACCACCAACTGATTGGATCTAAGAATATTGTACAAAAGATTGTTATCTTTTTTGCATGCTAAACATTAAATATGTGTCGATATACATGTAATTAATGTTTCAACATCCGTGTGGTTTTGTTGGACCAACCACACTTAGAATGACACATGATAGAGATATATGAGCATGAATGTATTAATTAAATACAGTTGTAAAATGCTTAAATCCGACTGTTATTAAAATGGTGAAAATGGGTAGATACGGACTTTGTGACGAAGACACTAAATATCCCGACAGGAGACGTTAAATTAACTTTATTCCTGAAACATCAGGAAAATAGTCTGGACTAGATTTGGCATTTTTTTTATGAACCTTGCTTTGAGGTATATAGTTTTTCTGTCTTTTGATTATGATTTAGCACACATTCACTGTATAAAATCAGGTGGGTACATCGGGATTACCCTTGGGCAACTTTTTTATTGACGTTTATTAATCTAATGGTCAAACGGCCTAATATACCTGAAATATAACACATTTTAAAGGTTAAAACGCATCAGTTAAACTCACTGTATCATGAAGTTATGTTTATTTATTGTACAAATTGATAGCAAATGATAAGCAGGACTTGTTTGCAACAAATTAATTACTGTAACATATGTTTCTCTTACTAATCGTGGTATTTTACGTTTGCATTTGGTTACAAGGCATATTTGTATTTTCTCATTACTAATCTGTTTTACTATTACAATGTAACTTATTATCATTTATATAATTATACATGTAATCCTTTAGAACATATTGGTACCTGATCACGTTTTGGACAACACTATAATATATGAAACCTCCGTAACCATTATACACATTTCTTTTAAACAACCAAATACGAAACGACACCAATAATTGTATTGTATTATCAAACATTTAATGTAATTTCCTTAAAGTAATACCAAACAGAACTCAAGCAAATGAGAATATTCCGATACATTTATACTGATTTGTAATGTACGTTACTGTGATAATTATTCATATAATTATTAAGAAAAATACCCAACAATTGTCAAAACTGCCGTTCAAAATATTTATCTTCATGTTGCACTAATTTCAATGAATGGTTACTACATGCATACTGCCTTTGACTTCTCCTTATTACAATCAATACCTCCATTACATGAACACAATATTTATTACACTAAGAAATGGGATACATTTTTGTATGTGTTTTATATCAAAACATTGATAAACGTAATTTTGGTTTTTCTTACTAGTTGCGCTAATTTTCGTTACCAAAGTTCATTTGGTTATGTACAGCTAGATTTGAATTTTCTCGTAAATGTTTGTTTGACTGATACACTTTATCTGTTTGTGTTTTGTATTATCCTTTGAATACATTTTTACTTGTTTAAGCCTTGGTCCAACTGAGGAATTCCTCATCGCCAATGTAGGATTACACTTAATTTCTCCCGATGTTTTTGCACAAACTTCCCTGAATCTCCTGATTGTCATATGGAGTACATACCTGAGACAGTGGGACCGATGTACACCATCGAGAACACATCGGATGTTCTCCCGGTGCCTCCCAGTACCAAAGCTACCCCCTACCTATGAATCATCCTTGATAAATGCCAGGAAATATTCGAGGAATAAATCTTGAGACCGTGAATGTGTCACCGAAATATCGCCAAATGTTCGTAAAAGCTTTGAATATTCCCGAAGGTTCCTAACACTTGAGCGAAGCATCCCCGATCATTCCGCGAGGCTATATGTCTTTCCTGAGATATTCGCGCCATGACATTGCCGGTACATTAGGTAAAATTCAATTCATGCATTGAAATATACCGATATACTATGATGTCACTAAATGTCTCAAGACTTCCCGAAGCTCCCCGAAAAACCTAAGGGAGCTTCCCTAAGACATCGGGGAACCTGTTCTTAACGACTTCAGAAGCTCCGAATTACCATCAGGGGAATATCCCCGACGCAGTGGGATAGACGCATAACGTCGGGAACACATCGGGAGTTCTCCCGATGCCTCCTGATTCCCCCACCCCGATTCATCGCGATATCTCCCGATATAACCAAATGTCTCATGACTTCCCGAATCTTCATAAAGACCACGAGGAATCTGTTCCCGAAGATGAATACATGAAATTTCCATCGGGATTACATCGCAGAGGCAACAGCAGTTATAACAAAACCTCCGTTACCATCCTTACTAAACACATTTTAATAACACATAGCATATAATTATTTCATTTTGAAACAACAAATATGTTTCCCAAACTTTGTGTTGTATGGAAATCACACATATAAAATAGTCTCGTTACTGTTACATTTATTTCTCATTCTCACAGAGAACAACAAAGTAATTTGTGATAACATAACTGCATCTAAATCCATCGTGAGTGGATCGGGGCTTGTAGAACGTTACTCTGTCGACATTTAACATTCAATGGCATAACACTTGACTTGTTGTGAACTCGTGCTAGTACCTGTACCGTTGCCAAGTTACAATTTTGGTATTGGTAAAGAAACATTGTTGGAAGCGGAGAAAGGCAATACTATGACATTAATGTTTTGGAGAGCCAGATACTGAAATTGAGGAAAGTCATTATTCGAATTCCATCACAATGTTTTGGTTATATAGGTTGGTAAAACTAACGTATCATCTTCAAAGTTACACACTTTTCTGCCAACTATCGAGGAGTTAATTTAAATCTTAATCATGCACATATGGTGCCATGGAGTATTGCTGGCTGACAATAAGGACCAACATACTTTATTATATCAAAATGCTCACGGGGCAGTTGCCTTGTTCATAATATAATGTTGTCACGGTGTAAAATAAAGCATCATGTTTACATGTACCTATAATCCTGCAATTGTTGTGGCATTCAATTACCTGGTATTGCTAGAGATTATTGATAAATTCAAACTAATCTACTAGTAGTTTCTTTATTACCTGGCAAATAATTGCTGAAAACTAGCTTGCACAATACACATACACACACAAATATCATAGGAACCGGTACGTCACTATGGATACATCGGCCTCATATAGACATTTAACATACCTAATCATTGGCGGGCATAATTAAATGGGAATGGCAAACAGAAGAATTTTCAAATATAGTTGTTCACTGTTTTGATATTCGCGTTATTTGAACTTCAGGTATATGTGTATAAATATATGCGTTAAACACAATACTCTTACATACTTATAGCATTCGACTCTACAACCCATGCCTGGTAATTAGCAAACACTTACAGCCCTACAAATCCGAATTTGAAAAATCGAAATTCTATTTTCAAAATAAAAAGAGTAAAAAGTTCAGGGTGTGAAAACCTGAAATTCAATTTTTAACCGAAGTTTGATTTAAAAAAACACATAAAGTCAAGCCTGGTTATTGTATCTTTGTACATTTGAACCCACACCTAAGCAGTTAGTAATATTACGAACGCACAAACGTTAGGAAGGGATTATGGTTGCCCGGCTCGATGTCTGGTGAGTATGCGAAAGTGGTTCAAACCTTGTCCAATAACAACGATCATGTTCAGTGTGAGTCAATTTGAGAAAAAAAACGTGTACCTACATATTTCTGTTATTATACATTTCTTCTGTATATTTCATATATGTATGTATAGTTTATTTCCAAATCCAGAAGGTCGTAGACCCATGAGGACAACATATTTACATACTAAGATCATAGTGGCAAATGTACAGTTATCAATACAAAACATATATACATGCATAAATGTACCCTTACACGCGCACACTCACGCACACACACTCACACGAACGCCCACACGCATAAATACTTCTAACACACCATTTTTTACACTGCTAATGAAAATGATATATGACTAATGAATTATAAATATGGAACATAATACATGACAAAAAAAACAATGCAAATGTTTTGTATAGATAAATAATAGCCTAGTTAATCATTATAGTATACAGTGTTGCGTTTATTGAATGCTTTATATACAAACAAACCTAAATTCTTTAACAATGTTTTATTGTTTGTGTTTAACAATTCAATAAATTTAAACATGTTTGGTCGTACTCTATAATAAGTATGTATATATCCGTTACGAAATTCGTTATATAACGGACACTGTAAAACAAAATGCATTTCATCTTCTAAAGAATTACATCTGATACATTTTCTCTCATCAAATGGAACGATATTTGGGTTAGCCCATCTACCAGTTTCAACATACAGTCTATGGGAAGCTACTCTAAGTTTTGACAGGACAATGCGATATTTAGACAAATCAAGGATATCAAGATATTGTTGAAAAGAGAAAGAAACGTTTAAGTATTTATATAAACTAGCTCTACTTGACTCTTGTAGCCTACCATTCCATTTTTGAATAAACTGATCTTTTAGCCTTTGTTTGATTAATGAGAGAAATAATTTATCATTACCCACATTTTGAAATAACCATACATCATGAAAACCTAATGTACATAACAAATCTCTTAACCTAGAGCACCAATTTACATGATTACGTTCCATGTCAGATTTCAACATTAAATATGCTTTCTTTAACTTTTCTTCGGATGTGTATAATATTTTAATCCAGAATTTTATTATATCAAAATACCTCATGGTTTGATAAGATATTCGACCTAATTCCCCATAAATAAAATCGTTCTGTGTACATATATATGGAACACCGTTCCCATTTGCTGTGCTTGCTATGGTGGTATTGAATGTAATATGGGGAAAACAATTCAATGTCATTGTTCAAGCAGTAAACATGCAATGAATATAGCGCAATATGTACAGAATAAAAATTGAAAGACAACAAAGACATTTGGGTTATCCATTATAATTTTAGGAATGACTTTTACAGTAACGGACGTTTCATTTCAGTATAAATGTATTAGAAGAATCATGATTGCGTGTCAAAATTAGTTATATGTGTTTTTCCTTTTTGGGAATAACATTAATGCTTCAGATTACAACAAATAGGTGTGTCATTTGTTATTCGTTAGTTTTATGCAACTTTATATGGTAGTAACGATGGTTTCTTTTATCGTAGTGATGTCCAAAACGTTATCATGTACCAATATATTCTAAAGAAAAATATATAAAACACAAACTGATGCATTTAAATAGTAAAACAGATTAGTAATGAGAAAAAACCCCAAATATTCATTGTAACCAAATGCAACTTGGTAACGTAAAATACCACGACTAGTAAGAGAAACATATGTTACAGTAATTAATTTGTTGCAAACAAGTACTGCATATCATTTGCTATCAATTTGTACAAGAAATAAACATAACTTCATGATACAGTGAGTTTAACTGATGAGTTTTAACTTTTAAGTTATAGTTAGAACATATTAAGTAAATTTTAATGATTAAAAAGGGCGGAGCGAGCGAAGCGAAGCGAGGCCTTTTTAGTCATTAAAATTTACTAAATATGTTCTAACTAACTTAGAATGTAACATTCTGCATTCTGATTGGCCGATAGAAATTAGCGCCAACGCAAGACGTCAAGTCTGTTAAGAGAAAATTTTAATGATTAAATTTTCATTTAACCGCGAAAATGCGGCGTTTTCATTGGCTCATAATGTAGGTTATATTCTAAAAGGTGTTATATTTCAGGTATATTAGGCCGTTTGACCATTAGATCAATAAACGTCAATAAAAAAAGTTGCCCAAGGGTAATCCCGATGTACCCACCTGATTTTATACAGTGAATGTGTGCTAAATCATAATCAAAAGAGAAAAAAACTATATACCTCAAAGCAAGGTTCAAGTCTACCTGGCCCAGACTAAAATGTATAAAAATGTCTAACATGGATCATGTTACGACAGACCACATGCCTAGTTAAATAAGTCAGAAAATAATACAAAGCACTAGATAAAATCCAACAAATACATGAGGGAAATTTCAGTTTTGTACTCGGTTGTATTCTACTAATAAAATATGTTACGCCATTGAAATGTTAACTTTCTGCTATTAATAAGCACACATATTATATAGCGACAGCTTATGGTATACACATGTGTGCTTGCAGTGGATGAAAGATGCGTAGATAGATCTATTTTGTGTGGAATATCGTAATAGTTATGCTCCTATCAATGTTTTCCCCCAGGGGGAGCGGCGGGCTGACCCAGGGGAATTTGACATTTTTACTTTTTCAAAGTCTAAATTCCCACCCTAGAGCAATGGCAGTTTGTCAAAATCCCCTCACTGGGAGATGCTTTACACACCCCCGGGATGAAAAATTTCGGCCAAAGTCAAAACTTCCCGGGACTCGGCACCATTCTGTCTGTCAAATTCCCACCTATCGGGAACAGCCTTCTGTCAAAAGTCACGTGTATGCCGTCGCTCCCCCCTGGGGGAAAACATTGATTGGTGCATTATACATACGTAGATTAGTTGTTGTCCCTTGCTCATAAAGGCTTCTCTTCCACTTATTGTTTTGGTTTTACTTAACTTAAGATTTCCGTCTAAACGCATACTTTATTTCACTTCATTGTAAGCTGTTAGTCACATGTACATGTAGTTACCTGCTTTAATCACTGGGCAGTTGTTATCAAAGCAAAATAAATATGATCCAGAGCATTTAACAAGAGGGCAACTATAATATACATGTACATTCATAGAATAACGAAGTTGTCGTTCAAACGTGCAAAAACGCATCGAAAATTTCATCGTAAGAGTTCTTACAGTTGTGCTCCAAATTATATTAAAATGCAGTGACGTTGTTTGCGTAAATCATCAAGTGAAGAGTCGTGCGCTATCTGAAAATAAAACAAAAGATATAGGCCTATGTCTAAACGATCCGTTGCGGGCCACGAACGCATTCACACAGTAACATCACATGTACGTGTTATAAGGACTTTTTCTTAAAGCATATTGGGTGTCGAGGAGTATACTTCGAAACGAAGTTGGGAGATCATTGTCGTAAATTATCGATACGGTGACGTCATCGACGTCGTTTACGTTGCCCCGAGTCAGATGTGGTTAGGACCTTTTACTTTCGACTCTTTTGTCACAATAATTACGAAATTGAGTGAGGCCACTGGATTCAGAATAATGTTGGCGTTTTTTTTTATTTTGGTACAATAGCAAATGTGAATTATGTAGCAATTAAAGGTTTACGTTGTTTTTGAACACCCCCCCATATATAAGTTCAGTCCAAACATGTCTTTGTTAATGACTTGACTATGAAATGAACTGAATATTGACAGGGAGTGGGGGGGGGGGCACACAAATTTAGCCTTGCTATTCGATACTTTTACATTTTATATAAATTCAAGGATTTTAATAAATTCAATACCAAACAATGCTGATTAGATATAAATCTTTTATTTATTATTGTTTCCGACAAAAAGGTACGCATGCACGCGTCTCGTACACGTGAACGTGATGTGGGTGACTTAAATAATTTATCATGTTGAACAGTGCATACGCTTTTTAATTTATTTTGATTGCACAAATATGCAGCTAACTATATTTCAGATGTAGGCCTGCCTTAGCCCTAGTTCATGTATTAGATCTATCTAGGCCTACATATATGAATGGGTAGCGCTGGTTAACATTAATTTTGTTCTTGGCTTTGTTAAACAACAACAATGTATAAAGCGTAAACTTCTGTTATGAGTTAAAGTGATCTTTATCACATGTTTGACGTCGCGTTAGCGTAATAAAGCCATTATTTATTTTTGATAATACACTAGTGTAATAAAGCTATCACGCGACGTCATTCAAAGGATAGGCGACGTCGTCAAAATTGCGCGTTTATTATAGTGAAAAATAAGAAGCTATTTTATGTTTCGGCCGGAAAATGCTAACATGTGATAAAAAGAACATTACATTTGTGGCTTTCCACATTGAATTTATTAAACTCGTTGAAAAAATCGATAAAATGCTCGGCAGAACCTCGCATTTTATTATTTAATTCAACTCGTTTAATAAATTCAATATGGAAAGACACTCATGTAATATCCTCTATGTTTCCAATAACCTATAACTTTAAATATGCATGTTAGATAATTAATGAACACATTGCTGTTGAAGGGCTGACGTGTCCCATTCGTCTATTTAATACCCAACCAATTGAACGACTGACAAGTTACATTCAGCACTTTGATTGCGTGTCGTTTTGGACTTGGCAAGATTTGATTGGTCGCCGAAATGTATTCATCCATCAAGCGTTTATTTTTATTCGTATTTATTTCGTATTGTTACTCATATATCCCTAAGTAAACATATTTTAGACAGAAAGCATAAATAAATGTTAAAAATCTCATGAAATAGGTCAGTTTGTGTGATTCTGTAGGAACTACTTTTTATGAGTAGAGTTATCCGGTGCGTGTGTTGTTAGGTCCTGATACTTTCTGTTTGAGCTGCAAAATGTTGATTTCGAAGACGCTATATTGGGCCTTTCTGGCTGGTTTGATGTTGACATCTCATGTCGTTTTGGCTGACGATGAAGGTAGGTTTGTTTATTAATAAAACGAGTTTGCATGTCGACTTTCAGTCGTGGTAATTCCCCAATTTCTGTATAAACAATCGCCGGTTTTGACAGTTTGACGTCGGACACGTACAGTGGCTAATTGATAAATTTTGTTGATCTATGTCGGTTAATTACCACTGGATTTTGCATCAACGAAATGTTTTGTATTTGAAATGTTTTAATAGTATTTTTTATTTTGCATTTGTTCAAACCAACTTTGCTTATCAGTGTCACATCACAACATTATGAACATATCACAAAATTATGAAAATCTATCTATCTATCTTTAGTTTAGGTACTGCCTAACGCCTCGTCTGAGTAAATCCAGAGTTCTGAGTCAATATTTAACAGGCACCCCAATTGGTCTCTAGTTTACTATTTACCGGAGAGCAGCAGCCTGTTGCCTAACCAAACCGCTACTCACTAGCGCTATGCTAGGAAACAGCTTGCTTAAAAAAGGGCTTCGTAGTGGAGAAAGCGGAAAAATTATATGCTATTGTTGCAGACCGTTGCATAGCAAAAGCGATACCGAAGCAGTCCGTTACAACAGAAAGCGCCCTGTAGCGCTTGCCTAGCATAGTGTTCAGAAACTGAATGCTATCGGCAAGCACTGGTCGCTGCCGCTGGAAGCGTGTCATTGCATAGACCTAGGAATGTGCTCGATAGAGCAATTTGGAAGCAGCTTGGTTAGGCAACGGGATCCAGGTACAGAACGGATGTCTCAGGCCTCTTCTTGAATCCAAAACAATCACAACCATTTCCTGGCCCGTTGATGCGTTTAGTAGTGGATTCATGTAGGGGCCTAACTCTGTTTTTGTGATATAATTTCTTAGGCCTGTGGTCACAGTGACAAGTGTTGTAAATTATTAAATTTCAAGCCTTTGGAAAATACAGGTTCTACTGTATTGGGAATCAAATCAGAGACATTTTGCTACACTTCACCGTTTAGTGATGGGTGAGGCATCAACACAGATCAACTCCTAATCCTAGCACTGTAGCAGGTTAAAATTATTTGGGGAGCTACCCTTGGAACCCCTACAACACATTTATTTTGACCTACATCATATGTAGCTAGCTACGCCCCTGCACTGTCGTTAATGTTACAACCTCTGGTTAGTTTGTAACATTGTATATCAATGAGTTTCATTCTTTGCTTGCTTAAAGGTGGCAGTGTTTATAATCTTGTTTGTTTTCTTTCAGTACAATCAGATGATGACGATGCGGAAGTTAGAGAAGAGGAAGACGTGTTGGTACTGACTGATGATAACTATGATAAAGTGATTGAAGCTAATGGTGTCATCCTGGTCGAATTATACGCTCCTTGGTAAATAACTTTATCCTCACTTTCAAGTCTTTCAAACTCACATATTTTATGTATGCCAAGTCCATCAAGGCATTGCTTTCAAACTTGTTTACCATCATTAACAGCTTTTATTGTCAAAGCCATTTAACACTATCAAACGTTTCAACAGAATTATGGCCCATGGCTGACTTTGTTTGCTTTTATGGACAAGGCTTCCACCGGGACCTAAGTGTTTATTGAATTCAGTCTTCTCACCTCAACCCAAACTTGTCTACCAGTGTATTCCTAATCCTGTCTGGGAACTTGACTAACCACTGATGTTTACATGAGGATAAACTTAGCCTTGCTGCTGAATTAGTTCAACTCATGAAAGCCAAGAAGTGGTCTTTGTTGACTGGGCTTGTCTCATCTTTCATAATAGGTTAAAATTAATGAACACAGTCTGAATGGAGATAAAACTGCTGGTCTTTGTAGACATGTTTTGTAATATTTCTTGGTCTTTCACAACTCTTATGTCACTGGTGTTTTAACCACAAGGTGACTTCAAGCCAGTGGAAATATAACAAGAGGGCAGATACTGGTCCTAGGTCTCTCACGTTGTATGAACCACCTAGGACCCTTTGAACCCATTGATTAATTTCCATTCCTTCCTTCTGGCTGCAAAATTTTGAAAAAATTCCTGTTAACTAAACTATAAAAAGCCAGCCAAATGAACGTGTTTTGTCTTGTTACAGGTGCGGACATTGTAAGACGCTGGCCCCTGAGTATGCAAAGGCTGCTGGGAAACTTAAAAAGGCGCAGTTCCCTGTACCACTTGCTAAGGTGGATGCCACAGTCAACCAGGAAATAGCTACCAGGTAAAGATATAAAAGTTTGAAGTAACATTTGTGTTGGCAGCTTTAAAACAAAGTAAAAAAATCATTATACAAAATGTAAAAATAGTAAGTGTAACTTTAAATGTGTTACAATTGTTCAGTTCTATTTCTTTTTAAAGAAATATTTTCATATCCAAGGTACTTTGATATTTCGTATCTTAATAAATGAATTTATCCATGTGTATAACTTGACTTTTAAGATATAGTGGGTACTTAAGGCATTAAATAAAGTATTGCTTGTTTTTACCTGTCAGAATTGCCAAACATTTTCCCTCCTACCTACCTACCCAATCCTCAATGACATGGGATCAGGAGGGGAAACAAACAGCAATTTATTTTAGGTCATAATGGTCATATAAATAATATTATTTTAGATTGGGTGTGACTGGTTATCCTACACTTAAGTTTATAAAGGATGGTGAAACAATAGAATATGATGGACCCAGAGATGCTGATGGTAAGATTGTATTGTAACTTGAGTTATTGACGGAATTGTGTGTTCAGCATGTGTCAAAAGTGTGTCTCTGTAGCTCAATGGTTTGTGCGCTTGCTGTCTTATCTGGTGACCCGGGTTCAAATACGGGTGGAGGCACTCGTATGCAACGGGTGGAGGCACTCGTATGCATGCCATATTTCAGCAGAAAGCTGAGTGGCAGATAAAGGCTAAGCTCAGCATTGTTAATAAGTAGCAAAAATTTAAAAGGCTTTACCTTAAGTTTAATCAACAAAATGCTAGTTCAAAAATCAAACATACTCATTCAAACTTATTCACGAAAATTGAAAATCACAAATTGTGACAATGTATGTGTACACATCATTACTGGTTAAAGGTCTGTGACAAGCACTAAACAAATCTTGTGATTTCCAAATGTTTGGTAAACTGGTATCTTCTATCAATCCTCCTTTGCATTAAAAGATAGCGGAAACTACAAACAGGGGAGGTAAATATTGTTAGATTCCAGAAGATGTGGGAACTGTGTTTTAAGCAATGTTTTGTATATACAGTACAACCTCTGTAGAGCAACACCATTTGGGAGTTGCAAATATTGGCCGTTGTGTAGAGGTTGTTACTCTACAGAGGGTGAATTGTAAATAAATGTCAACTTAGGAAAGTTTTAAGGTGTTTTGTTGTAGAGAGGTTGCTGCTCTACAGAGGGCCGCTCTGGAGAGGTTGTAATGTAAACAAATTAAATTTTAACTTGTAGGTATTGTTGAATGGGTGAGCCAGAAAGCTGATCCTAACTACAAACCTCCACCAGAGACTGTTTTCACGGTAACCAAGGACAACTTTGAGGAATTTATAAACAGTGAAGAATTAGTGCTTATTGAATTCTATGCACCATGGTGAGTAACTTTTAATATTTATGTTGATTTTGGAATTTTCATGATAATTAGGAATGGATGTTAAATTTGAATTTTTTATTAATATTAAAATCCAGTTTGTTTATACAAATGCCAGTGATCAACTTAATTAATCAGCTACAAATAAGCAGCTGTATATTTAGATATGTATGTATTAGACAGTCACCCTCTAAAAGTAGACAGAATGGGTGTAGGGCCTATATCTTGGAACGGGTTGCTTAAGAAAGTTTAGTCCGTAAATTAACATGTAAACTCCCTTGAAGTCAGCGGTCATTAGGCAATCTGGCATGGAAAAAAATGGAACAACCTTGCACTAACGACTTCCCATTCAAAAGCGAACAAACACATGAACATGAAAATTTGCACAGACTTAGCTTATATACACTGAAACATACCTCACTGGGTATTGTGTTGACATAGTATGGTTGTTTTTCAGGTGTGGTCACTGTAAAAGATTGGCACCAGAGTTCGAGAAAGCTGCTCAAAGATTGGTTCTACATGAGCCTCCGATACCTCTTGGTAAGGTTGACGCTACACAAGAATCTGAGCTAGCTCAACAGTTTGGTGTGACTGGTTACCCGACCCTGAAAATGTTCCGTAATGGTCGAGCCTCAGACTATAATGGTGGAAGAGACGCTTTTGGTAAATATATATTAGTGTTGGGAATCACTTCAAATTTTATGATTGATCATCCCTTAAAACTGAGTGACTGGTGACTGTCTAAACATAGACTAATTTTCCAGATTCTTAAATTTACGTTACAGAAGTTTTATGTCCTGAACTTTCTGAAAAAGACAAACTTTAGCCCATATGTTTGAGGTATTTGTCTAGATTTTGTCACTTTCAGTCTTCTACGTGTATATGCTGAAACAAAGCATCATGTGCGGACAATATATAAAAATGAAACTAATAATTCCCTTGCTAGACGCTCAGCATAAGAAAAAGAAACCTGGATTCTCTCTCTCTCTCTCTCTCTCTCTCTCTCATACCCTTATGGAGATGGATACCATTAGGATTCTCTCTCTCTCTCTCATACCCTAATGGAGATGGATACCATAAGGATTCTCTCTCTATCTCTCATACCCTTATGGAGATGGATACCATTAGGATTCTCTCTCTCTCTCTCATACCCTTATGGAGATGGATACCATTAGGATTGTCTCTCTATCTCTCATACCCTTATGGAGATGGATACCATTAGGATTCTCT
The DNA here is from genome assembly GCA_947247005.1 of Spisula solida. NCBI lineage: Eukaryota > Metazoa > Mollusca > Bivalvia > Venerida > Mactridae > Spisula > Spisula solida. Next base: position 4,475,236 of record OX365958.1, on the reverse strand, counting down.
CTCTATCTCTCATACCCTTATGGAGATGGATACCATTAGGATTCTCTCTCTCTCTCTCATACCCTTATGGAGATGGATACCATTAGGATTGTCTCTCTATCTCTCATACCCTTATGGAGATGGATACCATAAGGATTGTCTCTCTATCTCTCATACCCTTATGGAGATGGATACCATTAGGATTCTCTCTCTATCTCTCATACCCTTATGGAGATGGATACCATTAGGATTCTCTCTCTCTCTCTCATACCCTTAGGGAGATGGATACAATTAGGAAGGAGGGGTCAAGATTAAATAATATAAACTGGTAGAACTTGTTTTGTAGTTGACCTAATATAAATTATTAGGTCCAAAATAAAATAACGGTCCAAAATATTTTGGGTAGGGTACTTTTTGCTTTGGTACATGTAGGTAGGGAAGATGGAAAAAATCAATATTTCATTTTTGGTCTAAAAATTAACAATTTTTTTTTACTCCAGGCATTGTTGACTACATGCACAAGAATTCTGGTGAAGCCGCCAAACTTCAGCCCACTTTAGCCGATGTGAAACGATTGATCAGCAAAGAGAGTGTAACCTATATGGGTTTCTTTGACAATCTTGAAGATGAGAAACTACGAGCTTATATGAATGTCGGTAAGTAGCATATTGTATTTCCCATATAACTGTCCCCCATCTTTGATGAGGGGGTATTCTGCTCTCCACATGTTGTTCAGTCTGTCTGTCTGTCTGTCAGTAGACCAAATGGTTTCCATTCAATAACTCAACTCAACGCTTTGCCCAAGGATCTTCAAACTTTACATGGAGGTTGATCATCAACAGTACAGGGGTGTCAATTTCCCGGATTTATCCGGAATTCCGGATTTGTCTATCCTTGAAGAACTATGCTTTCTGACCAAAATAAAAGTTATTTGATGAAAATATCTCAAGAAATGGCAAAGGTATTGTCAATTATATCTGCTCTGAAGGATTTTCTTCAATAAAAAGTTTGAAAAACTGAGTTATACATGGTTGACGGCCTCCATTTTGTCAAAAATGATCAGCCGCATATGATTTTCAGGATTTTTAATTTGGCTCTGTTGAAACCCCTGACAGTAGATGACCCCTGTAGATTTTGTTGCTATGGGGGCATACATGTTTTACAATCTCTTGTTATAGAGAGGGATAGATTTAATGCTTGGTGGATGGATGTAATAAGTTTGTCTGTGCTTGTTTTCCTTAACCACTGGTCGGATTTCAATAAAACTTCACATGAGTTGTTGTTACCTAGCCTAGTTGTGGATGTTGTTACCTAGCCTAGTTGTGGATGTTGTTACCTAGCCTAGTTGTGGATGTTGTTACCTAGCCTAGTTGTGGATGTTGTTACCTAGCCTAGTTGTGGATGTTGTCAGGAATTGTAAGTCGGATGAATAGTCCTAGAGTTATGGCCAAACACCTATTTCCAAAACGACATATGACTCGTAAAAACACTTAATACTGTAGTTTAGAATTAAGGTAACGAAAGGTAGACTGCAATCTTTATGCTTAATGTTTCTTTTTTCAGCTAATGACAAGAGAGAAGACTTCACCTTCGGATACACCCTCCTGCCTGAAGCACGAGATCTTTACAAAGTGAATGCTGGCAGTATTGTAGCTTTCACACCAGAGAAATTCCAAACTAAATATGAACCGAAATATTATGTATTGAAAACTGTAAGTTTCTACCATGTGTTGTTTATTTGTTTATTTAGATTTACCCTCTGTAGATATCCATCACTTCAATTATTATTTTTGCTGTCAGTAAATTTTGTGGATTTTAGAAAACTGTAACATTAGTGGGGTTCTAAATTTAAAGCTGCTTCCCTTTATATTAGTACTAGTTGCTTCCCTTTATTATGCCCCTCCCCCCCCCCATCTTTGATGAGGGGGTATAATGCTTTGCACATGTTAGTCGGTCAGTAGGTCTGTTGGTCAGTAGACCCAATGGTTTCCGTTCAATAACTGAAGAACGCTTTGCCGTAAGATCTTCAAACTTTACATGGAGGTTGGTCATCAACAGTAGATGACCCCTGTAGATTTTGTGTCCATTTGGTCAAAGGTCAAGGTCACTGTGACCTTTACCATTTCTGACTATTGTGCTGCCATGGGGGTATTCATGTTTTACAAACATCTCATTTTAGTACTAGAATTGTTTCCCTTTATATTAGTACTTGAATTGTTTACCTTTTCCAGGCTGACAAATCAGAAGATGACATTACTGCATTTGTTATGGAACACTCGTTACCACTTGTTGGTGAATTCACACAAGAGGGTAGTAAATATTACCAACCCTACAAGGACACGATGCTGTGTTTAGCATTTTATACGGTGGATTGGAGTTTCGATCATCGTGAAGGTATGTGGTGTTTCTTAAAGCCACATTATCTCTCCACAGTATGTGGTGTTACTTAAAGCCACATTATCTCTACACAAACTTTTTTTATCGACTAGTAAATATACGGAATGAGCATGATTTTCATAAATGATCAATAATTGACAACAGAGTCTCAGTGATGGGGGACATACTTTTCTGGTGAGGAACTGTCTCTGAATATCGGCTGCAGATTAGATTGATTGAGGACACTGAAATTTAATACAGTGTTAAACACTTGGCTCTCAATATAACTAAAGCTTCAACAGAGCTTCTGGACTGGTCACCCAAATGCTTATGATAATGTTGTTATCTTTTGTGTTTTAAATGCTTGCAAGACTGAAGCATTAATCAGGGGAGGTAATTTAAAAACTGGTATTTAATTTTGCAGATTTTGGTAAAATGATAATTTGGTGGTTTCTTAAGTCTGTGGATTTATAATATTGAACGAAAAATCCCTTTGTTTCATATTTTTGAAGTCAATTTTTCAAGGGGATTTAATTTTTCGTGATCTATTTTATTCGTGAAATGAATCTGCCGCATTTTATCAATAATTTTACAGTAATTTTACCTAAATATTACAGCTACACAAGTTTGGAGGAAGAAGGTTGCTGGTATAGCTAAAGAATATAAGGACATTAAATTTGCTATTGCTAGTGAAGAGGAATTTATGAACTCTCTGATGAAAGAGATGGGACTTGATGAGTCAGGCGAGGAATTCAATATTGGATGTTTTAAGGAAGACAAAAAATACAGGTACTGGTTTTAACAATTTTTGTATCAAAGTGTTATGAATTTGCGGACCATTTAACACCCCTAATCTCACTTGTGACTCAGACCACGCCTCTTCCTTAAAACAAAACAGCAGCCGCACATAAATTTATTACAAATTCCTAAACATTCTTGATGATTTCAGCCTTACACAAATGGTCAACTCCCCCACATGCTACGCTTGGAATTCTTGAGGATTGATTAATTTCTTCTGCGTTACATCTTCAACGGCCATTTATATCTTCAGTTTTGGTGTTGTGTTGAGCTGCACTCTCTCTTACATCTTCAACAGCCATTTATCTCTTCAGTTTTGGTGTCATGTTGAGCTGCACTCTCTTTTGTATATGGCTGGCATCTCCCCACAGCTTGGTATCAATGGACATGTCTTTGGGCCAAACTTTGTCATGCTTTCTCTAAAACCAGAAATATCAACACACTACCACTGTCCAGGTCGTACGCGAAAGATACCATGACATGTTAAACATGCTGTTTCTCTCTGTTATTCAGGATGGACCCGATGGATGAGTTTGACGATGATGAAATTCGTGAATTCCTTAATAAGTTGAAAAAAGGTAAGTTTTTATTGTGATCCTTCACATAGCTTTAGGCCTAGCAGAGCAGTTAAGCCGTGCTGGAAATATTGTTCGGCACTTTCAGAGTGTGCAATAAATATTTAAGCTGACATGACATTAGCCAATACTTGATTGGGAAAATGGAAACCTCGGAAAGATCCGGTATTTATCAGGGAATTTGGAAATGGGACAAAAATTAGGGAATTATCAGGGAATTTCATAATGTCATTAAAAAAAATCAGTATATATGATTGTATTTTCTGATGAAGGCATAAACTAATGCTGAAACGTAGAAAATACAAGTTTAATTAATTTCGACACATGTTGTTGTTGATATTTATCTTTATAATTATAATATCATTCAGGAATTCATTGAAATAGCAGGGAATTAATTATACACTGAAAAATAGAAGAAGAAAAATGTTGAAACTCAGTGAATTTCATTTTGAAGAACAACTAAGAAAAAAAAAGAAATAGAATTATGAGGAAATTTCAGGTCTGGAAGTCTGTATGTATCCTGATTACAATGTAAGGGTTGATACTTTGTGTGGTGTAAAGGATGATAACGTGTTACCACAGTATATTATTTCTACATTTCAGGCAAACTAACCCCTCAGATAAGATCGCAGCCAATTCCTAAGAAGAACACTGGTCCTGTTAAAGTCATTGTTGGAAAAACCTTTGAAGACATTGTCATGGATAAATCTAAGGATGTTCTTATAGAGTTCTATGCACCATGGTGTGGTCATTGTAAAAGCTTGGAACCAATATATAAAGATCTCGGCAAATCTCTGAAAAAGGAGAAGAATCTTGTGATTGCCAAGATGGATGCTACGGCTAACGATGTACCTGATACCTTCAAAGTTGAAGGGTTCCCTACAATATATTACGCAGCAGCTGATAGTAAAAACAATCCAGTAAAATACGAAGGTGATAGAACGGTGGAAGGTTTTACTAAATATTTACAAGAAAATGCTGTCGCTTCATTTGGAGGTCGTAAAAAGGATGAATTGTAACACAAAATTATCATAGGGACATTACTTACCCTCCTTTGGTCATGTTCATGTGTCCATATGTCTGTATAGAACAGAGAATTGGACGCTATCCATGTCCTACCATTAGCATTATTTAACAGCTGAAATCTTGTCTATATTTATAACCCCGGTTGTATGTTTTCATAAGCGGGGAGAATCAAGAAGACACTCGAGGTGTAAAACCTACACAAATCTAAAGACCGATATAGCACGATTTGCTCGCGGAAATTCAACTCGAGAAGCTTGTAATATATTCATGCATAAAGGTCAGGATCGTGTCAATTTCACCACACTATAGGTCAAGTCTTACTCTTACATAAGCTTTAAAAAGGAAAGTTGGCTTCTCTATCATGCCCTTGTGGCAATTAATACCATCAAAATAGAGGAATCGAGAATGATGGGAAATAGTTGTAAAAACTTAGGTATTGACATAATTATTAGGTCTCTGTTAATTGTTGATTAAATTCTGATTTGAGGAAGTCAATGTGTCCATTTTCAATTGTTGTTTAAAATATTTACTATGATAACAGATAGCTCATGAGTATGACCAAAGGTTGCAGCATTTTGCATTTGCACCATTTATAATCATCATTACAGTGTATTGTTATGCCCCCACAAAAGTAATTTGGGGGGGGGGGGGCGTAAAGATTTTCTATTTTGTCTGTTCTTAATATATAAATATTATTTAAATAAAAGATCTTTTACATGAGTTAGCCTTTATGTGAGTCGATCAGACACATATAATAATTCATTTATTATCACATATATATGGGTGGAGACACACATGCCTGCCATATTTCAGCAGAAAGCTGACTGGCAAATAAAGGCTATGCTCGGCACTGTATCAGGGGTTCCATTTGAGTCGGGAGTAGGGGTTTAGGCCCTTGAATTTTCCAAAAAGTCACATTTTTACCCTCTAAATTTTGGTTAGAAGGGTCATTTTCTCTTCGAATCATGGGTATTTGCCTATAAAATAGTAAAATTTTGTCAACATATCAAATTGACCCTTCAGATTGAGAAGCTAGTGGAACCCCTGTGTAGGAATGGTTAAGTTAGCATTTACCTACAATATTCCAGCAACCGAGTTCTTAAAATTCCACCAGCTTATTGCGAATATACCAGCAACGCACAAAAATACAATAAACATGGAAACATTAACACGCAACAGACCAGCAACGCTTCTGGAAATAACATCAAAAATACAAAAACCGTGTAAACAATACTATAAGTTTCAAATATCAAATATTGGTGAACGAAATGTTAAATCGGAAACTAAATGGAAATACGAATTAAATAACAATGATATTATATGGAAACTTGTTTACAGTAATACTTTCAGCGCAACTATAGATACCAAACTGTGTGATTTCCAGTACAAATACTTAAAACGCATAGTTGCTACAAATAAACTTCTATTAAAATGTCATATAGTAGAATCAAGTATGTGTTATTTCTGTAATAGTTATGAGGAAAGTATAGAGCACTTGTTTTGGTCATGCTGTCACTCGCAGAATATGTGGAATAGGTTATCCCGATACTTAAGTTGAAGTATTAACAACCAACTTCGGCAATATTACATATTTTATTCGACAAACAACCATAATTGTAAAGTGGGGATAAATTGTATAAGGAGATTATGTATATATATTATGAGTGTTGTATACAATGCATACATATGACGTTTTATATGCTTGATGTAGCTATGTAATCTTTTTGTACAAATATATGTTTAAATTGAATAAAAAAAAAAAAAAGTTAGCAGCCTGGAAATATTTGTGCCTACAAAAAATTCTACTAAGGAATAAAAATAATTGCTAATATTTCTGCACGCCAAATAACTGAAATTGGAAATTATCCACTCATACAGTTTATTACATGCTGCTTACTTATTTAGTTTTTCACATTATGTTATTACTCTCAAGTAGATTGACTTATTCAAAACATAACATTTCACTGTCTGCCTTCGCATTTGTCTGACCATGGCAGGTGTCCAAAGGCCACTAAAAATTTAATTAAGCCTGTCAAGAATATGTATTGCACTGATACATATTTTTTCTTGAATAGTAAATTTTATAATTATGCTGTTTGCATATTGTATCATATTCATATAAAAGATTCCATGTCAGTTATTTTCATATTGTGTGGTATATTATTCTTTCATTTACATGTGTAGTGCTATTGTCTGTTAAGACTCTTTCTCTACTTTGGGGGACTGGGGCCAGGGCCTATGATAAGGGGAAATTTGCGTCATTTGAAGGCCTAGGGGGAATTGGATATAATAGTAACACAGTGATACTGTTCATAAAACAAAAAAATTTCATCCCGCAAACATTCGTAATTTACAAATCTGATAATTATTATGATGACATTTTTGTATGTGTGCCATAAATTTTATGGAAATGTTAAATGTTTGGGTTGTAGTGTATCAGTTGTCAGTGAGTTACATGTGTGAAGTCTTAAAGACTATATTTGTTATGTCTCCCTTTGAAGATGTTGGTTTGAAGTCAGTAGGTCAAAACCCAAGGTCGCTAAAAGCCAAGGTCCCTATGAACTTTATTTGTGACCTATGACCTTTAATACAAATTACTCTTTAGCTGCCATGGGGATCATCTCTTTGTACCTTGTGAGGGATTTTTACCTTATTCGCAAATTTGTTAAGTTTGTGAAACTAAATACTCATCAACTTAAACAATAGTAGGAACATGCAGATAGTAGGAACATGCAGATAGTAGGAACATGCAGATAGTTGGAACATGCAGATAGTTGGAACATGCAGATAGTTGGAACATGCAGATAGTTGTCATTTCTTAAGTTTAAAAATAGCAGACATTTAACTTTGTGAACTGCTATAAAATAGCAAATAAGTGTAATTTTAACCTTGTGAAAAGATATGATTACAGTAGCAGTTGTATAATGTATTTCTACATTGTATGTATGCATGTTTTACATGTATTGTTGTTAAGGTTTTATGGTGGTGATTGGAATGGATGTCTGTTTTGGATGTTTGTACGTTACTGGGTATCGGTTTATAAATGAAAAACTGTTGCTTATTACATGAAATTGTATGTTGGTTTTCAAAGATTTTTTTTTAACTTTCTCAGGATATTAGCAAAATATTAAGGTTATGACGTTTGTGTTTAATTTCAATGCAAAATACTGCAGTAAGCCAAAGTATGACATGCAAATTGTGAGTTTGAGCCATGCAGGGCGATGGGCGAGGTTTGAATCATGAATTTGGTGCAAGCACAAGTTGTCCAGGAAACTGTCGTGACTCATCGAGAATGATTACCGTTAGGTTTAAGTTTTAAAAACTTGTTCTTCATTACATATATCAAAATTTAAGGCTCAATATTTATGACATGTTTTATCTTGGTCTGGTGTACATTGTGGATTATTTTTACCATGTTTATGGTGATATTGTTGGGTGTCGTAACGAGACCTGACGGTACCAAATTTACGGTAATACTATGTTTTATAGAAGGTTTGTGATACAGCATGTAAATGTTGCCTTGTTTCATCAATAGCGGTCTGTAAGAAATGATGTCATGTCTAGAGCAACACCCTTTGGGAAACACAATAATTGTCTGTTTTACAGAGGTTGTTGCTCTGGAGAAGTAAATACAAAACAATGGGTTGCTCGAGAGAGGTTGTTGCTCTATGAAGGGCCTGTTTAATTTCTGGCATATAAGAATGGGTTGCTCAAGAGAGGTTGTTGCTATATGCCATCAGTGATTAGCATTTGTTACAGACCCCTATAATTTCATTCACTTTGTCTATACATTGGGCCTTTTTGTCTGGGCTGTTCCGTGGAGCAGGTTATTGTCTGGTTCCCTGTCCTTGATGTATCAATAGTAGTACTCTAATGAAAGGTATTCTTAGAAATGGGAACCAGACTAAATTGAAAAGGCCTATTGCCTTCTGTGTAATGTTATTTGTATTACATTATGTATCAAATAAAATATGGGATATACATGTACTAACCGTGTTTGTCTTTGGTGGCTTTAAAAACTGGTCTGAGTTGCATGATGGTTGAGTGGATAACACTTCTTGACAACGGATTTAGAGGTCCCTGGTTGAAATCTCAGCTTGGCCACTTGGTGATTCCTGAAACTCTTATCAGTGATTCCAACCCAACCAGAAATGAAGCAGAGGTAGTATTGTGTATATTAGTGCTATGTACACCAGCAGACATGCTTAAGAGCCGAGGATTCTATTTGGAAAGAGGGTATTGTACCCGGATTTCTTGTACCACACAACTGTCTCTTCCCTCACAGTGAAAGGTCATTATCCAACCTGGCAGTAAAAAAAGAATGACCACAGTCAAACGCAAACTAAGTTCATTAATATCACAGGCCTAAGAAATTATATCACAAAATACAGAGTTTTGAAATTCCAATATATAGTAATGACGGGAAGATGGGGAATTTCAAAACTTTGAAGAACAAGTCGAGTTATTGTTGTGATGATATTGTCTGCGTTGGCTAAGTTCGTTGTGGAGAGTCATTTCTCAAAGACTATCAAAGGTATGTGCTTGAAACTTGAGATAGTTATTCATCACCACAAGAAGAGTCCATATTAACTAGGCTATATTTATAGACCCAATCAGCTGACTGTCCATTTCATTGGAAGGGCATGACCTGCTATGATCGGGAATCGAACCTCAGGCCCCGGTGAATCATTGGGTGGCAAATCTAGCACATTAACCACCGGATCACAGCAGCAGCAGCTCATCAATCTATGATGAGTTACATGTATCATTGAATTAGCACACTTGAAGAAAAGTGACAAAAAGATTAGAGAAGGTACCAGTATTTTTCGACATAGTATCAAAGAGACATACTGTTAACTCGTTATTTTTTTAGGGAGTTTAATTTTCGTTGATTTCTTTGTAAAACTCCACCATAAAATTTAATTTCCACGATTTATCAAACTCTCAAATACATAACATAGTTTTAATTTTCCATGTTTTGTTATCAATGAATTTACCACCCCACAAATATGGATTTTTAAAAAAATCCTCAAAATTTAATACCCACGAAAATATGTGATTTTACAGTATACTGCATGTTGTTTAGCTGACCATTGGTGACCAGGTTAAGCAAATTAGGAAGTTTTCAAATTTCAACACCATTTACAACAAAGGTCAAAAGTACTTTAATCTAAAGTGCAATTAACCAAAATCCCGAACACAAAGCCACCGCCTAGTCTATGATTTTATTTTCCACCTGGACGCTTTGCATTAATTCACTTATTTCCAAATCTGATCATCTTGTTCATAAGGCCGGAGTTTTTTTCCTTTTTTGAAACTCTGACTTTGGTGAGTGAAATGTCTGCAGGAGGGGGGGGGGAGTAAAAATAAACTCCCAAAATATAGCTACCACACTGTTGGTGGTGGACTAGTCAATGATGGTCCAATTTAAAGCGACCAATGTCAGTGTTAGTTTTCAAGAAAACAGTCAATTTATCTTACAGCTAGAACATTGCTGCACTGAAGCACTTGTAATACTAGTCAGCTTATAGTTAACAAAATAATGAAATAATAAAACAAGGCGGGTACATTACCATCAAAACATTATGCATTTTGGGTTAACAATATTTTTACAATATTTAAAAAAAAAATCTTTTGGAAAAGACAAAAATTGGGCTGGATCGAGGGTCTGAGTAATGAAAAATCAAAGAACTCTGGCCTTATTTTAAAATCTGATCAGCTTTTTTAAAATTGTAATCTGTATATATAATTTATAATTCGGATTAATCTTATTATATTAAGGAATATTCTACTTGTGCAATCTTATTTGTAAACTAAAAATGAACTGAAGCGAAAAGAGAGCTTAATACTGGCATGTTTTATTGAAAATTTTGCAAGCATGATTAAATCTGTCAAAGTATTTTAGTAACGCTGAGAAGACAAATACTGTTTACTTAAATGACTTGTGACGTTTTGATTTTTTCGTCATTTTTGTTTTGTGGAGAATTTTATTTGGATCTAACAGACAAGTAATTTTATATACTTGCGCTTTTGTGAGGACATTATACTGTGTATGTATAAATCATGCATTTTATGTAAAACACATATTAGTATATTGTTTATGTTTTAAAGAAATTACATCAAAATAAATTACATCATGAGTCATTTTCATTAGACTAAATAATTAATGCCTTTCAAATAATTTTATTATAAGATATGAGTACAGAAAAATAATAATGATTTTCAAATATGGATACATATATTGTATAAGTAAATTGATGCAGATCTAATTATGACACTTATTTAATCTCGGAAAAAATTGTGTTATTTTTAATTATTGTCTCCCTTAGAAAAACATGGCAGAGTGTGAAAGAAAACCACAGGCATTGGAAAAAGGTATGTTTTGTTTTTAATACAAGTACATGTAGTATGCCTTTAACCTGTCATCTAAATCATGATAATAGCCGATTATTGCTCTAAATTTCCTAATTGGTGATATGCATTATTGCTTTACCTGTTTTCACAAGTCACTCTTATTTGGAAGTTGTTGAATAAAAAATGGTAAACTGCATTTTCTACGACAATTTTGTTGGACTGAAAAATCTAAAAAAAATCTGTTCTTGGTAAAAATTGTTAAGGCGGCATAATGAACTTGTGGCCACACACTCAGGAAACAGGGAAATCAGGGAAAATGCCAAAAACTGATTCCCTGCAAAATTGGGCAAACATCAGGGAATTATTAGGGAATTTTACAAAAGTTGGAGGAAAAGTATGTCTACTGGCAACTTCTCTTTATGACTTTATTCAATAGATTTATTTTTTCAAACAAACTGTATTTATTGTAAGAAAGGTATAAATAATGAGTTTGGTGGTGTAGATATGGCTATTGAAGGGGTCCATAATAATGTTAGAGGCCCGATATTTTCAGCTGTATCTGAGTTGCGAACACTGAAAACAATTGTGGAAAATAACCTTTCGTTGAGAGAAATCAGGAAATTATCAGGGAATTTCATTCTTCATTTTCTGTTGCCATGTGACCATCAATGAAAGATGGGGCAGGTCGGCGATGATAATTATAATCTAGGAGAAATTTATTATGAAATTAAGATGATTTCATATATGAAATACATGTTTAAGATGTTCGCTGATTTCAGATATAAAATACATGTTTAAGATGTTCGCTGATTTCAGATATAAAATACATGTTTAAGAAGTTTGTTGATTTCAGATATAAAATACATGTTTAAGATGTTCGCTGATTTCAGATATAAAATACATGTTTAAGATGTTCACTGATTTCAGATATTAAATACATGTTTAAGATGTTCACTGATTTCAGATATAAAATACATGTTTAAGATGTTCGCTGATTTCAGATATTAAATACATGTTTAAGATGTTCGCTGATTTCAGATATAAAATACATGTTTAAGATGTTCGCTGATTTCAGATATAAAATACATGTTAAAGATGTTCGACGATTTCAGATATAAAATACATGTTTAAGATGTTCGACGATTTCAGATATAAATACATGTTTAAGATGTTCGACGATTTCAGATATAAAATACATGTTTAAGATGTTCGACGATTTCAGATATAAAATACATGTTTAAGATGTTCGACGATTTCAGATATAAAATACATGTTTAAGATGTTCGACGATTTCAGATATAAAATACAGGTTTAAGATGTTCGACGATTTCAGATATAAAATACATGTTTAAGATGTTCGACGATTTCAGATATGAAATACATGTTTAAGATGTTCGCTGATTTCAGATATAAAATACATGTTTAAAGATGTTCAACGATTTCAGCAAGGAAATACATGTTTAAGATGTTTGACGATTTCAGATATGAAATACATGTTTAAGATGTTCGATAAGGATGGAGATAAATTGCTTACACTGAAAGAACTCGCTCAAGGTTTGATGACAATGGGAGTATATATAAACAACAAGGAGCTCAAGCTTGCATTAAAAGACATTGATAAAAATAGTAAGTTTTTTTAACAGTTTTGATGTCATAACAAGTGTTTGTGTTGCTTGGTAACCAGGGTTGTTGTTGTTGTTGTTTGCATTCCTCTGAGAGAGTCATAAGTGCATGGTCATGATACTGTAAATCATTAATATTTGTGGGGGGTTTAATTTTGTGGATGACCTCAACCAACGAAATTAAATCCTGAAATTACTAATTATACCAATAAATATGTCAAGTTTACACGTGGCCTGCCATTACAATGCTTTCCTGTTCAGAGAGGTATAATTTCAGCATGTATTAAATAAACAATAACAATCTCTCAGGCATTGACGGAATATAGAATAACCAAGTTTTTACATACAACTATAATGTTATTCTTTTAGCAGCCAAATAAAGCCAGTTGACATGCATGTTTAGTCCGGTCAATTATGAAAAAGACCCGGCATTGGACTGTATAGTAAATATTTTTTGGTATTCTGTTAGGGAATATGTTGTTATTGAAGAATCTGAATGATGCCCAGCTGGCACCATTGAGCATTTTGAGAAATTCAAGATGGCGTCCAAGATGGCCCCTAAAATTAGAAAAAATGCCATGGGTGCATGAAATAAGTTACAAACTGCTATTTATGCTCATCAGTTGTACTTTAAATGTTTTAAACATAAGTATTGATATATATTTATCATTATTCATTGGTTCAGTTAATATAAGAAGGCATCCGGGACAGCTAAAATCAAAATGGCGGCTATGTTGGCCGCAATAATTGCACAAATTTGTAAATTGTATTGGAAATCGTCTATTTTAAACATATTTGTTAATATCAGTACTGTAATATGTAATTATTATTCAAAATTAAACTTTCTTTCATTTTGAAACTATTGACTCATTAGCTGATTCAAAATGGCATCCAAGATGGCGACCAAAACCAGTAAAAATATGCCGATGATGCAAGAAGTAAGTTACAAAGCTATATTTGCTGATTGACAGTTTTTAAGATGTATTTGACGTATTTATTTATATCATTATTTATTGTTTGAGTCTATTTGCGATAACATCCATGAAGGCTGAAATCAAAATGGCGGCTACAATGGCCGTCATAATTGACGAATTGGCATATTTTATCAAAATTGCTAATTATAATATTATCAGTACTGCAATATGTTGTAAATACTGTTATTGAAACTTTAATTAAAAGCAATTGACCCGATAACTGATTCAAAATGGCATCCAAGATGGCTTCCAAACGTGAACGAAGTAGTTAACCATAGAGTCATTGTCATTTGTCGGTTGGTAAATTTAGTGTTAATCATCAAGTATTCATTCCAAATAAACTAATTTATATTGATCAATTTTACAAAAATCAATGTACATGCTGTATAATACGTGACCCCGTGCACTTGTTAGGTAGCATTCAAAGTTCAACCAATCAGGTGTATTCTGTCCCCATCAAAACATTTGTCCAAATTCCAGTGAGTCACGGTTGTGTAATAATTAATGCCAAGACGAATCCAGATAGTTAAAAGGTAATAACTCGTATTCGTTCAAAAACCCGAAAAGGGAGTTTATCACTTTCCTTGGTAATACAAATGCCATCACAAGCAAAGAAATGATCATTGATAACGAAGGTCTAGGCAAAAAAAAACGGTATATTCTATGCTGCCATGTGATGATCATGTGTTAAGTTATTGAATGAAAAAGATTCCAACACCCAAGAATCTACGAGGCCACATGGAGGTCATCTGATATGGTCGCTTTAAACCAAATATTATGTAGCGATCTCCAGATGATGTGGAAGACCTCTACATGACATAATAGTTTATATACGGGCAAAACTATGACCAGACCAGACCAGACCTGGTAATAATAATAGTAAAAATAATAATAATAACGACTTTATCTATTGTGGATTACATATTTGACAGTTATAAAATTACTTGCTAGAGTAAGGAACGACCATTCTTGGATTCTCTTTAAGCTTGACACAACATCAACACGTCAGATATAGCATGTAATAATAAAATCATTTCTAAAGATCAATTGGGATACAAGAAGAGGATGTACAACACGTTGCTGTTGCAAACAAGGACCAGATATCTAAAACACCAAGTGTAATATAGAGAACTATGCAAAGAAGGTAAAGAAAGCGCCTGAATGAACATGAGGGTTGTTGCAAATTGATTACTAAAATAATACGTTAAGGATTACATGATGATACTGGTAATAAAAGATCTTGTCAGAAGGAGAGAAAATGAACTATACATTGATCCTACCAGAAGTGATGCTACTTAGCGACCCATTATTAGGCTGATTGCAAGAAAAGCCTCCGTTATTAACAAGATCAAGCGTTGAAAGCTCAAACACCAACCTTAGCATAACTGTAATAAGTTGATGAGTGATAAGTGGGAGGATAATACATATGTGACAGATAATAACATCAATGAATTGAGTCAGATATTTGAAATATGCTGAATGTATCGGCCTAGCGTCTCGCACAGACTTTTGATGTGTACCGTTGACTAGTTTATCTTCATATTGGATGTAGTGAACTGCAACATCTTCTGTATGTAGGTTGCTGGCATCTCCCACAGCTTTGCCTCGTGCTAAACAATGTACATTGTCTTGACAACAAATCCAAAGACATTGGTCATTGTCAAGAAGACAAAACGGTTTGCGATGCAACATTATGCGCTATGCTCTAATCATGCAAGATGCCATATGAATCATCAAAACATTGATAATGAGACCTTTATCTTCTTGAGACGAGTTGGAACGGACAGGGGAGGATTTAAATTTGAAGATTATTATATGTAAAGCTTGCAATGCTTTCAATACATTTAAACCACAGTGGAACACCAGCAACAACTTGATCAAATCAGACATCAAGCTATTCGTCTCAATGCCATGACGATATAGCTGTATATTTCAAAGACCTGGTACCTTACTGAGCAGATAGTGAAGACTCCACGTAGATAGATGATGGCTCTGCATGTATTCCTCAACCATAATGTCCATGTAGAATTAGGAAAATATACGTCCAAGACATAATTAACATCTGTACGCCTTTACAGGGGATGAAGCAGAAATAAATGAAGCACAATACGAAGCATGAAAACACAGTTCCAACCATAAAATGACAAACATGGAAGTGATATGGCATCTACATTGTGAGAAGAGTATAACATCACTCAGATACATATAATTGGAATTGAACCCAAAAGACCAGATAATCCTACCAGATATTACTTGAAGAACATATTTTGTGTTTTAAAATCTGTTAACAATGCCTATTGACAAACTACAGGAGAAGTGGATAAAATCAAGTGCAAATGTATATAAAATGTTGTTTGTAAAATAAACAAACGTGTAAATAAAACATATCGAGGGCTCAGTGCAAAACTATTGTGTCATGCCTATATTAATTGATGTAGTTACAATAGTTTTGCACCAAGCCATCGATATATACATATACTAGTATTTACAATACTATATACATATACTAGTATACCAACCGACCAGTGGTCTAAGATATACAATTAGCTTGGTTTAAACTCTCATGTTTGACATCAATCTTGGAAGCCAATTTGAATAAACTAAACATAAAATGTTTTTAATTGTAGTTTTATTAGACCATTTATTACCTATAGCAGTACTTATATTAAAAATTAACAATTTCTATTACGTTACATGCTATTAATGCTAATTTTCAGTTTGACATATGTGGCAGCCATTTTATGATATATTTATGCAGTGTATTACAGAAGTAATTATGTTTGAGACACTTCCACTACAATCAATCAGCAAAATATCAATATGTAACTTCTTTATGATCCACTAACATATTGTTTTTATTATGGCGGCCATCTTGGACGCCATTTTGAATCAGCTAATGAGTCAACTGTTTTGAATTGAAGTTTTCTTTGAGTATTTATCATATATTACACTACTGGTACACATATAATTAAAACAATTGAGTTTTAGTACAATCTGGCAATTATGGCGGCCATTATAGCCGTGTTTTGGATTCCAGCTGCCATGGGTGCCATCTAAGATTCACTAAATCAATAAATTATGATATATTTATAGTAATGATTATGTTTTTAACATCTAAAAAACAATCAACCCGCAAAAATAGCAATTTGTAACTTATTTCTAGTACCACAGTCATTTTTTCTAATTTTAGCGGCCATCTTGGACGCCATCTTGAATTTCTCAAAATGCTCAATGGTGCCAGCTGGGCATCATTCAGATTCTTCAATAACAACATATTCCCTAACAGAATACCAAAAAATATTTACTATACAGTCCAATGCCGGGTCTTACCTAAATATCCCATTTATAGACCGGACTAGTTATTATCATTATTTTTAGTAAATAATCAAAGGCCTAAAAATGGTTGGTTCCTGAGTACTCAAGTTTCTTAACCTGAGACTTAAACAATTGCTGCAGCCTTAATTATTTATGGCGTGAGCAAAAATTCAACATGTTTGCAACCCAGTATTTCAATTTCAAGGGAAGTATGTTTCCCTATCTTAATATTTCTTTTCAACCTATTTATCCTACTATTTTGGGGACAATACATGTACGAGGGGTGATCAATATATTCGAAGACTTTTTAAATATTGATTCTAGAACAATGAAATTACCAGGCAATATAGATCTATCAATTATCTAGCATTTTAATTAATTAATGATTTTGTGACGTCACAATTTCTTGATTACGTCGATTATTGTGACCAAGATGCAGCGCGCGCCGTCGAGTGTGACGGACAATAAATAAACACAGAGCAACAGCATTTCATTAAGATTAACGCCTAACTTTGAAAATCCTTGCGATAGCTCGAAGATGACTTGACCAACATGTATGGGGATTCTTTGCACTCCAAATCAGAGATCTACACATGATTTCGTTGTTTATGTGATTGTAGGGACTCTGTCAAACTAACGCAATGGTAAAATAAGAATAAAAGGAATAATTAAGACAGAGTTAGGGAAACTCTGAGAAATAAGAGGCATGTTTCTGAATGATATGTTCATGGCGAACTCTACGATCAGTATAGATCACAAAACAATAAATCTTTCATTCCATTTGAAAGGAGTTCTTTAGAAATTGCGCCCTAAACTTGCTAGGTCGTGATTCATGATGCTACCGTGTAAATCCAACCGCTTTTTTCAGAGTTTTAAGTCCAGTAACGCAATGAGGCAATTTCTATTCCGCATTACATTCCTGAGTTGGCTATTTATGACTTATTTCTGTATTAAAAGTAAATAAATTTTGCAAATTGCCCAACTAACAAAACAAGAGCTGTCCACGAACAGCGCGCTCCACTATTCGCAGTGTCATGCTAGAATAGTATAATCATTATATATTCAAAACAAAACGCTTCATATCAGCAGCATTACTCTCTGCTGTATAGAGGTTTGAGCTTCTAAGTCCAAATAGGGAGATATTTTAGACAAAATGCAGGACACTTACTTACTCATGTGCAGGTCCTCTTGGTAATGAAGGTAAACAAATAAGCATTTCTAAGTCCAAAAGGGGGCATACTTTCAACATAATGCTAAATATTTACCTACTCCTGTGTAGGGGTTGGGGTCATGATGGTGAACAAGTATGCAATTAGTATCAAAGCAATATGTCAATGCACTTTGAAGATAGTAGAGGTTAAAATACTTGTACCTAAACTTTAACATTTGCATTTCCAAGGGGTTGGGGTCATGATGGTGAACAAGTATGCAATTAGTATCAAAGCAATATGTCACTGCACTTTGAAGATAGTAGTGGTTAAAAAACTTGTACCTAAACTTCAACATTTGCATTTCCAAGGGGTTGGGGTCATGATGGTGAACAAGTATGCTAAGCAATATGTGAATACACTTTGAAAACCTGTACCTAAACTTTAACATTTGCACTATTTGCACTTTGTAGTAAAAGGGGGCATTATTTCAACAAAATACCTGATAGAGTTACCTACTCCTGCATATGAGTAGGGGTCATAATGGCGAACAAGTATGAAAAGTATGAAAGCATTATCTCAAAGGACTTTGAAACAATAATAGGTTTAAAAACTTGTACCTATATAAACTTTAGCATGTAAGCATTACGCCGACGCTCGGGTGACTACAAATAGTGGAGCTAAAAACTGTTATCTTTTTTACTAGAAGATGGAGCTATCGACTATAGAGAGTTTCGAGAATTCATCATGAAGCAATACAAGTCACGTGACATAGAATCGCAAGCACGAGAATCATTCCATATATTTGACAGGGACAACAATGGTTATATCGACAAAACGGAACTTAAGTAACTATGTCTTTTATATAATTATTGCTATGCCTGGTCATGGATGGGTTTAGCAATTTCTCTCATGGGATGGGGTGTCCAACCCACTATTTTTTCTCATGAATGCATTTGAACAGCTAATTAATTCGCTCAGTGAGTCCAACCAGTATTTTACTTGGTGCTGAGGGTAACTATTTGTCTTGATTAGGCTTTAATCCCTGACAAACTTGTGTAAATACACCACAATTCAAGGGAACTCCCGGTCACTGCTCTGAATCCGTGCATGTTACTATTTAAGTAATTAAACCACATTAAAGATTCATCAGACTTAAGCTTAAGTCTCAGCTTAATGTGGTCAGATAATATTGTATGGTGCTATTTCTTTTGTTAAACTAATTTATTTAAATTAACTGCCATTCAAGGAAGATAATCTATGTTGTGTATGTCTACGGAATCCTGTTAGTGCCATTTTAAATATCGTGTATCGCCCTCCAAGGGCGAGACACGAGAATTGCGCGAGGCAAGAAACGAGACACGAGAATTAGACGTGTCGCGCGTTGGATTCTCGTGCCTCGCGTTGAATTCTCGTGTCTCGTTTTAACTATCGTGTCTCGCCCTTGGAAGTCGAGACACGAGATAAGGAGGCGATATTTGAAACGAGCGCGATATTCAACTGCGAGGCAAGATACGATACGCGAGAATTGCACGATATTAGATATTAACTTGCAAAAGTTGTCGGCTTAGGGCGAGATTAAAAACGCGAGAATTCAATTTTTAATTCTCGTGTCTCGTTTCAACCCTCGCGCAATTCTCGTGTCTCGTTTTAAATATCGCGTCTAATTCTCGTTTTAACTATCGTGTCTCGCCCTTGGAAGTCGAGACACGAGATTAAGACGCGATATTTGAAACGAGCGCGATATTCAACTGCGAGGCAAGATACGATACGCGAGAATTACACGATATTAGATATTAACTTGTAAAAGTTGTTGGTCTAGGGCGAGATTAAAAACGCGAGAATTCAATTTTTAATTCTCGTGTCTCGTTTCAGGCCTCGCGCAATTCTCGTGTCTCGTTTTAAATATCGCGTCTAATTCTCGTGTCTCGTTTCTTATCTCGTGTCTCGCCCTTGGAGGGCGATACACGATATTTAAAATGGCACTAACAGGATTCCGTAGTATGTCAATAATTCGAGATCTATATGATTTGTTTAACCTCAACAATGGTAACTTCAAACATGTGTTGTACGTTTGTTGTATAATGAATGATTCATGTTTAAAGAGAAAATGCTTATTATTACCAGAGACTATAGATAACATATCATGATTATATTGTCTAATAAGATAACAATAAAGTATTTTCTCGATATTTATTGATCATCCCTCGTTATGTATTTATCATCGCTTGTTTGTGATGTATTGACCGGATCCCTTCTGTTGTACTTGGTGTTACAGACATGCTATGAAGATGTTGGGAGAAGTGATGACAGATGAAGATGTTGATCAAATGATGAATGAGGTAGATTTAAATATGGATGGAAAAATCAACTTTGAAGGTTCGTATAGTAAAACCTCACGAAAAAAAACCCCTCAATAATAAGACCACCTCAAAATTAAGGCCATTTCAGGTCTGTTTTCACTGATTTGTTCACTGCTGTAAATCACTTAATTTTCGCGTTATAATTCGCGATTTTTCCAAAAAAAAAAGATTTTTTGTTCACAAGAATTCCTGACATTGTATTGCGAAATTTTCACGAGAATAATCATTGCGCGTGTCAACATCGACGCAAATATTAGCGAAAATAAAACACACACAAAAAAATTGATTTACAGCATTCAACCTCAATAATGTCAGTTCAGTTTTTAACCAGATTTTTCTAGAATTAATGTTCTAGGACATAACTATAGACTTTGTCAAGGAAAAATGATAATCAGCATATCATAGTTTTTCTTCAAAATGCTCGTATATCAATTTTGGCTACTTTACAAGCGATGAAAAAACTTTTTATTTATAACTTTTTATTTATAACCAATTTTTACTTAATTCTTCCTTGTCAAAAATGTCTGTTTTTCTTATAGTCAGTTGACATTATTTAGATGAGGTGTATTTTTAAGTGAACTAGATCTACAACTGTACTAAATTCTAAAAGGTTGAAATTAAGCTTAATTGGTTTAATAAGTACAGTAATACATAGTCGGATTGGTAAACAAGCAAATCTGTTATATAATTTCTTAGGTCGCCAAATAACGTTTTATTTATAGTCTCGAGATATTGAACCTGATCCTCTTTAATTCATATCAGCAAAACACAACATAACTTTGACTTTCTGTCAGTACAGAAGTGTGAAATATTACTTAACTGATTAAATAGCATGGGGCGCCTTTTTAATTGCAATTGATCGGAGCCAAAAGTCACAACAAACAATGAGTACACATAGGTCATGCTGTATCAGTATTATAAATTTATAATCGGACAAAGATAAATTGGCCGGGTTATAAATAGTACCAGAACAAAAACAATATTTATTTACATTTTGCACCTGAAGTGAACTAATAAGGTGTATTAACTTCATTACAAAAGCTGATGAGAAAATAGCTCAGTTAGTACAGAGCAAGGTCGAGTCACAACAAAGGAATGTTTTTATTACGCGTGAGTTCGAATCCCAGTTGATGACTTTTCGGCTAGAACAATATTTTTGCATTAAGTCTAATAATCTACATATTTACTTTTTTCTTGTTTGATCTTGTGTACAGTTTGTATCTTAAAAATGACAAGAAAAAGAAATAGCCATGATGAAAAAATAAAGACACGAGGATTCGAACCTGCGTACAAAAAATGTAATGCCGGGTACATCATCTATTGGCGGATGCGTTACCACTGAGCCACTGCCGCTTTACAATAAATGAGTTCAGCATTATCATGCCTATCAATTTATTCGATTAATTGGATGTGAAGGTCATTGATATGTTTATTTACTAGTGCTAAATTTAGCCCGGCCAATTTATGTTTGTCCGACTATAGCAAACTTATTTAATATGTCAATTACTTCTGGCCCCAGAATTATAAAGCAAGCAATCAATTATTAACTAAACTATTATCTCCACAAACATGACCAGTTACTTATTTAATTTTGATAAAAACTAAAAACGAGATAACGGCAGTGTGACCGTTATTCAGCGCCTTAAATCCTAGTATGGTGTCTTAATTTAAATACTATGAGTATTTATATTTTTGGTCTGTATTGTGTTATTCAAGTGATTAACTGATTATTGCTTGTATTTTGTGAGTAAGTGCTTTTAATTAGACTTTCAAATATGGTAAACTAAGTAGTTTTCTCTTTTAAAGCCTTTTAGTCGTCTCTTGGAGGGTGGAACTACTCTTAAAAGCAATAATCCTAGCATTTCCCCCAGCGCCTTAAATATGTCAGGGAAAAGCCTGAAAACACTTATAGAGCCAGCCATGTGGGTACATACTATAATATTGTTTCTTTTTCTCCAGAATTTCTCGGACTTTGGAAGGAGCTTCAACAAGCGGACTAGAATACCTGAGATTGTTCTCATTGACTGCGTTACCGAATCTAGCCAAACTTTGATTGGTTGTGTACCGGTAGTCACCATGGAAACGATGGTCACATGCAATATTAAATCAGAAAAGCGGGAATGTCTGAATTTGGTCACAAGATCTCTCTATATAGTGTAAACTATGTTTTTAAGGTGTATAGATAAAAAGTTGGGAGTGCAAACTTTGTATTTTGTGATAGAATTGCGAATGTTTGTGTTCTCCCTTTCCAATGCCCTATAATACATATAAATCACTCAAGGCTATAGTGCAGACAAGATATGATGGCACAATAACATTGTGTAAACGTCACAGGTTGGATCAGTCCATATCAAAATGCGGGTAAATAAATAAATCATGATCATCTAGGCGCTTGTTCAGTTATTTTAAACTACTTAAGGATAAAGATCGTTGGGCTTACTATCTTGTGTAGTGGTAACGTCTGTAATCATAACGCAGAAGTTCCGGGTTCGAATCCCATCAGAATCTTTTTTTATTTTTTCGCACGTTTTTCACGAAACTCGTGTATTTGTGTGTGTACTATAACTTACAACCAAATAAACTGTAAACTGCACATTATTTAATCGAACTATGGATGATGAACAATGTTAGTTCATATAACTTATATACACTCCCCAAAAGTTCTTAACCGCCTGAGTTTATATTTCATTCCCGTTTTGTGAAAATGTCTGTATCCACCTGAAATTTTGCATACTGATACATGATTAAGAGATGCAGCTGAGTATTGGTTTTTTGTAACCGTTTTGCAGTTAATTTCAGTACATTCGATGTATTGCGTAATAATGCATTTTTGTACGTGCAATGCATGTGGACCAGAACGCACACATGAACAACATCGGCATTACTGATGACTGTTCATCATGAAAAACACATAAAATGCTGAAATTGACTCGAGAGGAAGTGTCTACGAAAAACCGCCGTGAACACAATTCCTAGTTGACATTTTATTATTTTATTAATATTTTTTTTAATAATGCATTCATTAACACGAAATTTCACATAATGACATATAAATATCCAATGAAGCCAAATATTTGTTTATTTTTGGCCTACTTACGTCTAATTCACCGTTTTAGACGCGTTACGTTATCTACAATAATTTACACATGTAATGCATGCACGTCGAAAAGCACACGTTTATATACGGTTTTGATGTAAGTGAATATTTTCGTACGCGAAAAACACCTAACATGTTGAAAGTTTGGCACAAACAGAACGCGGTTGACCTGTCGGGATGTCATCAGCTTCGATAAAGTTGCGGCCCTAAGTTTTGCTTTTTATTACAAAAATGATTTTCTATTTTGTTTGTAATTGTTATTTTAATGATTATTTCCGTTTTTTCATTCACAGGAACCTTCAACTTTTTAAATCAACACCCAAGCAAAATTTGCAAAATTGACATTTCATTGAAATAGCCTATGTGAAATTTTGTTGCAAGATTCTTACACTTCATCCAAGTTCGTTTTGCGTCAATCTCGGCATGTTACATGTTTTTCTGGGAGGGCAGACATCGGTTGTGCTAAATGTTAAAGAACACATGCTTGTTGCGTTGCAATATGCACGTGTTCATGAACAATTTGGGTGAAATATGTTGTGACTTTGTAAAATAGACTTCATTTCTTTACGCGCCTGTAACAAGTAACATGGCTGTTTATTTGCCAAAATGAATCAATAATTTAATGCAAGTATTATTCAAGTATTGGTATGCAAAATTTCATATGAGTATTATAACACATAATTATGGTGGCGGGTTAGAACTTTTGGGTAGTGTATACACGTATACGTACAGAATATTAATTTTAAATTGATTATTTTAGATAAATATAATAAGATATAATATAATAAATATACCGAATAGAGAAAGCATTCGAACGAAAAAAATGTAACAATACCGTATTATCAATTTATAACGGGATATACTAAGAAAAAAAGTTTGCTGGAACTGTAGAATACAAATCATTACCAAAAATGCACAAAAGTGTGACTCGAACCAGTAACCTCCATCCATAATATTATTGTATTTCCAGTGCTTTACCAACTGAGCTAGCAAGGCACATGTAAAAATGTCTCGTAAAGTTGCTCATATTGCGAAAACGTAATACGAAACAAGCGTTTATTTGCCATGACTGTATAAATAAGCACACCTTTCTGTTGAAAATGAACCCGTCGGCTAATTAGCATGTGTAAATGTTATTGTGCCATCATATCTTGGCCGCACTATATATGCCTGGACCTACATATCATTTCGCCAAATGTAGTATTTTCTCGTTTGGTACTCAATTTCTAGGAAGAATTGAAGATGGTTTTGTTACTTTTTAAGTGATCATTTATATTTTTTCAAAGCAAGGGAGAGAACTTATCAATCTACTTTTTTATCAAACATGCAGCAGTTACTTCCCTTGAATAGTATAAACTATTTGCAATTTTTTTATGCATGTGTACAATGGACATGCTTGCACTTTGCGAAGTGGAGAATATTAATTTCCGATACATATACAGTGCCCACCAAAAATAAGTACATAGTAAATAATTTTCCATCTTTTTGTGACAAAGTTACCATTTAATCGGGACAAAGAAACTTTATATTTTGCACTAAGAGTACCATTTAATGTATGATATTTACATTTGATAAACAAAAATATTCCTTTTCTTCAAAAATATTGTTGTTTCACTGTTTTGCAAATAGTGTTATAACAGACAAGTAAATGGGGAAATATTATTTGTATACTTATTTTTGGTGCGCACTGTATAAGCCATTGTTTTATTCTTTTTATCTTTGTTATTTATATTTTGTATTGGTTATTGTAATAGGTGTATGCCTGATATAACATTAATGTTGTATACTTTAATATATTGTTTAATGAAATTATATGTATATTAAATAACAGTAAGTTGTTGTTATTATACTAATTTATTTAAGGTCGATTGGGAAACAAGTTTTTCTTACTTATATTAATCACTCTCGACACCTCATTCCTAATGTTATCCGTCGCTACGAGGGTATGAGAGAAGAGAAGCCAGTTTCCCTTTGATGCTGAGCGAGTGATCATCTAGCAAGGGATTTCTGGTACCATTTTTATTTCATCTTAGGAATGAAGCGGCCTGGGATCGAACCCAGGACCTCATACACTCGAAGCTGGGGCTCCACCACTAGGCTATCGAGGCTGCTATTGTTGTAATTGAGACAAGTTGCATATACTAGTAGAACCTCATCTCTATACTAAAGCATTTGGAAAGTTTGTGAATAAAGTTGTTGGTTCCTTAAAGAAGGCTGCTTACAATAACACTCCAAGATGAGTCATTTAGCCAATAGCCTTTATTATAAATTATACTTAGAGGGACGAGACAGTTCAAACAATGATTTTTAAATAGTAAAACCCGTGCATCCATTCATATTTCGAACTGAAATCGATTGTGTCGGTGTGCTGGTGTGCTAGCCAAGCTCTTTCCAAGTAAGATACTTTGGTTCTTTGATATGCTCAGTGAACGGCACTGATACATAAAATTACCTCTGGGCTACCAACAAGTTCATCATCAGTTGGGTGAGAATTTTGGAAACACTGGAAAGCGTTTCAGAAATTACCACAGACCCTGGCCATGTATCTAACAATGGATCTCTCGATCTGTAGTCATGAGTGCCATCCACTTGACCACCATGTCACCAGGCACCATGAATACTAAGCTTTTTTCATGCTCAGCTCAACTTGGGCATGAAAGTTGATTTGCTCCTTTACTGTTTAACAATGATATCATCTTTACATAATCAGGAAATAGTACACAGCTTCGTTATGGCTACCAATACCACTGGCTTATAATTAGAAGATCGTAAGTAGTACTTACTAAGCCAGCGAAATGGGTAGCCATAAAGACTTATGCATATTTGAAATCTGCATCTCAAGGGGCTTCTTATGAGTCTAGTTTCATGCAAATCGGAAGTGGTCGAAGTTTAAAAAGGTTTTTCCATAAGTAAAGAGTATTTTTCTGACAGTTTTTTCTTGCTTTCTCAAAATATTGATTTTGTACTTACAACCTTCTAATTCTAAGCCAGCGATTTAATATAGAAGTTTCTGTGGAACACATGCAACATTTTGCGGTTAGCACAAGTTGCAGTTTGAGCACAAATCACAGCAGTTTAAAGGGTTTAGTCCCTATGTTTGTTGTGTGCCAAGCCTTACAACTGAAGACAGGACCGACTGATTATGGCGTTATGTTTTCGCCAGATATGTAAAACATGTATATTATGGAACTGGAAAGTTAAAACTGTCCATTTTCAAGTCAAACTGGTGTTTCTCGTATATTTTGCTTTATACCTGTTTCACCTACATAATCACATGTTTCATTTCTTTAAGGTAAAACAGATACACACAAGTCAAATAGTTTCCTGCAGCTGATAACTTAGTTGTATTGTTTATGATGTGTTTTTTTGCAGTTTGGATGCAATTCGAATTTATTCCGGTGTAAGTTTAAATTTATGTTTCTGTCAAAATAATTCCAATACATGTAACAATACCGATCAATCTAACAACAAATGCCATGATGAGATATAAATCGTATTCAGTTTAAACAAACAAATATCCTCCAATTATTTGGTTGTGTTAAATGTATGTGCCGAACGAATGAACAAGTTCAAAATAATTAGAAAAACATTTATCATGTATCAATACCATGCTTTTGTTAATCTTGCGATGTGTTCTCTACGGGATGTAGTCCATCGCCCACTATATTTATTAATGACCGGGATGATAATGCAGCTGCAGACACCTGCTGTTTAGATTCGTGGTCTCACGTTCACAGTGAAATTTCGGAATAGTTCTGATTTCTTTGGTAAATAAACTATTGTAATGCGATAAAGACCAATGTTATCCGCATGGAATATTGGAATAGTCTGGTTCACGACATTCTTACAAAATGCTTCTTTTTTGGATATATTTTTTTGAAATCATAAACCATCGAGAACATGTCACGTGCCCCTCCATGGTCATTTTACTTTTGGTAATCCAATATAACCTGCGGCTCAAGGCGGCTCAAGGCCGCAGGTTAATAAAAAACAATGAAGACATGTTGTGTATGGTATATACCATTGATCTAATATCATTTAATTAGTTATACATCTTCAACAATCAACAATCAACTCAAGGTCAAATAAATGTTATACACATGTGTTTTGGTTTAGGGGTCAGGTATTCACAAAGCATTTAAGAGGAAAGCTTAAATATTTTGACTTATTGGGTAAAACTCTGTGCTATAGTATATTTCCAACAAATTGTGGAATAACCCATGTTTTCTTCAAGATTATACTTGAGCTCTTTTATGTAATGCCTGAAAATTATATAAAAGGGAAATAGTCATGTTAAGCTGATACACTTAAGGAAATTTTAAGATTTTAAGAAATTTTTAAGAAAATTTCTCAGAAGATGCTTCATGAATACCATAACCATAGCCGGTCCGGATCATTTTCAACATTTCCATATTAGGGTATTCATCATTGGTCCCCATGGAAAATATGAACATACTAGGGTAGACCAGTACTTCCGAAGCAAGGTTATGTATTTTTTTTTACCTTGGCATACTAGTATACTGTATAAGTGGGTATTGCAGCGGATCGAAAAATTAGCTGAATTTTACATTAATTTTAAAAAAAAATTAACGTGTGGAAATATTAGCCATTTTTGTAATTTTAAGTTAACACCAGAGAACATGTTAGCAAATTTTGTAAATATGCAAAATTTGCGATTTTATTTCTACTTAACTCGCTTAACCACTGATACAGTATTTCAATTACACGACAATTACAGTTTTATAAAATTATTATGTATTGTTTTTATTCTAATTAAATCCCAATTAAAATATGTGTATCTTGTTAATATTTTCTGTTCAAGTTATGAAAATACAAAGAAACAAAAAATAAATGATATAAAAAATGCAGAATGATTTATTGAAGTTTGTATCGAAACATGTTTGAACACAATTTGACATCAAAGTCTTAAGAATTCTTTAATTCAGATATGAAGTGCTTAAATGATTTGGTTGAAACTGTCTTTGTTAACGATAAGTTACTGGCACCAACAATAATTATATACAGAATATATGATAAGACAAACTTGGAAGATATAATTTAAAAGTAAAATTAAACAGCAGTACAAATTACAAAATATTATTATCATTGACTGAGACGAATCTGTGATGATGTTGTGAGGCAAAATCTATTACATTACCGGTAGATACAAAACAAATAAATGTACATGGTAAGGTAATATACAATAAAGATCTGCAGACAACAATGTGTATATACTGTGTAGTATGTGACATACTTTTGGCTAAGAACACAAGCAAAAATCTGTCATCAAAAAATTAGAACTACTCAGTATTCTATTCTTTAGCCGATTTTAACGAGACATCCTCAACGCTAAAGCAGAGAATGATTACTTTCCATGCCACTTAATAAGTTTCAAAAACAGGTCACAGTATAACTTTTGCTTGAAACCAACTGACTAGATTCACTTTTTGTTGAAAGATTTTTGCTTGTGTTCTTAGCCAAAAATTACTTTCAATACCACAGTCATAGTATGTCCACACAGAATAAGACCACTGTGATTATTTTGAAATAATTCAGATTTTTGTAATTTTGAAGAACAAAAGTAATAAATTTTTAACAAAAATTGGGATCACTATTTTGATTTGTCTTACTACATAACTTTATGTTACAAACAAATAATGTTGAAATTCCATAAAAATATTATTTCTTTCGGAAACCAAATTTTACAGGTAAGTTGAAAAATTAAATGCTAAATCTACATGCACGCTTGTAAAGTTTATTACTGGAATATGAAATTTAAAAGAAAAATTTGCAAGTAAAAATTGAAGCAATATAAAATGAACTAATCTAGCTACATTTTGCTAACATAATTTGTCTGCATTATAATAAAACAAGTAAAGTAGTATATATTAAAATAATTACAATGTTACATTATCACAAGTGCTCATATTCATTTTCAACTAAAGTCTATCATGTAAATTCATTCACAAAATACATTTTAACAAGTACAGTCAAATCTGTTAGTGGTCACAAGGGCTGGAGACTTCATATTCGAGGTATCCATTCACTGACTACATAGGACAGATTTGACTGAACTATTTAGCTAGGCAAGAAGTTTTAAGGACAAATGCAGATCTGGTGACATTAATGACATAATTATAGCAACATACCGGTACTTATGTACGTATACCAGGACAAAATATAATACATTCTAAAATACACAGAAAAACTTCACACAAAATTGATAAAATATTGCTATACAATAATTCATATAATTATATATGAGGCGATAGAATCATGCAACAACTTAACTTGAGTTTGGTATCCATCTCAAACGTCGAAATTTATATATTGTTTAATGATTCGTTCCTTGAAAAAACTTTGCAGAACATTGACGATTGTAGACTTCAATTATTGTTCAGACGAAACTCTATAATCCCAACCATCTCCAAGTACCCAGGATATGTGTTGTTGTATGCAATCATTTGAAATTTCTCAGTATTTTTTAAACTGAACACGAGCTATCACTAAAGATGATGAATGCACCTAAATAATGCCCCAACATTTATGATTGAAAGTTCAAAGAGCAATAGCTCAGTAAAAATTCATCTGAGAATAACATACTGTGAATATACACAACTTGGGCTTGGTATTTAATAAATGAGTATTAATGTGAAATTTCGTTGAAATCTGAGTAGTACCTAGAAATTGTGTGGACAATTTTCTCTACAGACAATGGCCTGAAACTATGACTTCCAATAGCCCCACTAAACTTTGTAATAGTGAGTATAGCTAGACGTCACATGCAGAGTTGTTTCCCTGGATTCACGTTTAGTGAATATACTGTAAAAATACTTAATTTTGTGGGTATTAAATTACATTGAAAAATGGAATTTCATGTAGTCCTTAAGTCATAGTTTACAAAACGTGGAAGGAGGAACCATTCCTCCTATTTGATTCCCCGATTAATCGTGGGAAACAGATTTTGTAGTGGAGTTCAATCACGAAATCATCGAAAATATAACCCCCTCCAACGATACTGATTTTGCAGTGTTTTATCAAGAATTCCTGTATAAAGAGAATTGATCACTTAGAACTCAACCCGAAAAAAACAGATGCATCAAAGTACTGCCTATATCTTAACAAAAGTTTATTTTCATATCAACAATTCAAAATTGCACTTCATGAATAATTTGTAAACATGAAAGTATGGCACATAAAAAATGTATTTACATATCTTGCAAACGGAGAACCCATCTATTTGGTTACTATTAGCTGGTATAGCTCAGAGAATTTGACCTGATCCTGACCTTTATGCATGAATATCTTACAAGGATCTTGCGTTGTATATATAAATTTCTGCGAGCAAATCATGAAATGTCGGTCCTTTAGATTTGTGTTGGTATTACACCCGAGCGTCTTTGTGGTACTTCCTGCTTATGAAAACATACCACCGGGATAATGAATATAGACAATATATCAGCTGTTAAATTATGCTAATTAAAGGTCAAGAGTCATGTCAAATTCTCCGTACAATACCAGCTATGGAGACTACACCCAGTCAAAACCCTCATTTAAATTATGATACCTAGAGGACACGTTGATCTCTTATTTGATTAGGGCTACACCCTTGACTAAATAAGATAACCTGTGAGATGTTTCTGATACAGTTCTGTATCTATAATCAAACTAGTTAAAACAAGTGGAATGTTAGAGAACACAAAATGTTGAACCATCTTGATATGTTCAGTATACAACAAGTACATGGAATGATAAATCCTACCTAGTAACAAAATAAAAACATTATTTTACCATAAACAAAACAACCATATTCTGCAGACACTAGAATAAAATTACCAGTACTGTACAGCAAATCGAAAAATAATATGCAAGCATTTGAATTATATTTCATTGCTAGAAATGCAATGTATTTACATAGCTTCATTTATAACTGAATATAGGCCAGTATAATACAGCAGAATATATACCACAAGACTAGTGGGTACCTTATAGCATACCCTGTAACACATTACCGTATTCACCCAAACATTGCACACAGCTCTCTATTGGACCCAGATAAAAAAAGAGTAAAATTGTGAAAACATGAAAAAAGGATATGGATGTTCCCGATTTGCCCAATGGAGATTTGGAAAATGTTTAAAGCTGCCTATTAAAAGGAAGCAGGTAAAAATGGGAACACATTTTAAAGGAAAAGACTGATGGCAAAAATCATGAAAATATGCCTACATTGTAAGTATATAACTGTTCCCAATTTGCACATAGAAAAGTTGGAAAATGTCTAAAGTTGTGTAATGGATGCATTTTTTTTAATATTCTGGGTTAATAAAGTGTGGGCAACACTTGGTAGAATATGGTAAATGTCATGATGTTAGCTTCAGCAAGAATGTATAAACAGTCTAATATAGAATGATGGCAGAATGAAGGTGAAAATGGTATAAAAATAGTTTTGATGAAATGATAATCATACGTATGTATACATGTACATAGCACTAATACAATGAGAAAATATCGCTGAAATAAGTTTATCTCGAGGGTGAGAAACATGGCCGCTGCAAATATCTTCCGACATTTAAGCGGCGAAATGAAGAATGTAAAATACACAATCACAGAAGATACACAACGCTTTTCTATGTACACTTATATGAAGCTTTCATCCACTTGGTCACCTTGTGAGTTCACACGTAACCTTGACCTTGAAAAGTTCACATCCGGCTGCTCGCATGATTGTTCAAGGTCATTTATATTTTGCCGCCAATGCTGTAATTGGCGTGTATAGTTTGAATCATTATATTGATCTTGATTGTTTGAACTATGACCTGAATTCTGCTGAGACATCATTTTCTCGGCCAATGCCTTATGTTTCGCCATAATATCATCCACTACGGACGACTGTTTAGCTTCGGGTGAATCTTGTTCATACGCGTGATTGTAATACGGAGTCTTTGGTACAATACCACCACCATTATAACCATTATTTCTATTCACGGAAGACTCGTGTCCATTGTCTGTCTCACCGAACCCACTATCCGACGTTGACGTGTCGGACCGCCCACTTCCTTGGTACCGGTGAAATCCTCGTACGGGAGGAACCGGTCGATTTGCCGGTTGTGAATTATTCCGGTGGGATGGACTGTCTGTGTATAGTTCACCTGGTCGAACATTTGGATTACCTCCCCTTGTACTGACTGGATTGTTCCCGTATCTATCCCTAGGGTTATAGTTGTGTGTATTTGGTACCTGGTTTCCATAGCGATCAACACCTGTCTCATTGTAGTTGGTGTCATATTTCCTGTCCGCCGTCAGTCTCGGAGAATGAGGACTGCGCGTTGAGAAGCCGCCATCATCTTCAGCATCATATTTCACGTTAGGTGACAACCTTGGGGAACGAGACGAGAATCCACCGTCGTCATCTGTAAGGTAAGTTTGCTGGGTGGGTCTTACTGCCTCGTTGTATCTGTCTGAACCTGCTGACATCATCTGACCTGCCGGACTTCTCGGTGGACCATTGTGTAGATGAGGTGACACAGGGGTGCGGGGTGTTCGTGGCGACACTGGGGCTTGTGGTGTTCTAGGGGAGGGTGCACCATACGGGGAATATTGTTGATTATACCTATCATTGTTTGGAGTGGATTGTTCATACAGAGGAGAATGTTGCTGCTGTATGCCTGGTGGTGAACCAGGGACACCCAATCTTGTATTAGAATACGGATGTTCATCAGGTGTTCTGTTCAGCTTCTCATAGTTAGGCGATGGTGTTCGCGCGAGCGGTGACGCTGGAGAGGCATTGTGAACACTCGGCCTTATGTTATGTAATTCTATAGGTACTTCAATTGTTGCTGGTTTGTTAGCCTTTCTTTTAGCTCTACCAACAACTTTACCAGGAGGGGGTTGAATCATTGCCTGCTCTTCATAAGGTGGAGGGTCATACCCGCCTGCGGCCCCTTCATCCTCGTCCTCCTCTTCAGGAGGTTCAACTCCTTCAAAGGGATCTGTGTTTTCAAAACCCCAGCCAGGAAGCATGCTCAATAACTCATCTGAAATAACATAACATAACATTACAAGTCAAATCAGATACTGTAAAATCATACATTTTTGTGAGATTAGAATCTTGCAAAATTATTATTCTGATTGAGAAGTAGTTTGCAAGGTTAAGTATTAGCCGCTTTGTAACTTCCGAAAGAACTTATTTCTGTTTTTTCTGAATTCATAAGTAAACATGTCAAATTTGCAAATATACCGAAAATTAATCCCTTGCAAAGTATTTGCATGTAAAAGTAAAGTATGACAATAGGACTGCTGTAGAAAATAATTTCAGACTTTCGACTTTTTGACAGCTGAAACTTGGGAGACTTTCAGCAGTTTAGTTTGTTTTCTCGTACAGTCGTTTGTTAGGCATTGTGCTATATGTTATTGCGGTTTGTGAAATTTTTTATGTTTTCTGTGCTCCGCTGGTTAGGTACTGCCTTCCCTGCCCGACTTTTATTATCTTTTATTATACATACCAGGCATGATAACTCTCAATGCTGGATTACCCCATTCTGTCTGAGCGGCCATCACTGTACGACGTACAACATCACCCGGTAATAAATCCTCAAATTCAAACCTTATTTTGTTATCCTGAAACCATACACATATAAGTATATAAACAATAGGGGTGACTATTGAGTCCATTTTTCACTATTGCAATACTATTGATATTGCTGAAAGTACTATTGCGATACTATTGTATTGCTGGGAACTATTGCGATACTATTGCAATAGTTATCGCCAAGATTTGAAAATCAATGATTAACTTGTAAATGCAAGATTGCACTGTTTAAGATATCACTTTGTTGTTTAACATGCTAATCTACTATATGTGAATATGATTTAACATTAATTGGACAGAAATATATTTTTAAAAAAAACTAAATACTGCAATGTTGGTCCTTTGTGGCAGATTTGATGCGTAGGATTATTTATAATTAGTTTTTTTAACGAGAACGGAAGTTGTTTTAAATACATAATAAACTTTATTCATGAAAAGGAAACTATCGTAACTATCGATAGTTGAGCTAACTATCTGCGATAGTTATTGGATCGAGACTTTTACTATAGATCCATACTATCGGGACACTCGGGATCGCAATGCATCTATATTTCGATGTATCGGCCCACCCCTAATAAACAATTCATCTAGGTTATGCACATCTGTAAGTATGGTTGCAAAAAAGGTGATAAAATTCATGGGTTTTACTATTTATACATCATTGTTTGCCTCTGTCAGCCATTTTGGTATGATTTACCAATTTAAGCGCACCACCTCAGTCTATGGTTAGCCAAACTTTGCTCACGTGACAAACTGATTTTTGTAACATATCATTCAACGAATGAAAGGTACAAAACATATCATCACATAATCCTTTGTTGAACGCAGGGCATAAATGACCCATCAACAAGATAGTAACTGCAAAAGGCATACATCTTCCAAGAATTATTTGAACCAGACCAAAACTAAACCTTCATAATTATTGTCATGATTTATCTAAATCCAGAGTTTAACAGAAAACAGTGTCACATAAACTTTATCTATACTCACCCCCTTTAACTCCCACTGCATGCCCCTATGATATCGGTCGCCAGGGTAACGAATAACGATTTCAGCATCTTCAAAATCAATGATTGTAAATCTTTCATCAAGTGCCGCCTTTGTTAGCCGAGTCAGGTAATTTCTCTTCAGGAATGCATTAAATGATATCTAAAATAGAATATATGGAATTATTATAATTAAAATATAATAAATAAGCACTAGTCCTGTGTTTTGCATTTTAAAATTTGCAGATTTGGATAAAATGGTTATTTGGTGTATGTTTTTTTAATCTGCAAATTTAAATTAATGAAAGAAAAATTTCTTTTAACACATTTGTGGTCCATTATTCAAGGGAATTTAATTTAGTGATCAAATCAACGAAAATTAATTAAACACAAATATTAATTTTTTTAATGTAGATAAAGCAAAGGTACCTCGAGAATAAAGGGTTCTCCACGATGCATCTTGGCTTTGGCTGCTTCTATACCCAGCTGTATTCGACTCCGAATCTTAGGATGAGCTTGATTCACTAACATGATCCAACGTTCTGAAATAAAACAAGATACTGTAATATCACATATTTTCGAGGGAATTAAATTTCGTGGTTTTGTTATAATGCAATTTCGCGAGGTCGTTAATTCCTGGATTACAAAACATTGAATAGAAAACATTATTTGTCTATTATTCGTGGGGATTAAATTTTGTCGTCAAGTTCGACCATGAAATCAACTCCAACGAAAAACAATTACTTACAGTACGAATAATTATGTTCCAAGCAGCTGTACATTTATTCTGACACAAGTTTTTTGTACTTAATTCTATGGCTTCCCATTTTTGGGAGGCGTTTAAGCCTCTCATTACTACCATTGCCCATTTCTTAATACAAAAGTAACCGCCTTTAGGCTGCTATGTGAATCCGCATTCAAGTAGTTCCAGAAACTGTCAACATTCCCAATACTGCTACATATGTTTCTCCAAATTTTTTATTCATAATAGAGTTATCTGTCGATGACCTAAAATATGCTGTCATCTTATAATAGACAATGCATGTAACTCAGGGCTGGAAAATACATGTACTAACTACAATTTGAAATATTTTATTTTCCGCAAATGAAATCCAATAAGCTTGATTAAATTAAATGCAAAGTATATCATCGTCATACAATACAATTAACTCCCAAAACTAAAGGACAGCCAACACACTTTACAGTATTTTAGACATTTATTTCCCTTTTATCATGTTTTACAGCAGGGATGTCCCCATCAAACTAAACTCTCCTGGTGCTAAC
Source organism: Spisula solida (assembly GCA_947247005.1). Taxonomy (NCBI): domain Eukaryota; kingdom Metazoa; phylum Mollusca; class Bivalvia; order Venerida; family Mactridae; genus Spisula; species Spisula solida. Next base: position 4,438,751 of record OX365958.1, on the reverse strand, counting down.
TGGTCCCAGAATTACCCTTTTTTGTTAAACACTTAAATAGCATAGGACGTGTTTAACAAGAGATGTTTGTTAAAAACTAGTATGCCCTCTGGCAGCCCAATAGTCAGAAATGGTAAAGGTCACCTTTGACCTCAAAATCAATAGGGGTCATCTACTGTTGATGACCAACCTCTGAAGTCAAGATAACTTTGACCTACTGACCCCGAAGGTTATCTACTGATACTAATACAGAACTTACCTTCTCTTGTATACAAGGTACATCCTATCATGGACAATCCACGGCCGATATATGCAGATGGTTGTATTACAAGGGGACGTTTCATTAACTCTGTCATAAATAGGTCAACCTCATCTGGATCCTCCATACGATATATCCTGTAACAGAACACATGATATGTTAGTTTGTTGTCACCCCTCACCAGGGCCCGGTCTCCCAAAGCATCTCAATCTGAGCTAAAATCTCAACTCAAATGCTACCCCTCACCAGGGCCCCAGTCTCCAAAAGCATCTCAATCTGAGCTTCTAGTAAATCTCAACTCAAATATTTTTACATATGTTAGAGGTCGCGATTAGCATTGTCATGTGAGGGAAAGCTCAAAATAGTAACATTGTAATAAGTTTAATACATGTACAGCAAGTATCACCTCTGTAGAGCAACACCCTGAAATTAGGAGCTACAAATATTAGCCGTTGTTTAGAGGTTGTGGCTCAACAGAGGTTGAATTTATAGTAAATATGCGCTTAGATTCTCATTGAAGACTTATAGGCTGAAATGACCTTTATTCTTGAAAACCCTCAATAAAAGTAGATAATCTGACATTAACACTATAAACAAGTGAACTTTTAAAGATATTAATAAGGCTCTTTTTACTACAATCATAGTAATTAATGCTGAGGTTATATACACATAACCTAAATATGTACATACTTGTATATGTTAGGCCAATATAACTTAATATTGTGGTTCTGGTAACATGCTGAAACAATTAGGGTAGATAGGTAGGAAAAACATTTTATTTTTAAAATTATTTTATTGATTTTATGCACTGAACAATCAATAATCTGCAGTGACTTCAAAGTAAAATGCCAATAAATGTTTATGGTATAACTTCAACGCGATAAATTGCAATACAAAAACATACACAAAACCCGCTATATTTATCGTTTCTGAATATTTAGGAGCATACAAACTTTATATGTTGTGCCAAATGTTTGAATACTTTCATAGACAAATGTTACGGTCCTTGCTTTTAATCCATAACAAAAAAATAGGCAATTTTGTGTTTGTTTTTGTACAGCAATTTATTGCGTTAGTGTCATACAAGAAAAGAACAGGGTATGTAGGGTTACCAATACCTCAATATTAACTTGTTTCGGCCTAACCTTTTAATGGCTCAGTATGTATGGATGGTTCAAGTTGTCAACTTGAGGCCACCATATTAGACAGATGACAAATTACCTTCCAGTGTCCTCTTACCAACATAAATGTCAATTACCACACAAAACAAGCCTAATTAGTTTATATAAACACCAATATAATACCAAGGTGTTCCATCTTGACATTACCTCAAAGTTGTGTTAAATAAGCTGATCTAACCTGATCAAGTTTTATCATAACAATCACCACTTTACTACAGCAGAGCATTATAAGGCGATATTCCATGACACTGTGTGCGTGTTCCACAAGCGCACGTTTTGCATCATTATTCTGTGCTGCGTAACTATCAGTCCTCGTAGAACTCAGACAACACTCATTATTAACCCTCAATAATTTGAATTTGTAAGCCAGACTAACACATTAAAGGCCAATCAGACGTTGATACCTGGTCATGTGCTCCTCCATAGCCTAATTGCTTAATACATTAAATAATTCCCCCAGCCTCTTGGCTGCAGGTAATATTCATAATGAACAACTCAGTAAGAATTAAAAGGTTGGCCTTTATATTGAGGGTTTATTAATTAATACTGGCTGCTCAAATTTACATTTACTGAGTTATGTACTATAATGAACATTCTAAAATGACCGACGATTTCACCTATATAGACAAAGAACAAACATAGCGTTGTATAATGTTTGTTGATATACAAGGAAAGTGACGTCATGTCGTTATTATGACATCATGCAGGTAAACAAGTAAAGTAAACAACATACTCTCGCAAAGTAACACTGGCTTAATATATAACTGCGCGCTTAAATCATGTTAGAATCAAAATAAACTATTCAAAAGCCACAGTATACCATTGTTATACAATGGTTTGTCGTTCTGACTCTTTGTATTAACCACTCTGACAGGCCTAAATGTCTAAATAATGAATTAATAATCGATTACTTTTCAAAGTAATCGGTTCCATGTCTGCCTACGGCCTTCATTGTTAATTCCTATGCGTCAGAACTCCAAACCATTGTATAACAGCCTGTATACTGTATTAAAGTTATTTCTTTAAACAATATCACCTTTTCTTTGGTATAACATTGACCATGGCTGCAGTAGACTCCACCATGTCCATGTCTTTGGTCGGCTTGATCAGTCCATACATCACTTGTCCGTGGGTCAATGCTTCATCCTCTCGGGCTATCAACAACGGGGGCGGTAAATGCCCATAGCCTGGCAACTGTTGATTCATTGTGTACACAATATCTTTGATCTGGAGATGAAAAGAAAAATATTTAACAACATACAAGAATAATTAGTGTATCCAATTTTTCAGTGAAAATGACAGAAAACTGAGTTTTTCCTCAAATATATTTGTTTTTTTCCAAATATTTGAATATTCGATCCCATCTCTAATATTTAAATATATACACAATGAAAAAGTGTAACCAATATTAAATAAGTTATTTGAGTGGTGGCAGAGTGGATAACACACATGCCTATGGTTGGTAACCCAGAGGTAGTCTCTCATGACATTTTAATGGTGCTTAATACAATGGGCATCATGTCTAACAACCAGTTACCTATTAGGGAAGAGCTACCGCAGGTAGCTAGCGGACCCGGATTAGTAGTTCAGCCTCTTCCCTCAAAGTTGTAGGTCATCGGCCAATAAGGCAGGGAAAAAACCAGATGACCAGGCACTTACGACTGCCAAAAGTGTTATAGCTTGCTGGAGATAACTCTAGCCTTTTCTATAAACAAACATGGATAATATCAACACTGCTTGGTCAACTGGCCGCTTATTATCAGTGTAGATTGAAACAGTTCATAAATAATATGCATTAAAAGTGATTATGCGCGCAGATCAAACATAAATTGATGTTGGAAATATATTTGATTGTCTGACTCAATTTATATTTGTAAACAAGGCTTATCATCGTTGGTGGACTTGTAACACAGAATAGACAATCTTTGTTATTTTTGGTTCTTATCATTCAGATTAAGTAGATAATATCTGCACCAAATACATTGTGCAAATAACATTCCTTTGATGGTAGTGACTTAATATGTGAACAACATATTGAGAACCTACCAGTATATATGCAGAATGATTTGACATAAATATACATATATGTATACTATCCGACCAGGGATACCTGACAGTGACGTCACATTGTGTTTACAATCCAATGTTTACTTTATTAATTGTTCTACAAAAATGTGGATTATCATTATATTTCTTTACCTATAATCTCAATATGATATCATAGTCGAGAGGATAACGGGGCAGTATTAGTAGTTGAAAGGTATCGAGTTTGAACCCTGTCAGCGTAACTTTTTCCAACTCGTAACTATTTTGCAATTGAATACAAATTATGTGTGAAAAATGAATTACATCTTTGTCATTTCACTAAACTTAAGATGGCTAATTTGAATGGCTAAGAACGTGTTTTAAATTATTGTAGTGAGTCTCTTTTTAATAATAATGAGAAAGCAGCGTCTAGCTAGCTGTTACCTAAACGTGTTTTAGAGATAATGTGATTTTTAAGAGCTTTTATTAATCATAAGGCAAAAGAATATTTTCAAATTCGTTATTGTATTAAATCATTAAATATGTTTCCCGTATATTGTACAAAAAATACATTCATACAGTTTGTCTACCACAAGCTTTGAACTTGGACCACCTGTGTGAGAAGCAGCCTACACATCCACAGGACCAGGTTTTGTTTGGACTATTAGAATTGATAAGGACATACTTCTATTTAATAAAATCATTAATCCGTTGGGGATATACCCTGATTATTTATAGATTGTTGACAAAATGACGTAACTGTCAAAAATTGTTGGTCGGATAGTAGCAAAGACCAAACTGTTCCCGAGTTATTGATTGGAAACTGGCATTAAATGGTCGAATATTAGGCACTCATGTTGAATATGTCATGGTAAAAAAAGGGCAATATTGCAGACCAATCTCCATAGAATTATGATGTTCCTTACTTCAAGACTAACTTATTCATCAGACTTAGCCGCTCTGAGGCACACCAAGGTGTTTGTCTCGGTGAAAATTAGAGAACTAACCAAAACAAGTAATTAACAATTGCAAGCAATACAGAAGTCCCCAACCGGTTTTAAGCCATTTTCAATGTTTCTGTTGCCATAGCAACCACAATTTTTGTCAGAATCAAAAATATTTTTAGACATGCATAATTCCCTTTAATATTGCCCCCTATCCACATACCAAGTTTCATAAACCTAGCTAGAAAACTGTTTGAGTTATGGCAGGATCCAGATTTGAGCCTATTTTCACTCTTTCTGTCGCCATAGCAACCACAATTTTTGTCAGAATCAAAAATATCTTTAGACATGCATAATTCCCTTATTACCCCCTATCCACATACCAAGTTTCATAAACCTAGCTTGAAACTGTTTTGAGTTATGACAGGATCCAGATTTGAGCATATTTTCACTCTTTCTGTTTTCTGTTGCCATAGCAACCACAATTTTTATCAGAATCAAAATATTTTTTAGACTTGCATAATTGCCCTTATTGCCCCCTATCCACATACCAAGTTTCATAAACCTAGCTTGGAAACTGTTTGAGTTATGTCAGGATCCAGATTTTTTGACTGACTGACTGACTGACTGACTGACTGACTGACTGACTGACTGACTGACTGACTGACTGACTGACTGACTGACTGACTGACTGACTGACTGACTGACTGACTGACTGAGGGCAAACCTATAGTCACCTCCGGTCAAAAACCGGTAGGGGACTTAAATAAGCATGTTTTTAAAGAAAACATTGCCTCAATTAATGGACCCTAGAAAATATTTGCCTTGGTGTTTTTCTCTGGATACGGTCCTGTTCATTGTTTATGGTAACAAGAGCTGTCCAAGAACAGCACGCTCCACTATTCGCAGCGCCATGCTGGGATAGTACAATCATTATATTATATTCAGAACTAAATGCTTCATAACAGCAGCATTACCCACTGCTGTGTAGAGGTTGGGGCTTCTAAGTCCAAAAAGGAGATAATTTGGACAAATTATGGAGGACCGTTACCTACTCATGTGTAGGTCCTCTTGGTCATGAAGGTAAACAAATAAGCATTTCTTAGTCCAAAAGGGGGCATAATTTTAACAAAATGCTAAATAGTTATCTTCTCCTGTGTAGGGGTTGGGGTCATGATGGTGAACAAGTATGCAAAGTATCAAAGCAATATATCAATGCACTTAGAAGAAATTAGAGGTTAAAAAACCTGTACCTAAACTTTAACATTTGTATTTGCAAGTCCAAAAGAGGGCATAATTTCAACAAAATGCTTGATAGAGTTACCCACCCCTGTGTAGGGGTAGAGGTTCAGGATGGAGAACAAGTATGCATAGCATTATGTGAATGCACTTTGAAAATATTAGAGGTGAAAAAACCTGTACCTAAACTTTAACATTTGCACTAAGTTGAAAAAGGTGGCATAATTTCACCAAAATGCTTGATAGAGACTTACCTACCCCAGTGTATGGGTTAGGGTCATAATGGTGAACAAGTATGCGAAGTATCAAAGCAATATGTCAATGCGCTTTGAAGATATTAGAGGTTAAAAAACCTGTACCTAAACTTTAACATTTGCATTTCCAAGTCCAAAAGGGGGCATAATTTCAACAAAATGCTTGATAGAGTTACCGTAACCCCTGTTTAGGGGCTGGGGTCATGTTGGTGTACAAGTATGCAAAGTATCAAAGCAATATGTCATTGCACTATGAAGATATTAGAGGTTAAAAAACCTGTACCTAAACTTTAACATTTGCACTATTTGCACTAAGTAGAAAAAGGGGGCATAATTTCAACAAAATGCCTGATAGAGTTACCTACTCCTGCCTATGGGTTGGGGTCATGATGGCAAACAAGTATGCAAAGTATGAAAGCAATATCTCAAAGGACTTAGAGAATATAAGAGGTTAAAAAACCTGTACCTAAACTTTAACAAAAGTGTTATGCCGACGCTCGGGTGACTGCAATAGCTCCCCTTATTCTACGAATAGTGGAGCTAAAAATACCTTTCAGTCAGTTTTGTGCATTATATAAGTTACAGGTACCTTGAGGTAAATCTTTAATGTATTCAAAACTCCTCTATACACATTTGTAAGCCCATGAGTTTACTTTATTTAGAAATCAAACATCAATTTCAAAGTGTTAAAAATTGAAATGACATCATAAAACTTCTAAAATATATCCAAAACGTTTCATCATAAAATCTTAAAACACTGTCATATTTACATTAACTATTTACAAAGCATGAAATAAAATGTAAAAATATGCGTTCAGCCAATATAACGAATGATTATGACTGAGTATACAGGCAACAGCCTTTACCTGTATTAAACACATTAAATGAGTCTTTGTTTCAGGTTACAAATAGAGCTGATTTGGTTAAAGTAGGTCAGTCTATACATGATCAGTATAATGTTTTTGTGAAGTAGATATATGTAGTAGGGGGAAACTTGACTCACTTATCATAAGGTCAAGCTTTGAACTATAAATATCATACAATAATCATAATATGTTAACCTGTCTATAAACCTAGCTGTATATACTTGGTAATTACCAGGACAGATACTGAAATTTTTGCTCAGGGGGGGGGGGGTCCATCACCAGCTTTTTCTCAGGACTTAAGTGTCTGACCTGAGCTTTATTTTGTTCAGAGGGGTTTTTCTTAGAGGGTTGTGTTTAAATTGCCTTGATCAGACTAAATGAGACTATATATTATAAGCCCTGAAAAACAGATAAGCTAAACCAGGTTTTTCTAAAATTCAAGGGAGGGTCTCCCCTCTGGATCCACGCATGGTATGACATACACGACGTCCTCAGATATATACTTTTATACACATAAAACATTTCTGATTGATCAATCAATCATTTTAATAAATTTTGTTGAATGTTTAGCTTTTCTGGCAAAGGTAACTTAGTTAAGTAGACAGAGCGTAGTGACACTTTATGCACGTCATGTAAACAAGTCATTGACAAACACATGTTGCTAATTGCAACCCATTATTGGCGTTGATGTAAACACTGATATTCTGTAAATAATGTCATTTTCATATAATTGCTAAGGCCAAAGTTTTTATTTTTTAGAATTTTTAGGTTTACAGATTTTTTCTTGAAAGTTTTGATATAGTGAGCAGGGAATGGAAAAATAATAAGAGGGCTGAAAAGGTCCTTGGTCACTCACCTGTCATTGTGTGAGCGACCTAGGGCCCCAGAAGTAAGTTAGTAAGTAGCACCTTTATTTAACAAGGCTGACACATTGGGTTTTCCGATCTTCCATGATTGTGGGCCTCAACATTTGCAAATAACATAAGAATATACAGTAAAACATACAAGACATATATAAACTATAATAAAGGGTTCCACTAGTTTCTGAAGGGTTATTTTGATTAAATTATACCATTTTATCTATAGGCAAAATACCAATTATTTTAAGAAATTTGGCATTTGTGAAATTTCAAGGGTCAAAACCCTTACGGTACTCACGAGTCAAATGAAAGCTCCCAATTTCCCAAAGGTTGTTGCTCTTTAATATAACAAGGCCACAGTACAAAGAGAAAATATATATTACATAATTTATTAATTATCACATAAATTTTAGAATTATTCTGAACTGTTGCATTAAACTATTTTGGTTGACTGGTTTTGTAACATGTAAACTTATTTAGTGGTTTAAAATGAATCCATTTGAATTTTGTATCGTTTGTGTACAATTTACTATCATGTTGATTTTTAAAGCAATATAATACAAAGCTGGGTTCAGTCAACTTCAGTGAAATAGTAATTCAATACACTCAATGATACAGTTAGTACAGAAAAAGTAATACCAGGTAAAACACTCCTGGGTACCCCGAGTTCATTTAAGGTATTTTGTATGTTTTTCGTTTCGTATACCCTGTATGACTCAGACAAAATTCACAAATGGTTTAACTTAGCTCCCACACAAGTAAGTGATTTCCTAAATTTGTGACATTTGTTGTTGGAACGGTTCAGTGAACAATGAAACATGCATATAATTGTCACACAAATTATAAGCTATTTTGTATTTTAATACTGGTTGTTTATCATATTTTGTATCATCTAAACTTAAAGAACAGCATAAAACTTTAAAAGTAAAGTTAATTTAAGTGTTTTTTATATTCATACCTACTTAATCTTAGTGTCTCAGCTAATATAAATATTTATTCAGCCCTGAATATTTATTAGGAATCAACTGGTCTAGTCAAAATACCTGTTCCTGGTCAGAATCCCCTTTTAATATCAGGGGTTCCACTTCTAAGCTTCTGAATCTGAAGGGTTTTGAATCTTTTGATATCATTATTATAATTGACTTAAGTTCACCATTTCATTATTTATCTTTATAGGCAAAATACCCAAAATCTTGAGGGTGGCTTTTGGAAACTTCTGTCTTCAAGGGTCAAACCCCCTACTACAGTCAGTCAAATGGAACCCCTGTAATACGTTCAGATTCTTACTCAGAGTACAGTTGTGATCAGATGGCAGGGAGGTCCCTTGTGATAAGTATTACTGTACAGTTATTGATCATTGATGGTGGGAAATAAATTCAAATAATCATGTATTGTCCATTTGTACATAAACTACATGCCTGATGGGCCAACTTATTAATACTTCAGTCAGTAGGGCCGAACGTAAAATAATTTTGTTTCCCCTTGCTGACCCAAGCAGATTTAGAATGGGTAGGTTGGTAAGTTAAAATATTATTTTTGGAAATATTTCAGAATGATAGTTATTGGTCAAGGCATGCTAATAAGGAAATTTAGAAATAACTAAGTGGAAAACCAAGCCTTACATTTAGAATTAATATGTACCAAATTTACTAGTAAGAAATAAGCTTTTATACAAAAATTATATTTTCATCCCCAATATTTCATAAAAAAAATATTATTTCAATTTGGACAATAAAATATTTTGGGTAGGGCCGTGTTTTCGGGTAGGTAGGGGATGGGGAAACAAATAATATTTTATTTTAGGCCTAGTAGGGCCGAACTTAAAATATTCTTTGTTTCCCCATCCCGACCCTAGCAGATTTAGAATGAGTAGGTAGGTAGGGTAAATATTTTTTTTAATTGTTTCAGTATGATAGTTATTGGTTAAAGCATAAAAATAATGAAATTTAGAATTAACTCAAAGTTGAAAATCAACAATCCTAAATTTAATCGTAAGAAAGAAGCCAGTAAACAAAAAAATAAAATTTTCACTTCCAATTTTTAATAAAAAAAATATTATTTTGATTTGGGCAATAAAATATTTTGGGTAGGGCCCTTTTTAATCGGGTAGGTAGGGGATGGGGAAACAAACAATATTTTATTTTAGGCCCAGTATTGTGTTAGTTTGTATATATATTGTACATGCACATTGAATAGTTTTCATTGGAATTACAAATATTTCTTGTCTCATACATTATATATGAAGCAGATAATTACAAGTCCCTGAAATCACTAAACCATCATAAATGGCATTTATAATAGATAACCATCAGTATATATAGACAGTTCTGGTACATTTGTATAGAATTCATGGCAATTGTCTCAGAGAGTGTCTAATGCTAGTACTTACAAGTTACAACTCAAACCTGTGTGAAATAGTTATAGATTACATGTGAACAAACTCACATGAAAATGTTGGATTTCAGGTAAAATTTTGTAAAATCCTAATAAATGTCAATTAAAACAAGAGCCAATGTCTCAAAAAAGGCCTGTCTGAGGGCATCCTTATGTTAAAAAAAAATCCAACTTGGCCTATTTCTCAATCTTTTGGTAATACATGTATTAATACAAGGGCCATAATCCAAGAACTTTAAAAGGCCTGGGCTGATTTGGCTCATAATCTAACTTTAACCTCTAAAATATGTAACAATATACCAAAGATCTATAATAAACATACAGTCACAGATATGCGCATGTTGCTATCATAAAGTATATCCACAAATGTTGTTAACAGGTCATCTCAGGCCCCAGGTCATACACTGACAATACTGTCAACACGGACAGTGCATGATAATTGAAATTTCAAAACAACATGTCAATTATATCATAATTATGTCAAAGATTATACAATCAACAGTGCCTATATAGATAGTGACACTATCAATATAAATAAAATAAACTAAATACTGAAGATGCCATGCAGCCAAGATGGGGGCGTCTATTCCATTTGCCCATACAGCTATCTCATGAAGACGGCCAGTGCAAATAGATTGCACAATACCGGACAGTGGCTAATTATCAGGTTTGGTGTGTTGGAGTCGGACAGCAATTGTCTCATATAGGAAGCACTTTTCCCCTTTATTTACTTCAATGATTGTAGCTTGTGTTTGAAAGACGATTATGACTCCCTAATTTGACAATACCGGTATATAGTTGCCTGATGATGGATGAGCATCAAGTAGTACTGGAGGAATGTTACATTCCGCGATAGCTCATTTAATTTAGTTCATTCTTGATTCTGTTCAAGTGTACCAACATAGTGTGTTTAATGGATACCAGTCAATTGAAACCATGGCCCACCAACCCCGGAGAAGGGCGGGGAACAGTCCCGTGATTTTACTTTTCCTATGTCCCCAAGCTGCTGTGTGATCGAGCTTTTGTTTCGCATCAAAAATAGCTGGGAAATATTGCTGCGACTATATGAGGTATAGGGCGGACAATTAGCGAGGATTTTACCATCTGTATGGCCATGTTTGGGAAGGTATTTTACCAGGATCTGAAAAAGCAAAAATAAAAATCCCCCCATTCCCTGTGGATGGGGGAACGTGGCTTCAATTGAAACCATGTGACTGCTGCATAAGGGTTGTAGGTTTTAGGCCCACTTTAGGTTTTTCCCCTTGATTTATAAATAGAAGTTTTTAAATTGACATTTGGTTCAATAAACATATCCATGTCATTTATGTTTTAATTAAAATTGTTATAAAACATGTAAACAGACAGAACATAAAATTGATAGTGCGATATTTTAGAACAAAAACTTTGTACTCGATAAAATGACGCCATTTTTAGACATACACAGACCTAACTTTCCTTTTAGATGAGCCAGATTGTCTACGCATATATATTTAGTTTATACTTACCTGGCTGTTTACAAATTACAGCAATTTGGAACAAAACATCGAAGGTAAAATGTCACAGAGTTTAAGGTATAATGTTTCATACTAACCTAAACACTTTGAATAATTTTAAATTCCAGTAAAAGTTACATCTTTTGAGAATAACAATTCCACGGTAAACTTGACACAGTTTTCAAATATTTGTCTACCTGTGTCATCCGTTAATTACTCAGCCATGACGGACGGTGTACAGGTAAATTATACAGTCCTTCCAGAGTTGTCGATATTTTGCAAAGGGGAGTAATCGATATGAGAAAGTTTTATAGTCTCTTCACAGTGATCTCCCTTATTTATGTGTCCACAGTTTATTCTTCTCAAAATTTTGTAAGGGTCTACAAATTCCCCACATAATTAATGGGTAACAGACTTGTAGATACATAGGCGCGAGTGCCTCGGTGCCTTGAAATTTGAAAAATAACTAAAATTAGCATGTCTTATAAAAAAATATTTTCCTTGTGCTGTGCTTTTGGCACATTGGATTAGCTATCTTAGACTGGTGCCTCGGTCCACGGAAATACATTAGTGTATATCCGTGCTCGGTCAGATTGCTTTCTGACATCGCAATATAATATTCGAACGGGTACCAGTCTAAGCTATCTCAGAGACTAATCTCTATAGCTAACATCTATAGTCTCTGATATAGCTAATACATTTTTGTAACGGGTAAATAACAAGCGAACCAAAAGGACACTATAGGTTGGCTTGCTCAACTGCCGCCATATGAACGACCTATGACTACAAAGGGCCTCTTATTAGTTTGCATTCCACGCTCCCAATAGCAAACTTTTCAAAAATATGTGACGCCACTTGTATTATGATATTTTTAATATTTTGAGTACTGCAATATTTCGGTAAAAATAAAATAAATATACCAGATTTATATAGCGAAAGCACGTTCAAAGGCACTTTACCCATGTTGCAGCCAGAAGGGCGCATGTGCATCCTCTACCAGTGCAGATACAGCATGGTCTGACCAGAGGGACAGACTGAGAGAAAGCCCCTGAAGGGAGAGAGAGACATTAGAATACAGAAGGGCAAGATCAGACATTATACAAGTTTATAAAATCTTAAATGGGATTGATATTGTAGAAAAGGATAAAATATTCACAATGCTAAACCAGAGTAATACAAGAGGTCATGATAAAAAACTATTAAAAAAAGGGGCCTTACTAAAACCAGACTTGGTACATTCAGTTATAGAGTTGTAAATATATGGAATAAACTACCCCTAGAGGTTATAAATGCACCAACAGTTAACAGTTTCAAATCAAGATTAAATAAACTATGGAAAGTAGACAACAAATATGAAGCAGACTGCTATAAATAAATACAAAAAAGGGTCAGTACTTCGGGCAGGGTCTATATAAAGAAAAATGACTAAGACATGTAAATAATTTTAGAGTAGCCTTCATAGGACATTATATATGAAAGCTAAGTTTTTAAGTTTTTAAAGTGTGAATCATGTAAGAAACAATTATGACTTTATATGATCTTTAAATATATGAAGACAGTTGAGTGTGAAAAAGTGGAAAAAGTGAAAAAAATAAAAGAAATATCAAGTGCGGAACCGGAAGGAAGAAATTAATTGAAAATAATAATGAAAATTGAAAAAAGGACCAACACAAACTACTGAGTTTATTTAGTCGTAAGACTAAACTACGGTCTCGGAAATTCATGAACTTCATGAACTTCATTAGATACAGACATGTCCGGCGCTGCAGAGGTGCGCCTAGCTCTTATTTCGAATAGACAGTCTGGTTCTTTAATGTGCCCGGTGTATAGCACCGATACACAGCTTCCTGGCACTTCCAGATACTTCCAGATACTTTGCAGACCACACGGCCAGATATAGCGGGAAATATTATAAATATTTCAGAAATGTCAAGTTCCGATGCCAGGGATTGAACCCACGACCTCTGGATTGACAGCCCAGTGCGTTACCACTGAGCTAAATCCGGTACTGGTATTTAGGGGGTCGTAGGATTGAGCCATACACCGGGCGCACTTTTTTCCACTTTATTTATTTCAGTTTTATCTTGCTTCTGTTTCGCTTACGTCACGACGTTCATTTGTGACGTCACAATGTTATGACGTTAAAACTTATAACGGCGTCGCGAAGCAACCGCTCCGTCATTACGCTCCGTCATTAAAAAATTAAAAACTGTGTAAAATAATAGAATCTACTTATGACGGTTTTTAAAATTTTGCTATTTTGCTAAGTTGATGGAACGTAGGACAATGGTAAAATTCGTTTCTCAACGTTTCCTTTGTTCTTTCGTCACACAAATACTTTTATCTTGTTATTTTACTATATACACTGCCCACCAAAAATAAGTATACAGATGTTATTTGCCCACTTACTTGCCTGTAATAAATTAATAATACTATTAGCAGAACAGTAAAGCAACAATATATTTGAAGAAAAGGAATATTTTTGTTTATTAAATGGAAAGGCCATACATTAATTGGTACCCTAGGTGCAAAATCTAAAGTTTCTTTGTCCCTCTTGAATGGCAACTTTGTCACAAAAAGATGACAAATTCAGCCTTTTTGATCACATGGTTATTATAGTTCCGAACATCTTCATCTTTATTTCTATCTCTATTTGGACTCATCTAGTAACTCTAGTTTCAGAAACTAGTATAATTGTGACCGTCTGATAAACAGATATTGAATAATTTAACCAAATTTACTTTTGCAACAATTATTTACTGTATACTTATTTTTGGTGGGCACTGTATTTAAGTCTTTTACACATTTTTGTATTATTATCGAATAATTTGATGATCTACCAGGTACGTATCCAAAAATAACATAGTCACGCGGCACCGAGACAAAATTAATGTTTCACAGGGCATATTTTTGGTGTGCTTTCCCTCCAAAAACATGTTTATTTATTGTCAATCCTTCATTACATATATTATGATATCAAATTTATATATAGAACTAGCACTTTTATCATGTAATCACACTTTCAAAAGTACTGTAGGCCTACACTCACAATTAAGCCATGATTCAAAAGATTTGAAATAGATCTAGATACAAGCATGCAAGCATTATAACAAACATATATTCAGTTTAGTGATCAAAAACATGACTTTTTCAGCAGACAACTAATACAAATATTAACTGTGAATCTTGTTATAATATATCCACAAAAGAGGATCACAATAATGCTTGTTACTAAACCACTTTCTATATCTCAATATTTCGACCCTATTGGGTCTTTTTCAAGTGATGAAACACTAAATTTCTTTACATAGATTTTCTGTACTGATACCATGAAAACATTGAAATTGTCATCTCTTGAAAAATACCAAAAACTAGGGTGGAAATATTGAGATATGGAGTGATTTAGTAATAAACATTGAATGTTTCAAATCCAGTAAGCAGTCTTGGATATTCATGTACATTTTATTTACTTACCTTTTTCAGATAAGACATCGCTCAGTACCGAAGCAACACGTATATATGGTCATACCGACGTCAAAGCTAGTTGGTCAACATCTACCCAGAGTGACCTTGACCAGGGTGATCGTGATGTACTTGACCTTAACAGAATGGCACACACGTTTGAGTTGGATAAACACAACGAAAAGAGTAGGAGACTCGTTAAAGGTACAATTTATCTGGTAACGATTGTCACTTAACACCATGTACGATATAATTTCACTTCATTAAACAGTGTGAACTAACCACGTGATATTTGGCGTAATTTTTGGCTAAGAACGCAAGTAAAAACTGTTTATGTCCACACTGTTTAATTAAGTGGATACTACTACTACTCGTTCTCGGCTTGAGCCTCGATGATGTCTCGTTATAAGCCACCGAACATTAGATACTTACACGTAAATGGTTGTTTATAACTTTGAATTGAACGATTTTTCTTGCACTGTTAGCCAAAATATACGTCACATTCTCGAACCACGTAGTATGTTTACAAGGCATCAAATGCTGTATTTTTAAAGAAATCTTGTAACAATGTTTGAGCTTTCTTCATATTTGTCTTGCTTTGTGTGACGACCAACGGAACACTCCAACGACTGACTGAAAATCTTTCATGAAATAGTATTTTGTACCTAAAGAGTGTGTCAAACTTGATACTACTTAGAACACCCTCTCTAGAGCAACACCTTTTGGGAAACACAAAATTTGTATGATGTACAGAGGTTGTAACTCAGGAGAGGTAGTATATATATAGTTCCGTGTAAATGGTAATTTCTGAAACAAAATGATACTAGTATATATTGCTGAAGAGAGGTTGTTGCTCTATGGAGGGTCGCTCTGGAGAGGTTTGCAATGTACAATTGAAACGTAATTCTTTCATGTACAGTCTGTTTAATCAGGTCTGTTACTTGTATTCAAAAATTGCAATATCATAACATTGTATTTTTATTATTTTAAACATTTTATTTTGAAGAAAAAGGCAGTGAAAACCAATACCTTTTTCATTGAGCCACGTACCAATACATATAAAATCTATCAAAATAAAACATTAATAAGAGAAGTTGCAATGTATATGTACACAATGATATTTCAACAAATGGCTGACTTGAGTAATCGAATTATATCTCTTTTCTCATTTACAGATGCAAAAATAAACAGATACATACAGATGCGTAAAGTTGATTATGAGAAAATGAGACGGAACGACAGAGTCTTGAAGAGAGCCTAATAGTATGATCTTTTATTCCGACGTGAGTATTTAGATAATTTTTAAAACACTGAACAACCTCAATACTAGACCATCGATAGGTCTGGAGAATGTCTTTTTAAGTAGTCAGTTATAATGTAGAATGACTTTTGAGTAAAGTATGTTGTCAAGTGTGTCTAAGAAGTCGAGACTGATTAATTAGGGGATTTACTGTGACTCGCTCTTAAATTGCATACATATACCTTTGCTGTTTTTTTGCAATCTATTCAGACCATTTCCACGAACGATCGAACAAATGAACGAAACGACGAACTAACGAACGAACGAAACAACGAACGAACGAACGAACGAGCGAACGAACGAACGAACGAACGACTGAACGATCGAACGAACGAACGAACGAACGAGCGAACGAACGAACGAACGAACGAACGAACGAAACGACGAGAACGAACGAACGAACGAACGAAACGACGAGAACGAACGAACGATCGAACGAACGAACGAACGAACGAAATGACGAACGAGCTAGCAACCAACCAACCTAGAAGCGAACGAACGAACGAACGAACGTCTAGACCTGACCCGACCCGAACAGACTGTACTATAATTAATAATGTCCTTTTTCTCTTACAGCTTGTTTCCAGAAATACCCGAAACTTGTAATGGAGATAGAAAAACTGATCGATCGCGTGGAGAGACAGCCACATCTGTATTGTCCATTCGAGAGACACGAGACAACATATGATCACGTGACCCGTTGGCTTGACAACCACACCACCAACCCAGTGGCTGAACTTCGTAGCTTCACATCAAGGGATCCATATGAACCTAAAAGATTCATACCAACAGTTTCACATAGAGTGTCTTACAGTGATACCAATCTATTGTTAGGCAAGAGGAAGAGAAATTCTGATACTGAGGAAGATGATGGACTGGTTCACAAGAGTAGTTCTGACACTAGACTTGTGTGTGAGGAATGGTGCAGACCAGTCAAGTACAGGAGACGCTCCTAAATTAATCTATCTTGTGCCAGTTTTGTACATATTATGTATTCTTTATTTATTATATTTTTTGTACCTTATGCTAAAAATAAATAATTATGATGATATTAACTTATTGCTTATTTCTCGTATGTGTATTAAAATCAACAAGTCCAGAATAAAGTAATTGCTATATTGTCATCCTTTTAGCTCAACACAATTCAGTGAAGAATTCGATTTTGATTTTCAAAATTTGATATTTTTGTGCAACTTGTTTTGTAGAGAGGTGAATGATAGGCTGACACGAAAGGGGAGTGTAATATAGGAATTAATTCATTCTAGCCTTATGTAAACGGATACTCCTAATTTGTATACAGTATAAATGTACAAAATCAATATTTTGAGAAACGAAGAAAAAAATATCTGAAAAGTACTCTTTACTTATGGAAAAACAAGCGTTTTCAACTACAGTTTGGTCAACATGACCTGTTCCGATTGTCATGACATTAGGCTCACGAGAAGCGCCTTGTGATGCAGATTTCAAATAATTATGTATGATTCTTATATGGTAGCACTTACGACCTTCTCATTCTAAGCCAGCGAAATGCTTGGGCCAAAACAAATTGATATTGTGGAACTGGTAGTTGGTGATGAACAAGATCCCAGTAGGGGCATTCTCGTTCACCAGAGTATTCTTCACCTGTGATATGGTAGTCTGGGAACTTGACTAACCACTATGTATGAGGATAAGTAGGGGTAGCGAGGCACAAAACACAAGATGATATTATGCAAATGTCCACTTTTAATACATGTAATACAAACTTCTACTCACATATACACATAGCATAAATATATGATGAGTGCTTATACTATAGTGCACTGTGGTAACAAGAAATATCTTAGCTATTTACAAATCCATACATGAACAGTGTTTAATCGTTGTATAGTACGGATAATTTGGCATGATCCTGACCCCTATGCATGAATATATTACAAGATTTTGGCGTTGAATCTATAAATTTCCGCGAGCAAATCGTGCAATATTGGTTCTTTAGATTTGTGTGCGTGTCACACCTCGAGCGTTTTCGTGAGGCTACCCGCTTAGGAAAGCATTCCATCGGGTTATAAATATAGATAATATACCATATAGCCCTTAACTTATGATATTAGAAGGTCGAGCGTCACGTCAAATTCTTGTTACTATATACAATGTAATATTGTTAACAAAGGAGAGTCTACTGAGCACATTTTCCTTTGTAGAAATCTTTCTCGATGTAGTAAACAGTGTCATCCGTTATACGCCTGTAGTCAACATCAAATTTGTAAAATCTGTCCCCTTTGAAGAATTTGATTGTATTGCCCTGTCTTTGGTACAATGCGCCGTCAACCCTCTGAGGCATGTTTCGTCCAAAAACGTCTATAGGATAGGCCCACGCACCGACACGTTCGCTGTATAGATTCCAATCCCATACCATGGTAGTGCCAAATATTAGCATATAGTAGCCATTATAACCCGAATACGGCATAACAACAGCTGCGCGCGGTCTTTCTGGAAACTCGGTAACATCCATCCATCTTGGGTACTTGTTCGGTCTGTCCAACATGTACATGTCCGCATTATTAGTAGCATTGTAGCGGTAAGCTCGGGTACCGCTAAATAGATAGATCTGTTTCTTGTCTGGAATATACTCCGCTGCGTCAACTCGATAAGGATAAGCGCGCGGGTACAATGCTCTTTCTTTCTTCTGGAACATACGCTCAATAGGGGTTTTCGAAGCAAAGTCAATTCCACGGGAGGTAACTTTATAAACAAATGTTTTCATTTGGCGTGACTGAATCCGTTCACGTGTGAATATGTACGTCACGGCCCCGATACTGAATGATGCCTTTATTCGAAGTTTGCAGTTTTCCGGAACTGGGTGCTGTGTTGGCTTCGGTGTAGGTTTTGGAGTTGGTCTTTGGGTTGGTCTTGGAGTATTATTGTTCTCTTTTCTGCCATACAGCGTCTGTATAGCCGCGATATCATCTGGGTGAAGTTTAAGGTTGTCACTGTATCTATAATACGGCGCCATGAGAGCTTCTTTGATATTAGAATGAGAAATACCGAGAGTATGTCCAAATTCATGGGCTGCCACTATGTACAACTCCGTCCCTTGATCAGAATTTAATACATAATGTTCGTCATCATCGAAATGGACCACTCCGGACATGGGGAAGAAGGCGTGAGCCAACACATTACCTTGTCCATCGAAGTCATAAAAAGGTGGTTCCCTGGTGTGTCGGGAAACTTCAAATTTGATAGTTATGTCTGCATTGCCTGTTGTTATTTGATGAAAAGACAGCGTTGTCTGATCGGCCCATATCTGTAAAGCCCTTCTCATAGCATCGTTAATCTCTGGGTGTGATATATGCCTATTGTGTGCTTTCTGTGGGTACTTCAGTACCCTCCATGTCAACGTCTTCTTCGTCCATTTTGATTGTCCAATGTTGAACTCTGCGGGTCCAAGTATGCTGTTTGGCATCATCTTTTTCTCAAATTTTCGGATGTCTTCGCATCCACACCTCGGTTGCAACATCAGCTCCAAAGTTTCGGCATCACATCTTCCAGTCACCGTCACATTCTAAAATATTACATAAAACATGGTTGTCGTAAATTACTTGGAACTGATTAGAATAGTTTGAGCCTGTAGTGGGTTCGAACCTACAATGTACAGCGCCATTGCCTAGCAATGTGAAATATAAACAAGAGGATCATAGATCCTGGGGCGCTCACCTGCTAAACACATGGGCGTAGGAGCGTCTTCAACATTGGGGGGGGGGGGGGGGCAAACATTTGGGAGGAGGGATGCGTTTTTTTTTAGATATTGGGGGGGGTCATATACGGTGTCCTTTTAATAGCTTATGGTGAATTTTTGTGTATATGATTACTAAGGTAATGTATATTTACTAAGTCGTTAGCTTGTCAAAATAGCGGTTAAAATTAACCTTATCTTAAGGTAGTATTGTAAGTAGGGGGTCCGGGGGCATGCTCCCCTGGGATTGTTTTTAAAACAATGGATCAATCTGGTGCATTCTGTGTGTTCTGAGATAATTATTTGGAATTTTACAAGACATATTTTGTTAAAAGATCCAGCAAAATTAAGTCCTTATTTTGGAAATATGTTTACTAATTATTGCACAGATGCCCGAATTCTAAGAGTTAAGAGGTTTAGTAATTGATAATTTAACATAGAAATCACAAAGTTTAAAAGCAATATAGGTGGTGGGGCAAACTTTATCTTACAATGTATTTCTATATTTCTTCACATAGCTCTTTTAACAGCTACATGATGACGTATTTCATAGATTAAAATCATTGTGCGAGCGAAGCGAGCACGAAAATTCTAATTTTATACTTTTTAACCAGGAATAAAGGGCACATTACCTATTACAAGACTATTTTAGACGGAAAATTATGAATATGGTCTGAATTATTGGGGGGAGGGGGGGGGGCAAACGATATGTTGGCCCCCCTTGTCCTAACATTGGGGAGGCCTGCCCCCCCTTCTCCTACGCCCATGAAACATGGCCAAACTTTGAACTAGACCTTAAGGTCATCAAGATAAACATTTTGACTAAACTTGATGAAGGTTAAAGCAAAACAGAGGCGTCCAGAGTGTTAAAACGGTTTTGCTATTATTTGACATATTGACCAAGTTTTTTACCCACATGACCCAACTTCAAGCTTGACTTTAAAGTCATCAAGACAAACATTTTGACCAAAGTTGATGAAGATTAAAGCAAAAATATGGTTAACAAGGTTTTGCTATTATTTGACCTTTTGTCCTAGTTTTTGACCCCACATGACCCAACTTCGAACTTGACCTAAATTGAAAGTGCTAGAGTGTTAACGGTGAAATGTCTAACGGACGGACCGACGGACGACAGACAAAAACAATCACAACAGTTCACCTTGCCACTTTGTGGCAGGTGAGCTTAAATAGACAAACAAACCCGATTGGTCAATAATTTATAAAATCTGTTTTCATTGGCAAACAACTAACACCATGATCGCAGTGTAGCATAACCACGTGACTTTTGGCTACAGGTCCAAGAAGAAATTTGCTTCACTTTGAAAACAAAAAATAGCCATAAGTATCTTATTTCTACATCGATTTCTGTGAAACATAGTTAGTACGCCACGCTTAGGGAAAAACTGTAAGCTTTCGACGAAATGTAGGATATTTTTCAGTAGCTTTGCAGGTTTTTTCAACACCCTGTGAAACCTTCGGAGTGTCGGACTACAGTTTCAAGCCGTGAGAGTGCTAGTCAAAGCGGTCCAGCTGCTGATAGGATCCTACATTTCATTGAAAGCTTACAGTTTTTCCCTTAGCGTGGCGTATGTTTCATAGAAATTGGTAGAAATAAAATAACCAAAAGGAAAATCTTAAGTGTTCTACTAAAATGCTCAAATACGCAATTTGTACCTACCCAGCTTCCGTAATTAAGACTTTGAAACTGTCTCAGTCCTGCCTCTATGTCCTCTTTTATACAGACCCTCTCAGGGCTTAGGTAACCAAACTGTTCAAGGTATTTCTACAAAAGAAAACCAATATGTATCTATATATTAAGATTGTATTTTACGAGGAAATTCATGATCCTTCTGGTTCAGGTTTGTGTGTTTAACAAATCAAAACGTTAATACAGTACAATAACACAAACACACGAATAATTATATGTGCACCAGTTCAAAAGTTGCTACGCCCTCTGAATGGTTTAGACTGCATTGATCAACAGTGTGGACATACCATGTGATATGTGACGTGATTTTGGCTAAGAACGCAAGTAGAAATCTGACAACAAAAAGTTAAAAACAACCGTATTTTATTTTATCCTTCGTCAGATTTTAACGAGATATCCTCGACGCCGTGATTAGCCGAACATCAGTACAATCCATGCCGCTTCATATTTTTGTGCGAAAGTTTACAGTCTTTGCCCTAAACCGGCTCAACTGCTACCTCGACAGTTGAACCGGTTTCGGACAAAAAGTGACATTTTGTTGGAAAATATTAAGTTGCATAGATAGTCTACTCATTCTCGGCTTGAGCGTAGAGAATATCTCGTTAAAATCAACCGACAGTTATGGTCTATTATATTCATCCCAGAATGTGGTCGTACCAAATGTTCCTTGCGTTATCCTGGGTAAAATACAGCATATTTACATAAAACAATAACTTGACAATGAACGAACCTGTGTGTTTGGAGGGCATCCGTCTGGTAGCTCACTTTTGTATACTTTGCCATCTATAGTCAGTTGAGACACAACTGAACATAATGTCACCATAAAAACCGAAAACTGGAATGAAGTCGTCAAAACGCGACGATGCTCCATGACTAGAAATTTACTTATAACTATGACTATTAGCGCGAAAGTTGTTGTACTAGTGTTTACAAGTGACAACAATGTTTCAAGTACTGAGTGGACCACTTACTTATATACCATCAGGCATTGTTGATGAGTAATGATGTACTATGACAATTAAAGTACGATTTCCCGTCCCTCCAACAACATCAAGTACCCGTAGATACTGATGCTTTCTCATCCTTCAGCTCATTGTCGGTACAGTGAAACTTCAAACTTGACAGCACCATGGTATTAAAACCACCTGCATATAGATATGCCCGTGCAGAGCTTTGAATAGAACACTGTGCATATGCTGAACCAAAACTATATATTGTATGCTAGAAGTTGGTTTTACAGCTCATTGTGTTTACAGTGTATCAATGTTTTCGATCCACCATTGCTTTGTCTATTTCCGTTGCAAGATCGTGAAAGATCGGTGCCGATTTAAAAAAATCCTGAACATACGTACATACTCTTTTTTTACATGTTCACATCAAATTATCTACGTAGTAAACTAGTACTGTCAAAAAGGCAGCCATCTTGGACGCCATCTTGGATTTCTAGAAACGTCACCACTTTTGACAATTTATGCCGACAGTCCCTGACACAGCAGACTTTCCCGAACATTTTGGTTCATAACATGTTAACAAACGGGTCTCACTTACTCCTAAAATATAGGACTTTTTAGGCAATAGTCACCCTACCACTAGATTAATTACTATTAACATAAAATGGGACGAATAGTTAAACCTTAACGTTAAAATAAGAATTGAAAATGAAATTTAAATCAAAAGTTCCTTCCGATGCATAGGGCAGTCCATTTTCTCCCGAGCGATACCCGGGTTTGAATATAAACTGGACAGGAGGTTCGTTGTTCCTCTGAGTTATTGGCTACATTCACGTCCTCCACAAATGGAAAAGTTGCAGTTTAATTTCACCCTTGTTACCCTGATAAAACAACATGATTGGATATTCCCAACATGATTGAAAAATGGCCGAAATGAAAAATGTGATAAGTGCATTGTTTTTGCAATATTTTCCATATAAACTATCCAGATTGTTTATTTCAATATTACATAATCAACATATGAAGAAAATGTACTATTTGCACTAAACAATTTGCATATAGGTAATATTTTTCACTATGTAAAGCCTTAAAGAATGTGTGGATTTTGCATTTGAGAATGAGTTTTGTACTTAAAAACGTTGTAAAACTCATTTATTGGACTCTATGTAATGAATATCATTTGAGAAGTATCGGCAGTTGTATAAACTATGATTTGGACGTTTCAATTTTTTAAAATCTTTTTTAAATTAACGCTCATCAACAATAATTCAAACATGTGTAGTATTTTTTGGATACTGACCGACGGGATTGTTAAATTTATTAGGATACTGGCCAACATGATTGTGGATAAAAACCAACATTACAAATTGAAATCTTGCCAATGGGATTCTCAAGGTACGAATAATTGTACATTAAAGAAGTGTGCTCATGAATTGTGGTAGCAGGTTTATGAGCATACCCGATGTAAGGCATTTCACACCCAGTCTATAGCACTTGCTTTTAGGACATTTAATAATCAAAGCACTAAGAGTGCTGATGGGAGGCGATCTGGTTGCTGCTACTAAAGCTTAAACGACTTTACACGTTTAATGTTCGTTTTCTTACTGCCGATCTTGTCTTGAATGTCAAAATAGGCATATGTGACTATATAGGCATCTAGGGTATCTAAATAATTGTGTAAAAAGGGGCATATTGATGTATATGTAATACGTGTATTGAATGCGTATATCAAAAGTGGCTTTAAAATAATACTGCGCGCGCCTATTTATCAGATTTTACAGTACCGTCTTGTAATCACTTCCGTCACAGCGTTAGACATCTCTAGAAAGCGGCTAGTATAGCCACACCATATGATTGCATAACATAACGATATACGATTAATTGATAAAACCATCACGTGACCCTGATCTGAAGTTTCTAAAAATAGCTATACGGCTGGGACATTTGATGAACACTTCATTTTCATATTATGAAACAAGTTCGATATCTCCCCGGCTGACTGATTATCTGCAAAAATATCGATTCAATGAACAGTTTCACAATAATTATTGGGAATGTTGACAGTTTCTGGAACTACTTGAATGCGGATTCACATAGCAGCCTAAAGGCGGTCCAGGTTGCATTAAGAAATGGGCAATGGTAGTATAGAGAGGCTTACGCCTACCAAAAATGGGTACAAATGTTCACCACATCAAGACGATGTGTCATGCACAAAACCCAGGTCCCTAGCTTAAAGGTCAAGGTCACACTTAGAGGTCAAAGGTTAAAACGCTCAAATAGGCATGTGATTCGTGTCCGCTCTGTAATTTTGTCATCTCCTATTGGATATTTTATAATATTTGGTACAAATGTTCACCACATCAAGGTGGTTGCCATGTGCAAGACCCACGTCCCTAACTTAAAGGGCAAGGTTACACTTAGAGATCAAAAGTTAAAATTCTCAAATAGGCATGTGGTTCATGTCCGCTCTGTAACTATGTCATTTCTTATTGGATATTTATAACACTTGGTACACATGTTGACCCCATCGAGACGGCGTGTTATGCGCAAGACCTAGGTCCCTTGCTCAAAGGTCAAGGTCACTCTTAGAGATCAAAAGTTAAAATTCTCAAATAGCCATGTGATTCATGTCAGATCTGTAACTATGTCATTTCTTATTTTATATTTATATTACTTGCCACAAATGTTCACATCATCAAGACGAGGTGTCATGCGCAAGACCCAGGTCCCTAACTCAAAGGTCAAGGTCACACTTAGAGATCAAAAGTTAAAATTCTCAAATAGGCATGTGATTCATGTCAGATCTGTAACTATGTCATTTCTTATTTTATATTTATATTACTTGCCACAAATGTTCACACTATCAAGACGAGGTGACATGCGCAAAACCCCGGTCCCTAACGCAAAGGTCAAGGTCATACTTAGAGATTAAAAGTTAAAAGGCACAAGTATACGCTTCTGGTCTGCTTTGTTTTTTTTGCTATTTCGTTCTGGATTTTAAAATTACTTGGTTACATTCGCATTTACACCCGGACTCAAATGTAAAGGTCACACTTACAGACCCAGCTCTTGTCTGCTGTTCAATGTCACATTTAAGCAATTTCAAACTTGTTTCAAGTTATTCCATTTGCATAGCTTTATACTTAGATGTCTGATGACAGCTTTTAGCGGGGGCATCCGTGTCCTGTGGACATATTTCTAGTTAAATACTTTTTTCTGCTATATGTTGGTAAAATTCATAATAAGTCAAGACAGGTAAATTTAACACATGTATCTAAATGTGCAAAATTCATCGGGAATAGGAACAGTGAATTATGGGGACCACTGGCTAAACGCTGTGAGCATGTCTTGAATAGTGCCAAATTGTATTTCTAATTTAAAAAAGGGGACATAATTTCAACATATACTTAGTACATCTAGAAACGCAACGGTTTTATCCCCATTTTTTTCTTACTTGCATTATACATGTATATTTGAATTTTGTGTAGTAATATTGTATAATCTTGTAGAAACTTGGCCATCATCCAACTTTTATTGATCGTGTTACGTAAATCCCGTGCACCGATATAATCACAAATAGCATGATTTCCACGTGCACCAATTACGCATGATAAATCTTGGTATAAATTGAATCGAACTTTTTGTAAAGTTTGCTAATAAAAAGAAAATCACAAAAGAAATGGCATATGTTCAGGAATAAAAATGCCATGATTGTCCGAATATGAGCAAAATCAGGCCACCCGGATGCTTATGGCAGAGATGTTTAACAGGAGTTTGCACAACGGTTAAATTGTCATACACCGATCATTTCTCATCTAGAGACACGCTACCAACACACTGGCACCATTTGCGACAGCCTAAGTTCAGGTCATGCATGCGTAACAAGCCTCCCACAGGATGAATAAGACAGCGTGAAACAGCTCCAGATCAGGCTCACAACTGCTGCTGACAGTGTTCAACAACTTGTTACTCATTATGAATAAGTAATCAATCAATATTTGATCAATACTTTACATATTGACATAAAACAACGATTCCGAAAAAAATAGCTAATTTATAAAAAAAATCGTTATTTTTCGCCCGCACTATATTTATGTTCCGTTATTTTTCGCCCGCACTATACACCAAAACACTGCTCTGCACCTAAATGTAGCTCTATGTGATAAAATGTTACAGATGTATTGGAAATAGAATAAAACTGCATCAAGTAAAATTAATGAAGTTTGATTGTCCATCATCAGATTGAACAAATATTGACAGTAGAACCAAGTGTTGCGTTTCTAGATGTACTCACTATATATTTGATAGAGTTGCCTATTCATATGGAGGTCATGGCGTCATGATGGTGATAAAGTATGCAAAGTATCAAAGATACATGTCTTAGAGGTTAAAATTGTGTACATAAACTGTAAACTTTTGTATTTCTAAGTACATTAGTCCAAATGGGGCATAACATTCAACAACATGCTTGATAGAGTGCAGATGTTGTGGTCAAGACGGTTGACAAGTATGCAAAGTATCACAGCAATATGAACATGCACTTAGATATAATAGGTTAATACCTTGAACGTAAACTAACAAATTTGCACGAAGTTGAAAAAAGGGACATATTTTCCAATAAATACTTCATAGAGTTATCTACTCCTACGTACGTGTTGGGGTCATCCCATTATTCTTCCAATAGTGAAGCTACATATTAAATTCGCACTGCAGTGCATCAATAAAAAATCAATGTTGGTCAGTATCCACTTTAAAAGATAAATCATGTTGATCTTTATCCTCAAATCATGTTGGTTTTTATCCATTTTTCACACATGGGTTACTTTAAATAGTTATCACGTAGAAACGGCAAATGTAAATAACTTACTCTAAACTAAGTCTGATAGTGAAATGAATGAGCTGTATAAACAAAAGATCTTAACCCAAAATAAACAACAATATATATGTTTTATAGACTGTCAAATAAATCCAACACAGATTTTTCTTACTTTTTATCGTATTGTGTATCACATTCACAAACATACGGATAAATAGTTTTAGTTTCATGGAAGGAATGTACAAGTTTATCTTCATACAGCATCAGAAGGTGGTTAAACCCGTAGATTTTGAAGAATTGGCCGAAAATGCGATGAATATGTAAACATACATCCGCCATTTTTCAATCATGTTGGGAATATCCAATCATGTTGTATTATCAGGGTAACAAGGGTGAATTTGTTTATATTAATTTATCTAACGTCGATTGTTAAACTGGTTTTTCCAAATTAATCACTTTCGAAACCTCATTCTTGATGTTATCCATAGCTGATACTAGGTCATTCAGCCTTTTTATTGCTGGAACTAGGTCATTCATAAAATGACTAGGCTGATGCACTTTGTAAATGGAGACAAGCAGTCGAGAGGTTTCATTCCTGATGCTTATCGTTTGTTCCATAAATATGAGCTACAACACCACTTTGAAAATTATAAAGAAACCGGCGTATTTCCATCAATGGAAGCATAAATTATTCTTCAAAAATCTATAATAAATCGTAGACACTTTGCATCAATGAACGATATTTCACCATTAATTAGCGACAGGTTAACGGGAAATATAGTGCGCGCTGATTGCTACTGTCCTTTGTGGACAATTGTTAGATGCTCTTTATCTAAATGTATCAAAAACACTTGTGCGACAATCATCAAGGCAATTGCTACTCTTACTTCAAGACAATTTATCAGACAATGCTCAAAATGCCAACTCCCTACTGACAACATAGTAATTCATAGAGTTTGCCAATGTCACGTTTTATATGAATCACATCGTAGGCTATGGGGCCATATTATGAAACTAAAAGGACATTACTGGTTTACTGAGTTCTCTGAATTAGACAGTAAAACACAGTGCTTGGAGATATTTACTCTGGCGACAGCAAATGATATCTCCTTACAAAATGCAGACGTATCACAGGCACTTGCACATATCATGAAGTTTTGTTAAGTCTGTGGTTGTTTGTGTGTTGTAATAAGTCTAGTTATTGTCTTAGCTGATCATTCAGTAATCATTGTTATGGTGTTCTTGTTTTAATATCGTCTAAACACTAATCGTCTAGGGGACGATTAAATATCATTTCGAGAATTCAAACATTGGTCCTATGCCCGAGGTATAACTGTAATGGTCACTTGACTTCCTACTATATGGTTAGTAGGATATGTTGTGCGACTTAAGGAGGATTGACAAATTTCTTCTTCAATTAACCACATTGACGGATGAGATAAAGCTTTAATCAGATGGTAAGTGGTGGCATTACTTACATCAACAAATGATACATAACATGTCACGTGACCTGTAATACGTACACTGGTAAGATGATAAGACAATCACCATATTTGTACATGTATATGATCGTCTGTGAATACATGAGGCCAATACATTAAATGCAGAATTTTCATCCGCAATATATTTTCCGTCCGAATTTGGGATACATTTGAAGTTTGAGCTCATTAAATCTAACTGTAATAAACTAAGAATAACGTTTCTGATCTGTGATGTGAATTTTGAGTCTAGCCTCCCATGGAGATTATCGAAAGGACACATGACAATATTTGAGATGACATTTAGCTCAGATTGAGATGTTTCGGGAGATCGGGGCCTGTTATCGATTTTGACACTGATTTCCCAACTTTCTACAAGTCAAATAGTTCCTGCGAGCAAATGATGTACCGACTTCATTTGACAGGGAATTGACAGGATCCTCGACCTTCTATCTGCGTAATTCAACAGCTGATGTGTATAAAAATAAACATGAAAATCTCAAAATTGTGAGAAAAAAATAAGCGCGATAGGCCGGTAGCTTTCAAATTGGGAAAACTATATGCACGATAATTTGACATACAAATTTATCAACAAATTGTTAAATAATTTCATGTATAACAAACCAATTTTCAAGACACTTAATTGCATATTATGACTCCCTTGTTCCATATAATAGTTATATGCTTATAAATAAAACCTCTTATCAGTTCATTAAAAGGTATTATCATAAGACATGTTTTCAGTGTTCAACAATATCAAAGATCACAAACCAATTCCGATAATTGCATGACAATTGACTGGGAAGCGCTGTGCGTATATGCAGCTGCAGTCACCTGCTGTTTAGATCCATGGTCTCAATATTGTCTAGGGCTCTATAGAATTTCGGACAGTTCTGATTTCTTCGATAAATAAACTATTGCAATGCGATAAAGTACGATGTTATCCGCATGGAATAATGGAATTAGTCTGGTTCACGACATTCTTACAAAATGCATCTTTTTTTGGATTTTTTTTTTGAAATCGTAAACCATCGAGAACAGGTCACGTGCCCCTCCATGGTCATTTTACTTTTGGCAATCCAATATACCTGCTCGCTCAAGGCTCGCAGGTACATTTGTAATAATATTGAAGCAATGCCAATGTGACAATTTCTCTAGTAAGTTTTTTTACCTAAAAGATGGCCTAATGTTAATAGTTGGAGAGTAGGGGCGGACTATACTCGAGGAAATAATAGGGATATTTTCCGCACAACACGTCAAGTTATTTTTATCTTCTGTTTTAGCGCATGTAACAAAACATACACTTGTGAAATATTAGGTAAGGTGATTCAGTGTAATCGTGCTCAGGGGAACAGGAGCTCATGAATTAAGATGCTACGTCGACACTGATTGGACCAATGGGGTGATTTAAGATGTTACGTCATTGCTAATTGGTCCGATGGGGGGATGATTTAAGAATGTTACATCATCGCTGATTGTCCAAATGATTGTAGTAGAGTAACCTATGTAGGATAAGCTTAAACATTACAAAATATAACTAAGCGGTTTGTAGTCGATAGTTGTGTTGTTGTTGTAGCCATGCACACTCAAAAATCTTCAAGACACTCCCTCCTTAACCGGATGATAGAATCTTCATTTCCGTATAGAATAAGTAGTCTGCTTTCTGCTAACTTCTTTTTATTCACCAAAATAATGTTATGAGTGGTGTCACCTGCAAGCTAGTCAATATAACAAAGAGCTATTATATTAATAACGTTACTGTTATCTATGCCCATTTTTAAACTCAACAAATATTTAGTAAAATTTCCTATGGTTTCAATAAGTCACCATTTAGACTTGTTTGATAAACTTATTACTCCGATCCTAAGTTACGGAAGCGAAATTTGGGGTTTTAATAACAGTGACATTATTGAAAGAATACATCTACAATTCTGTAAACAAATATTGGGCGTTAGAATACAAACTCAAAATAATTTTATATATGGAGAACTAGGTAGAGCACCCTTGATTAATAGAAGATTGGTAAATGTTATCAAATACTGGTTTAAAATACTTCAATGTGATGATTGTAAATATGTAAAGTATGTATATAAAATGATGATAAATGATTTAGAAATATGGCCTCAAAAGAAATCTTGGGCAATTTCTGTAAAATTCATTTTAGAATCTTTAGGTTTTAACTACGTATGGCAATTTCAAGGTGTAGGGAACGTGAATTTATTTTTAGGAATATTTAAAACCCGAATTAGAGATTTGTTTATTCAAAATTGGAACAGTGAACTTCAAAATTCATCAAGAGCAAAAACATATAACCTACTAGCCGACTTTCGTTTTCAACCATACTTAGATATTATTACTACTTATAAATTTAGAACATGTCTTACACGATTAAGGGTCTCGGCCCATAAATTAGAAGTTGAATCTGGACGATGGCAAAAGCCAGCTAAAGTACCATTTCATGAACGCAAATGTAAATGTTGTAGTACATTAGAAGATGAATTTCATTTCGTTTTAGAATGTCCGTTATATCAGGATTTAAGAAAAGTATACATCAAAAAATATTATTGGAAACATCCGAACGTTTTGAAATTTGCACAACTTTTGAACAGCGAAAATCATTGTACGATAAAAAACCTATCATTGTTTGTGCACAAAAGTTTTGAATTAAGATCACTACTATACTTCTTATAGTCCCAATTCTCCCCTTACCAACTATTATCTTTTTCTGTTTTTCTGTTATACACACATGTTCATATGTATTTCTAGTTTAACTTTAATATGTGCAAATTTATTGAACTACATGTATAACTCATTAACAAATTTGCAAATGCTTATACATACATGTATACGTATATGTATGTACACTGTTTATAATTATTTTCTTGTACCACCATTGACATGCTATGTTTATACCTGTATATATGTTTGTGGAATGATAGGCTAATAGCCTTTTTCTGAATAAAAGCTATATATATATAAAATATAACTCGTTTAATCAGACCAGCCCCATGTTTATAAACGGTTATAATTTCATGTAAATCACACACATTAAAATCGTAGATCCATACATGTAGAATTAGGCGAGTCATTTAAGCTAAAAAATAGGGTCAACCTCAAACTAATTGCAACACAAAGTCTTTTGCAGGTTCATCGTCTACAAACTATTCTACACTCTAGAAAAAAAGTCCTAAGTGAACATTTTGCCGGAAAGTTGGAAAAAATCCACTTGTTTAAGGCCACTTTTGACAGCAAGTTTAGCATGTTTTTTATTCATAGTACGAGGGCCATTTTAAGTTTTGATAATGCCTCTGTAAGTTGTTAAATATTCACTAAATGTATATAAAGGTGCACATTTTCTGAAAGATACAACCTTCCTCTAGCTAAAAACAATAATGATATTATCATCGGAGAATTTAATACTCACCTGTATGACATTATACATCGTCGCTGTTCTTCGAAAACCTCGTATACACGTTTTGGCTCAAAAACGATTATACGCACATCGGAAAGCCCATTCAGTAACAAGTCTTCTGCGAAAATGCCGGATAAGATAGTCTAAAAATAGCCTCTCAAACGAGAAAGTTAGTACTTGTGCGAAAATTCTTGATTTTTTTCATGGGGCCACATTTTTGTCTGCGAAAATCTCGAATAAATTGTTTTGTATTTTTTTGGTTGCGCTTACTTCAAATATGCAAAACAATTAACCTGTATTGGTATATTACAACGGATAAGTAGAAACACTTTAATATTTAAACGTTGAACAATATAAATATCTATAAATGGCTAATTTAAATTATACGAGGATTTAGAAAACGCAATTACGTAATGCGAAAAAACTGAATAATGCCGCGAAAAAGTCGAATAACGGCAAATGGAACAAATTTGACAAAAAATAAGAACGAAAAGCTCGTATAATCGAGTTAAAAGTTAAAGTATGGATTTTCATTTGCTAAGCCGACACGTACATTTACGTGAATTCAAAGTGGAGTTACACACGCTATGTTCGTGTCAAAGAATTAAATAAATATTCACTGTTATTAAAAAGTTATTCAGTTTTTTTCGTCTCCTGAAAAGAAGCCAACTTGATATACGAGGTTTTCGAAGAACAGCGACGACATGTAGGGGTATTACCTATTGAATTGTCGACAAAGTGAGTCAAATACGCACTTGGAAGGGGTACCATAAATGTTTATCATTTCTATAATTTCAATCCGATTTGTTTCGAAATTACACTTATCATGTATTATATACCTGTGTATATAATGGAAAATCCAGACAGTATAAATGACTGAAGACGTACATGAATTAGGCCGTGCCCAAAATAGTCCCGAACATATTTCTGTAAGCAAAACGGTGTCCGCTCTGTTACTTTGTCGCTTCTACCTGTATTTTAAAATGGATTGGTACACATGTTCATGACGTCAGGACGGTTTGTCATGCCCACGTAAGACCCACGTTCCTAGCTCAAAGGTCATGGTCACATTTAGAGGTCAAAGGTTATAGATAGAAAACAAATGTTACAGGATTGTTCCCTGGTTGAATCGTTTACAATAAAAAAAGCATTAAAAGTAAAATACTCTTACAGGTCAAAATATATACACTCCAAAAGAAACCAAATATCGCGAAAACATGTGACAATTTAATATTATGAGCATATTTCGAAAAGCCAATGGAATTTTTCTTAGGAATTTTTTCACGGTTTACATTAACTAGATGCACAATATACAGCTAGATCATCTAGGATGGAATGACTACTAGTAATTTCCTTACTTATAACATGTATTATGAATTCTAACACGATCCGCGGATTAATCCATTAAACAAAGAGCGGACCTAACTATTATTTATTACCCCCATAAAACATGGTAACAAATTGGCTGTTACAATTTACGCCCCGTATCACATGACCTATTTATGAATGAATGAACGTAAACATTATAGTAAAAAAATTTAACGGACCGCGAGTTTCACGAGAATCCAGTGTTACAGCTATGACGCATCTATTTTTAGAAACTCCAATATACTCTACAAATTAAGATTCATAAAAATTTCTGATAATCAATTCATTTATATTTTTCATTTCATGACATAGATACACTATACTCGTGTTATTAAAATTGTTTCAATGTTTAAAATGTGTTTTTTTCCTTCAGAAAATTACGAAGGTCGGTTTTATTAACGAGGGCGGTAATTGTACCAGCTAATAAGCCACTCAATTTCAGCGTGGAATCATATTCAGTGTCAAATGGGTGAAAATGGAATGCGCGCAGTTAAATAGTGCGGGATATTATCGTATTTAGAATCGAAATAAAAACTCTGTTCTTGTATTTTGTCGGTGAATAAAACACGGGCACTCGTTCGGATGCGGAAAATTAAATCACTCGTGCTACGCACTCGTGATTTAATTTTTCCGCATCCGAACTCCTGCCCATGTTTTATTCACCGACAAAATACGCGAACAGATTTTTATTTCTTAAACAATTCCACATATCCTATTGTTCATGTACACGGTGGGGAAACCACGTGACCAAAAGCGGTGCAGTGCACGATTTTCGACCCAAAATAACGTCGACTCAGGTAGGTTTTTTCACTCTAACTTCTTTGATACACCATTGTTTTTAGTCAGATAGCGCGCATAAACCCCGCGCTTGAAAGCGGTTTCATTGGCTTTATGGATATTGATGCAATTCTACTCCGTTTTTACGTAATCCTTGCCCAACCGATTCCAAATTTGTGAAATGTTTAGATAACGTACACTTCAGTTCGCAAATTATGCATCTAGCACAGCTTCTATGGCAAATATTCTGTCAAATGATGGATTAAATGGAAGCTAGTTAATATTCTAAGCAGTGTGTGAAATATAAAATATGTCTCTTAAGAAACTTTAGAAATATCATCATACGCTGGGTTTGGTAACGTACACTTTGCCATATTTCTGAAGGTAACGTACACGCGATTTTTCATAAGGTAACGTGCACTTACAAATTCATTTTTATAATTGAAATATATAGGGTTAAGTAAAGTAAATTTAATAGTTAAAATCTATTTAGTTAACTCTCTATATCAGCACTGATTGTTATTGATGTTAAAAAGCAGCCACTTCGAGACAGCAATCTTGTCAAGGCTGTCTATGTGTGATCAAGGATTAACTTATTCATGCTACTTCTCATTTCAGGTTCAATTAAACCTATACCACCTAGTGATCTACTACTCTGAAGAAGAGGTAATCTCTAGGAGAGGCAGATCGTCATGAGCGACTGGAGTATGCCAGGAAACCGAAAAACATTTTACATGAAATTCCAGCGCAATGACGACTGGTCATGGTCTCATTTACAAACACATGTACATGTACAGTCGTCTGAACAAACACATTTGATTATTTCTGACAGATCTGAAATTAGTACCCATACTTCTGTTCCGACATACAAAAGAAAAAAATGGGTTCTCTCTTACCCGAGTGGCAATGGATATGAAGTGCAAGGTTTTATTAAAGGGGATTGTCTATTCATTTATGGAATTCAGTGTATATGGGGATGGTGTACACAGTTAGGCTAGTCTTATATAGTCATATATGGAGTAAAGGGTAAATTGTGCTATTATTGTAAAACTAAAAATGTATATTCATTGTCTGATAAAAATGTGATGTTTTCATGAATTTTATGTATCGGCTCATGATGAAATCAGGGTAGAAACACTGTCGAGTCAGTTGAGTCTCTTGACTACGTAGTACAGGTTTCAAGTTCCCTGTGCTTATGGTGAATGTTGACTTTTAAGATCTTTTTCCAATTGTCAGAAGTTTGATACCATTTTCTATCTGTGACAGCACTGCAGAGTACTTTCTACCTTCCAAGCTGAAGGTACAGACATTCTAGTATTTCCAGACTGAGAGATATATAACAAATTAACTTGATCCTCAAACTTTCTATTTCATTACATAATTGAACAGTTGATTGCTAAACAG
Organism: Spisula solida; assembly: GCA_947247005.1. Classification (NCBI taxonomy): domain Eukaryota; kingdom Metazoa; phylum Mollusca; class Bivalvia; order Venerida; family Mactridae; genus Spisula; species Spisula solida. The sequence continues at coordinate 4,402,867 of OX365958.1, read as the reverse complement.
TAATTTAATTTCTGTCTTTGTTTTTATCAGCAATTAAGATAATGAATTTATATGAGGTGTAATAAAATAACTTCTATACACCTTCAATATTCAACAAGGCATGACTTTCTTGCAAAATTTGATTTATTCTGCACAAGAACCTTAATGCTTAAAGGTAGAGGACCAGGTTAATTTGTTTCGGGCTATAGTTTGTCTTGCAATTTCAATAACATAATTTTTACCAAGGGTTTTCTACCACAGCAGCTATTCTTTGATAGCAGACTGTCAGTTGGATACAAAATGGTGGAGTGTAGAAATATGCATTATTCTGTTAGTGTTAAAGTAGGATATATATCAACAGACAGTGATTATACGTATTAAACGCAATATTTTATTTTGGTTTAATAAGTGCATTTTATATACAAATATGCTGTACTGTAATAACAAAACATACATACATTGAATAAATAATACTTTCTTAGAGTGTTTAAATAGTGTTGTCTACATGTCATTTACAGCAGCCGATTCACCTTACAAGTTTTCCTGGCATGTTTTCTATACCTTTGCACAAGGTAACACCAACCTTTCTACCTGTGGAAGAAAATCAACATGATTGTAAAATTTTATGGAATGGTATGACTTGCCATTACCTTAAAGTCCTTTCCACAAGGAACCACCAACATCGCCACATGTGGATTAAAATCAACATTGACAATTTTCTTGTCAAAGTTTGACAGAACAGGAAGGATATTACCCGTTCCTACCTCTTAATATCTACACAGAGAGTTCAATAGAAATCACACCAATAAGTACTACTATAAACTTTATATTAATCGACGAGTTAAATGGTAGTATTCAGTTCAATTGTTAGGAATCAAACGTTTTACGTGTACGTTACCTTCAGAAATATGGCAATGTGTACGTTACCAAACCCTTCGTATGATGATATTTCCAAAGTTTCTTAAGAGACATATTTTATATTTCACACACTGCTTAGAATATTAACTAGCTTCCATTTAATCCATCATTTGACAGAATATTTGCCATAGAAGCTGTGCTAGATGCATAATTTGCGAACTGAAGTGTACGTTATCTAAACATTTCACAAATTTGGAATCGGTTGGGCAAGGATTACGTAAAAACGGAGTAGAATTGCATCAATATACATAAAGCCAATGAAACCGCTTTCAATCGCGGGGTTTATGCGCGCTATCTGACTAAAAACAATGGTGTATCAAAGAAGGTAGAGTGAAAAAACCTACCTGAGTCGACGTTATTTTGGGTCGAAAATCGTGCACTGCACCGCTTTTGGTCACGTGGTTTCCCCACCGTGATGTATACGCTTACAAGTACAATGCGTATATTTGAGTACACTGTGAAAGCAAATCAATTCAGCAGAAACAAGCCAGTGAAACAGACAGTCGCACTAGTTATTCAGGCGTACATAAAATTGTTGGCGTAACATTAGAAACAATGTATTGATACACAATGTCCTAATTTCATCTTGGATAACCTGAGGTAGGTCATCAAAAGACAATCCCATCAACAGTTCAAATATTTGGGATTTGGGGTCTTTCTCTATAAGGGAAAGATACAGCATTCACGTCCTGCCAACGTCAGGATACCAGTCCACATTGATTGTCTGAGAGTTTCATTGTGTTTACAATAATATATTGCATGAACAGTTATATTGTCAGAGATACTGCCACAGGTTCCGCATCGTTCTGCTTTAGAAAAGGAAGCAATGCGATTTAATGCGTTCATAGCGTAGTTGGCAATAACTCGACAACAACACGTGTTCCGTATTTTTATATTATAATTTACGTTTCGGCTTGCGCCTTCATCAGAATATAATATACAAGTCCTGTAATCAACATAACAACGGATGTGACGTCATGACCATAAGGAACACGGCTTATTCATTCTAAAAAAGTCACCCAAACATCTAAGAGAATTACTGTTTAAAACTCGACCCATCCGTTCCTTAAACTCGATCACAAAAACATTTTTGTCGAGAATATTGTTCCATTACAACTTCGTTGGAAAATCACCTGTGTGTAGGAAGTTTTCAATGTAGGTGTTTAGTTCATATTTGCTTATAATCCTATGCACATCTGGTATAAAATCAAGAACTTGTCTTTCATTTCCATAGTAATGAACTAGCCGTTTCACAAATAAGTGTTTTGAGAGGTATTTGGTAGGTAACCGACACAACTGACCTAACAATTGCAGCTTGTTGTGGTCAATAATGGTTTCGATGGAAGGTACTCCAAGACAGCTTAAAGAAAACTTCACATTTATATATGTTGGTAGGTTCTGTATGAGCTTCACACAGTAACGATGACCGCGTTCCAATTGGAGAAGGCTGGATGAGGAAACATTGTTCCATAATTCACACCCGTATAGTCCTTTGGGTATCACTATTGATTTATATATCGTAGACCAGGCAACCGGCGTAATTCCACTTTGATTTATAGAGTTACTCATAATGCTAAGAAGCGAACAGCGTAATTTAGTGGATGCATCGTGAATATTACTAGAATGACACATGTATTTATCACAGGTAATACCTAGATGTACATATCTCTCCGCTTCCGGTATTGAGTTTGTACCAAGAGTCCAATGTCTCTGACGATTAATAAAGTCACGTTTTCTTTCGTTGAAGACGATTACGGAACACTTCTTTGGGTTGTATAGGAATCGCCATTTCCTGCTATAATCATTGCAAATGTCGAGCATCTTGTCCAGTCCGAATTTGGTATATATGAGCAACATATCGTCTACTACTGTAGGAGCGGTTATTTTCAGGTTGTATACGCACGTTCCCAAGTCACATTTCTCTAGTTCACGAATGAGTCCATTTATGTAAAGTAAATATAATAGGGGTGAAGTTTTCCCGCCCTGTCGCGTACCTTGTTTTATACTGAACCAGTCTGACAGAAAGTATAGGTTCCGTACGCGACTTTCCATTGAAGAGTACATCGAACGAAATGCTTGGAAAGAATATTTATCCACACCACATTCAAGTAATTTATAGAAGAGGCCGTCATGCCACACAATGTCAAACGCCTGTCTGGCATCCAGAAAACAAATAAAAACTTTGCTATTGTTCTCTTTGCCGTATAGAATGGTTTCACGTAGAGGAAAAGCAGTCATTATACACCCTAATTGCTTTTGAAATCCAAATGCTGAGGACTTATTACCGAAAGTATCACGGATTCACACCTTTCAAGTAGGATACACTTGAAGACTTTCAATATACATGAAGACAAAGAGATTGCCCTATAATTATTAGGATCGTCTTTTTTCTTCCTTCCGCCCTTATGAATAGTCACTATAATGGCGCGGTTCATTTCACGAGGTATATGACTAAAGAGGAACATTGCGCTATATAGATTGGCTAGTACATTATGTAGTACCGTTCCACCGTGTATAAGATGTTCATAGTTTATGTTATCATGGCCACAACTTTTCCCGCGCTTACATGATCTCACGGATGTTTCAACACTATCGGGTATAACTGTGGGTGGTGGTGTGCAGCCGTTCAGAATCGGGTCACGGTCTGTCGTGTTAAGTGTTTGTTCTACAACTGATTTCCATTCTGAATCGAATTCAGGGTCATTTCTTGGCGAATAAAGTTTCGTGAAGTACGACTGTCACTGATCAGTTATAGATTTAGCATCACGATATATTATACCATCGAATTTGATTTCCGAGCCTGCTGAAGAACTGTTGATCTTTCTACGAGCATTCACCAACTTCCAGAAATGATTGTTGTTAAGTTCGGCAGTTTTATCTATTTCTGCATCTTGTTCATTCATAAATATCACCACGTAATGCCGATGCCACCTTCGAAACTCCCGTTTAGATTGTTTGTACGTACAGTAGGAAACACTCATATATGAATCGGGTCTACCATCTTTAATCCAGCTCCGACGTAGTACTTTAGATTGACGATTAAGGTCGGTTAGGTGTCTATTCCAATATGGTTTAAGGTGACGTTTGAATTTTTTCTTGGACTTCAAGCACTCCTCTGATATACTTGTCACACATTCAATCATGTTATTGTAAACATAGTCTACATCAGGAATACACTCTATTTTACGATGTTTAAGCGAATTTAACACTCGCTAATTCTCTATACGATCTTTGTATGTTCGGATATCCGCTTCTGTAACCTTACTCCAGTTTACACACACACAGTTTTGCAAAGTCTCGGATATATCATCATCAAGTACTATATTGTCTAAATAATAAGAACACAGTACCGGTCTATGCCGGGATACATTCAATCAATTATCATCAATAACCTATATGTGCTTGATACAATACATTTTCTCACTAGGGATTAAGATATAGTCAATAAGTGAAAAATGCTGATCATCATAACTGACATAATAACTGACATAAGAGGCACTGGCACCTATACTTGAATCAAGTGTATTAACAGCAACTAAATTTGTTTCTGAAACAAACTGTAACAGATACAAATCTCTATTATCTAATGAAGATTTTACACAAGATGCATTGAAATCACCCATAAAACATACACAACCACTTTGTGAGTAATAACTCCATAGATTGTACAGCTTGTCAATATAGTCTTTATAAACCTGTAGTGGATGATTACGACATGGTAGATACAGTTGAATAATGAAAATAAATTCATTGGGAGCAAGTTGAAATTGCACATCAACGATTCTATCGTCATCAATGGAGAGAGGTATCACATATCTGTCATGCTTGATATGCCACATAAGAGCGACCCCACCCTTACCAACTTTCCTGTTACTTGGGAGGCTTAAAGACTTGTCAGATACCCCTAAACATTTGTAATTGCAATGGATAGAGTTTAACATGACCATGTTGTAAGCATACAGCCAGTGTTCAGAAATCCCGCAAAAGTCTATGCACTTAGCCTTCAGTACGTCACACAGATACATACTGAAGAATTCTCCTCAAGCGGGTATCGATTGAAAAATCAATAATCAAGGGACGCTAATGCTACAGTGTGTTATTTGTCACGCTTTACTTCCCTTGTCGTTTATCGATTACGTATATTGGTGTTTGATGTTGACAGGTTTAAGTGCAGACACGCGTTATAAAAACGAACACGAATACGAAAGTTAATTTTGCATAAAGCATAGTACAATGCTTATAACAAATAACAGAGATGAATAACGATGTTTATAGTGTAGTGTAAAAGTATTCTGTCGATATTAATTATTTCTCTATTAATTTATTTCCATTTCCCTCTTGTTATGTTTATATGCATAATTTGTGATTGACTATAAACATGTAGTTCTATGCTAATAAACTTTATGATACGTATAAATATGATCATCTGTCCTTCCATTATTATACAAAATATTTTATTGAATTATAAGAGACATTTAACGTAATAACACACATATTTAGCATCCCATGAATTACATTGCATCATATCAATATTTACGCAAATAACACAAAGAGACTGAGCTAAGAAATCGAAATTTGGAAATATTCCACTTATGCACACTTAAACTATCATATCAACCCGTTCATTTATATGTATACATGTAACTTGTGATAATGCGCAAAAAGCGTAAATCTAAATAATCAACAACAAAAATCTAACTCTAGCAAGATGAAATACTAGTCATTTTAAACTGTGTTCCACTTATGCACACTTAAAATATCATATCAACCCGTTCATTTATATGTATACATGTAACTTGTGATAATGCGCAAATAGCATAAATCTAAAAAATAAAAAAAATATCTAACTCTAGTAGCAAGATGAAATACTAGTCATTTTAAACTGTGTTTCAGTTTTTAAGTTACAACTTGATAGCAATCCTGAAACATTCTATGTAATGATATTTAGGTTACTATGCATGTTAATACAATGTTATTATAGAACATAAAGCACGTATTTCTAGTTTCAATGTACTTCAATTGGCCAGTCTGCTTAGGCCAGGCCATTGAGGCAATCGTAAGCATTATAGTCAAGAAACGGGGTTGTGTCCAAGCGATCAGTTGGTTGAAACGAAGACTGAGATCGAAATCGTGGTGCAATGGGAGAATAGTCACGGCCTCCTTGTGAAGCCTGGTTGAACCGATTGTCATACTGATGCTTTAGCTGTCCACGTGACACTGAACCAAGGTTTGCACAAGACAGTTGGTGGCCAAAAATGCGGCAGTTCGACGAGACCACAGTTTTCGTTTGCTTCTACGTTGAGTCTTATAACAACATAGTCAGGGTTCCGTTTACATGGAAAGATTCTCACCATCGTTACTTTCGGGCCACGCTGCGTAACATATGATTGTATTTTGGTTCAATGTTACGTTTGAACCCAGTTACACAGAACCGCTTGAATCTCTTCCTTATGTAGTCGCTGAAATCGTCAGGGTCGGAATCAGAGAATGTTGGGGTCGGATCACGATTGGAGACATGTACGGGAATACCACGAGCCATATGATCACTCGGACCTGAGCTAGTAAAGTGTCTTAAGTCTGTGACTATCGTCAGGCATTGGCGTAGTACGGAGAATGTTATACTGCACACACACCAATATCCACCAATTTTCGCGCGAAGAAAATACTCGAGCCTGAGGCATGATCATTTATAGTTGGTGATGTAAGAGGGGACGTAACTGGCGTTTTCACTGGGGTAATGCCAGATAAAAGTTCGTCAATAGTATTCTTATTCGTAGAATTCGGGCTTCCTTTCTTGTTCGATGACTCATTTATTTGAACGTAACAGTTTTGAGCACATTGAATTTCACTTCAATCGGGATCTTTAGATGGTTCTAAGTCCGTAGTATATTGATCATATTACTGTGTGTGTACGTTTTCACAACGCTGGGCTGTAGCAGATGACGCCAGGACCGGTAACTCTGCTTTGTCAGCAATGAAAGCGTTATTTTGTTCAACAACAACTTCTAGTTTTTCAACTGTTTTTATGATTGGCGATAAATGGTCTTCAATAGAGGTGATACGAGCGTCTGAGACTGGCTGTGTTATCTGTATAATGTCATTGTTCACTGATTCTTTACAATTGATGAGTTCCTGCTTGACGAGCTTAAGGGAATCATTAACAGCAGTAATCTGATCTGATCGAAGTTTTTCAGCGGCAATGTTTGACTGTTTTAAAAGTAGCATGTCAGCTTGAAGGCTGTTAAATGAATCCTTAAGGATGATGATATCATGTATACACACACACGGTGTATTTGATTTCGATTGTGAGGTCGGAGTAGCAGCCATGTTACCAGCTGCACTCACCGAGGAACGGGGTCGTCCAGTACTGAGAAGATCTTTCATGGTAGAGTAATCATCACCTTCGATTACGGACAGTAAAACACAAATATCATTGGCCAGTTTTACAACAACGGCCTCTCACTTTCCTCTGAAGACACGTCGCTTGAGTTCGGCTTGTAGCCCAAATGGGAAGTCATCCCCTTCTCGGAGGGTACTAAATAGCATTAATCGAGTCTCTTCCAATTTAACTTCACATGAAGCGTAATCTCGAAGTAATCTCGTTACAAATTTATCTGATGGTAAATCTCGGTATAGAGACAACAGGCGGTTAAATTGTGTTAAGCTGGGATCTATATGTATAACAGTATTACAGTTATTTTCCATTGATGCGTCACAGCCATATAGCGGTACTTTCACTTCCGTGTTATCGTTCAATGATAACGGTTCATATTCGTTCACCGATGACGACTGTGGATCAAACTGCCGGTCTAGCAATGCTCTACTAGGCTGAGCACTTTGTATGTTGCCGTCTGCATCTAAAGGGAGTGAAGAAGCAATCACTTGATGAACATGGTTATCTCCCTTTGTATATGTAGCTGGTGTTGATTGGTATACTGTTTTTACAAACGTCTGGGAGTTATTCTGATCAGGTTGTGAATAGCCCAAGGACTCAAGATTTATACATGTATTTGCCGTCGAATGATTATTATCTATTGTGTCCATATACGAGCTTTCCATACTAAGGTCCTCAGGGTTAAATTCTGGTATTACGCGGTGTTTCAGTATGTGTCGCTAAAAAGCTAATTGGAATATACAGATTGAACTTTGTAATCGACATTTCTCATCTTTAAAAATATAATTATTTATTAAAAACACGCGCGGGTCAAGAAGGAACCACCGCCCCTGGGGATCTGTTTTAATTACTGTGCATTTTCGATCGCTGTTTAAATAGATCTTTCGTTTCATGTTAAAAGTAGAGGAATTTCAGATTGCGTCTGAAAAAAAATAGCTGTTGGTAAAGTCTACCTGAATCTAATTGCAATTTGGTAACAATAAAAAAATGCCAGGCTAATGCAAGACGCAGATCTAGATCTACATCATACATTTTGAAATGGGGTATACCCTATATATAATACTTAAAGTGCCATGTGCCACATGATCAAATATAGGCAAAACACGATTGCCTACACATGTATTTTTAAATATTTTTGTATTTTTTGTATAACATAAATCAAATATTTATTTACGACGATGAAAACATAGTTTAGAAGGAGTAGATCTGGTTATATTGTGTCTTGACAACAGAACCCCGCTCCATACGACATGTGAAAAGTTGAAGAGACATCGATGCCAGTAAATATTGTGCAAAGACCGCTGTCACCAGACGTATGCATATCTATTTACCTACATTTCGTTCACTCTAGACTACGCTCTTACTACGATCAGGCCAATCTGCCCCGACCTGAAAGTATGAATTGGGACGAGATCGGCGTCAAAACCAAGAAAATTAATGAAGATCTTCACCGGAACGTCTGATCTACGACTACTATGATGCTAATATGCTTACAACACGTTTCCACCGCGATAAATGCCGAGCATGAACCGTTTGTACTTCGATGTCGCATCGATCTGTAAGACCCTACTACGTTGGTAGACAGACCTTAAATACTGTAGCACGGTGTTGCGCCGTTCATGTCGGCAATACTACGACCTTGAAACGTTCATAGTACGATTTGGAATGATGCGTACAATTAGTTAATCAATGAGTTTTTAGTATTTTCTTCACATCATTCATTGCCTGAAAGAGGCATAAATTCATTGGATGATATTTTATGATAACAATGAACATCTTTTCTACGAAACAGGTATAGGCCTATGCGTACACGAGAGATTTCCTAAATGTCCATGTACTGTCCCTATATATTGATCATTTTAGTAAAAAACTAACCTTAATGTTTTCCAAATAATAATTTGCTTTGATCTACGTCCAACATGTTCAAAATAATTATAAGCGTAGTAAGGTCGGGGAGCTTCCGGACCTACGCGATTCCACCACGACTCTACCGCGTTCACAAAGATCCTCTCTTTTTTTATTATTTCTTTCTGAAAGTATTATTACAAAATCTATTCGATACAAAGCCATAATTGTATAGTGGGATAACGTGTATAAGGAGATTATATATATATTATAACTATTGTAAATGAGAACATATGCCGTTTTTATTGATGTATTTATGCAATCTCTTTGTACAAATTTATGTTTTAAATTGAATAAAAAAAAAAAGATCCTCTCCAGATTGATGACGACCGTCCCACGATTGGTCACGCTTAAAATTGGACCAATTTAAAATCGTAGTAGAAGCGGGGCTGCAGTGTGAACGCACCATTTACAGCCAATGCCAAGCTTAACGTGAACTTAGATTCACTGCTGATCAGACACTGTAGGGCCTATATATTCGACTTGATTTGGTGCAATACGTCACCCTACCAAATCTAGACTGATATGGGCCTCATTCACTTCACGACTATTGAAAAGGAAAGCGGAGGAAAAATATTATACAGAATTTAGCGAAATACACAATGTAGGTAAACATATTTTTATTGCGCTGTAAGGTTTGTTAACGACGGGTCGTTGCTACCAACAAGTACCAACATGCTCACGGTTCATGATTTGCCTTTATGAGGTTCAGATATGGAGAACTATTATCTAATTACATGTAATACGTCCTTGTATGTGTAGGCCTACTTTCACAGCTTCTCCGTGTATAAACTGAATTGACTGAATGGGGTCTGTGTTCTATCTGATCGAGCACTATATTGGGTCATATGGACATTCGCGAAGTTGCTAGTTTAATGTACATCTGAACGTATAAATGTAGTTAGGATCGTGCGATATTACCCCCGCAAATTGCCCCAGTCTTATACCTCATATAGTCACGGCAATATTTCCCCGCTATTTGTTTGCGCGAGAGAAAAGCACAGCACTCACACGGCAGTGCGGCGGCATCGGAAAAGGTAAAAACACTGGACAGTTCCCCGTCCTTCCCCGTGGTTGGGGTGTGGTTTTAATTGACTGGTGCATAAGTCGAATAAAAGTTGTTTAACAACTGACCAGCTGACGTAATTCCAGGTACAATATTAATCTGGTGATTCATGTAACCTTAATAATTCCAAATAGTCGGCAATACATGTTCATACAACAAATCAGAACGATTATACACGGAAAGATCTAAAAATACAGAAAATCAATATTACACACGTAGGTTGTCAATTTCACTCTACCGCATACATCAATCGTATGACCGCCCTTAATGTAACCACAGGAACTTGCATTTATGATTTTAAAAAAATGAAAAAAAAAATGAAAAAAAAAACGATAATCGTCTAATATCGGCTTTTAAAGCCAATATTTGTGGAGTTTTGAAATGGCGTCGACTCCATTGAGCGTCCGCTCCGAGGTGAATGATAATATGGTTAAAACTCGGTGACAGCCGTACTTACTATCAATTGATTATGGAGATTTTTCAGTGAAAATAACAGTGAAAATAACAGTGACATCACCATTTTGTTATTTTTACTGTAATAGAAGCTAGTTCCAGTAGCATGCAGAAAAAGAAACGTAACGTCAACGGCGCCGAGCTTTAAATATACGTTACGTTATAATGACGTCATAATTCTCACGTCGTTACGTTCCAATTGCGCCATACTGGGTATTTCAAACTTGCAGATTCGTTGATGCAAAATTGAATTAGCCTGTGGTTATCTTTTATTCACAGTACACACAAGGAAACAACATAAATATAGAACATAACATACGCGAAGTATTTTTTAGAAACAATAAAACTTATATTACCATTCACCTCGGAGCGGACGCTCAATGGAGTCGACGCCATTTCAAAACTCCACAAATATTGGCTTTAAAAGCCGATATTAGACGATTATCGGTACCGATCGGTTGAGGTGCGGATGTATTCTGTATTGTTATTAGCCCCTTTAACCGCCTAGATCATATGTTTTAACAGTCAAGTTGGTATAGAGAAAATATTTGTATGAGAATAGTTCGTGGGATACAATCGCATTGCATTCCTGTTTATATTTTAATACAGGCTGTAGACAGTAGGCCCAGTGAATTTTTTTTTTAAAAAATCATTTTTTTTCAATTTATAAATGCAAGTTCCTGTGATGTAACCGACGTCATGGACGTATGCGGACATGCGTCAAGGATCTTGCAAATCCAAAAGCATTACGACTACGCGGCGTCTTTGATCTGCAAGATGCGACTTTTATACCGTATGTGTGTTAAATTTGATGCAATAGGTTTTATTATGCGCTTTTTTGAGTAGCTGATTTGCGAATACCAGATGGGTTAAAGTCTTGAAAATTGAAATAGCTTTGATGTATACATGTCATATTTTTTATTTTTCCTTCTGGTGCATATTTCCAGCAAATTGTTTAATCATTGTTATCACAGTAAATTCATGACATGAAAAGTCATATGTGATTGTTTAAAAACTCATTGAAGCGTTGATATGTAGAATTTAATGAACGATAATTTAAACGTTGAAATGAAACGACGTCAACAACGCGACGTCACTAAAATTATTTATCGCTGACGTACTTGTTATGTTTTAACTCACATTCTAACATAGCACGTGAGATTTGCCTTCTTTACGTATATTGAGCTTACCATATTTTATTACCGCGATAAAATATAGCTGATTGATGACGTCACGTTTGACGTCATATACTATGACAAATGAAGTAACGGTGACGGTAACGTTCCTAGGAAAGAAAGTAGTCCAGTCATTCTAAAGTAAAAATAGGCTTAACCTCAAACAAATTGCAAAAGAAACGAATTTGACTGTTTTGGCATCAGAAAACATCGACAAATAACATATCAAAAGTCTAGAAAAATCTAGGATGGGGAAGTTGCCGAAAAATTAACATATCTAAGGTCACTATTGTAAACACTAAAGCTGCTTTTATGACCGTGTTAATTTTCATTTCCATGTAACCTAAGTGCACATATCCATAAAGTACATAGTAAAGTAATTGGAATATGAACAATATTACAAACAGATGAAAATAACGTGGCATAGATAACAAATAAAACATTTTTGATTTAATATAGATGCTTAAAAACCAGTACAAGTGGGTGGGGTAATGGAGTGTAACAATCTCAGAAACAAGTTCCGGTGTAACCTCTAGATCAACAAGGTATACTGTATACCGAAATAAATTGTTATATGTGAAAGTTCTGACATTGCAAGCATAAATTGCAAAAGTGATGGGGTCTGTGAAATTCAAGATGGCGTCCAAGATGGCCGTCTTTTTTAGCATTCATTACCAGTTAACATTAAAATAGATAAATGAAAATAGCAGGAATTTACATGACAAAATTCATTGAAATTAATGTCCTGAAATGATGTATTTAAGAAACCACAAACATCGTTAAACAAATATTTTAGATACATTATTTATGTTGAAAATCTTCAAAAAGCAATGTCAGTCCATTGCAGGTAAAACATACGAAAAACAGGTACAGAGGCAATTCCACCTTTCTAATCTCTTATGTCTTTGGTTATGATTTATAATGTTGATTAATACATATCTAAAATACATTTTTATGAATAAATGGTATATTATGTTAAATAAAAAAACACTAGTTTAATTGGAACACAGTGCATCCGTGCAATCTGAGGTGTAATATTTGGTTTTATTACCCCACCCACCAATTTCACACAATGAATGTGTAATCGAGTATCTGTGAAGTTTCACACACTAACTTCGTCGTGCATACATTTTTTTAAATCATAAAGGTAAATTGGTACACAAACAAAACTTTTATGCCGGAGATTACTCCGAGAAATCCAAGATGGCGTTCAATATGGACGTCGTTGTATAGGAAAAGTCATTAATTTGGCTATATAGATGATACAGGTAAATGTATAATACTTCCAACTTTGTATCCTACATTAGTATCGGTTCTTGACAACCTGGCGTGTTCTATCAAATATTTCTGTGAATCTCTGGTTGTAAATAGTATCTCTACTTCATTAATCCCCCCGCACAACGAGTTGTAAGGGGGTATACTGGATTCAGCTTGTCTGTCTGTCTGTCGGTCTGTCTGTCCGTAGACGCATTCTTGTGGATGCATAACTCCTCCTACAGTTTTTGCAGCATTTCTTTCAAACTTTAACATATGAACATCCTCAACATGTAGATGTGCATGAAGGAAAGAATTTGCGCTGCGACGATTTTTGACAGAATTATGGCCCTTTGTACTTTTATGCACTATACAATATATAGTGTATATAGTGAATAGTTCTGATGTGCATAAAGAAAAGAATTAGCTGCAATGATTTTTGCCACGCGGGGGTATATTAGTCTGTCGAATGGCGACAGTTCTAGTTATCCTTGGATACAGTGCGACTTGAAACTACTTCATATGTATGTATGAATCCAAGATCAAACTAGCAATAAGGTATAAATAAAAGCTGGCTGGTAATCATAGAACATATCGCACATCCATTGCATGTACAGGCCTGGGTAAACGGGTCCATTACATGTACATGCCTGGGTATGTGATCAGGTACTTGGTCGGTGGTCCATTTGGCTTTGTTATGGACATTGTTGTACGGTTTGTTGCCTTTTAGGCACAGTTTGCGAGATGTTAGATGGGCTTTCCATGTTAACCAGAATTGGTTCAGGATTACAGAGTTCGATGTTTCGCTTAATTTTCGCCAGCATAGTAATACTAGTTTCATAAATGCAAAACTCAATACTAGATCGCCTGTGTTTATACTTGTCGGAAAACTTGTTAAAACATCTAGGAGTTCAATGCCCGACCTTAGGCCTGCGTTCAATGCTTGCTAGAACATGTCCATAGTAGGTACACGCTCGACATTAGATCTAAACCTAATGCTGACTGGAGAAGGTTCAGTTAGACATTCTTACTAGTGTATGTCCACAATGCAACACTATACTTTAGATCTGCATTGAATGCTGCAGGAGAAGGTCCAATTAAACATAAGTTCAATGCTTACTAGATTATGTCCACAGTACAATGTTCGACACTAAACCTACAGGACAAGATTCAGTTAGACTTGCGTTCAATGCTTACAAGAGAAGGTCAATAGTGCAGGAACCGATTTTAGACCAAATTGAAATAGGTTCAGTTAGACTATACGTTCTATGCTTGCTGGAGTAGGTTCAAGTAGACCTACATTAAATGCTTGCTGTGGTTTGTAAGAGTACCGGACTCCTAATACATACCTTAAATACTTGCTGTAATACAAATGTAGGGCCAGTTCAGACCTACGTTCAAGACTTGTTAAAATGGGTCCATTCAAACTATCGTTTAATGCTATCTATAGTATGTCCTCAGTGCAACGATCGACCTAAGACCTGAGTTCAATGCTTGCTAGAGTTGGTCTACAGTGCAAGACTAGATCTAAAACTTAAGTTCAATGCATACTTGTAAGATTAGGTTAAGTGAGACCTACGTTTTGAGTTTGTTTGAATAGGCCAAGAGTATGTGCAGCCCTAAATCTAGACCTGTGTACAAAGCTAGGTTAACGTAAGTAAGTATGTAGACTCTACATGTGTATGATATCACTAATTTAATTCGTCAAAGACACAAACAATATCAATAGAAACATACACAAACTGTATTGTTACCCGTAAGGGCGATTAAGACAATGTCCATAATGCGCTTCCGTAGAGAGGAATTGTATGCATAATCTCAACGTCAAAATAATGCCGATTTATTTTCATAAACCATCGTAAAATATTTGACTTTTGTATATAACAAGATTATTACAGTTCCTATTTTTAAATAATCAACTGAAATGGTTGATGTATACCTGTTATTTGATATTTAAGTAACATATTCACGGAAATATGACGAGATTATGCCTTCGTAATGACATAGTTCATTGCACGCGCTAAGTTGATATGACGTCACTATGGCGAGTTATATTTGCCATGTCGTAGTTCGAAAAAATGAACAAGTTTAAGGTTAAATTTCATCGTTTTCCCCACCTTAGATTTTTCTAGACTTTTTGTATGATTATAAGCATACATTTATCTACATGATTATCGAAAAAATAATTCTTTTGCAATTAGTTTGAGGTTAAATCGTAGAATGACTGGTCTAAAGTAGTTTGACGTCAATCTGTCTTGTTGTGCTATAAATGGAAGAGCATTGGCGATGTTAGAATCGAAATAATAAATAGGAGCTGTGCTTTGTTGTGTTATAAAATATAGGCACTGGTTTGAATGCGTACATTAAATCACTCGTGCTACGCACTCGTGATTTAATTACTACGCATCCAAACACGTGCCTATATTTTATTACGCAACAAAACATAGCTACGTATTCATTATTTCTTAATTAACCACTTCTGTGCCACGGGGCCTATTTGGCCTATTTTTATATGGACTTGAGGAACCTGGAAATATTACATCTAAACATCGTACAAAAGGGTTAAGATGTAAACAAGTAAGGGTCAAACATTATGATGTCATTTCCGGTGGAATTCGGACATGACGTCATGCGTCTGACGACGTTAATATTGGCGCCATTTCGCGGATCGCGCATCAAAAGTGACCACCGAAAAAGTGATTAGTTATGCAGTTTATAGACGGTTGCACACAAATAAACTATTTACAATAGTTGAAAAATGATAACTCTTCAGTCTGATTACAAAAGTAATTAAATATTCGTGTTTGATACTCAGTAATTATGTTACGAAATTTGCGTGATTTTCACATCATTGTGACACGGGCTATCGTTAATTACGCATAAACTATGGATATAATCATGATCTATATAGCTTAGTTTTCTACTACTGAACATTTAGTACAATTCCATTGAATAATTAGCAAATGAACGTATATTTTGTAACACTTGTATACATACAAGACGTGTTAATTTTCTACGCAACGTTGTATGACGTCAAACCAATTAATAAAGCAAACTCGTCATCTTTAATGATATACATAGGGCTCGATATAGTTGAAATGTATGTTGCAAATTCCCTGCTATCATGCATGTTCTATATAACACTGCACACCTTTATCACGAACTTGACCCGCTGGCATAATAACACACAGGAAGGCCCAACCATGGCGTTTCCAGGGATCAATAATACAGTTGAGTACATTTATGAATAAAATTATATCTGTCCTCACATACTGCGTCATTTTTTCTTCCAAAACTTCAGGCACCGGGTTAGAAGTTAAATGTGGTACATTTCATTCAATAAATAAAATAAAACAAAATATATTGGACAACATCCGTATAGATCTACGTCTTTGTAACGAGACCCGAACATAATGAAACAATCATTATAACACTGACTACCATATTTTTAAACACGAGTAAATTCATTAACCATTTACTGACAGTCCCAAATAAGAAACCAACAACTGAACTGAAGATGTCGACCCCCTGTGATAATAATACCTGGGTCACAATCTAAACAGATCGCTGTTCGATGATCGGCATGTGTACTTCTTGACTGACAGGGCCGGCCGGGGGTGGACATCAGGGCATTGTACACGTAAAACACGCCCGTTCATCTATCCATTGTATCGTTATGCAGATTCCTTTTTAGTTTATTCTTATTTATCCAGTCACTTCCGGCAAAATCTGCCTGTTAACGGGGTGCCTGATAAACTTAGCGATAGTCGGTCACCTGGTCATGTGACTAGTGATAATCCGTCACCTTACCACGTGATCTGACGGACTTCTTCTTATATGAGAGTCACCGGTTGCAATTCCGTGTCCGAGGGTGAGGTTTTCCGTTCCTAAATGAGCTGGTGGTTGATCGGTTATTTTCTTTGACTTACCTGCGTCTACACGATGTCTATCAAGATGTCCGACGTCGTTGTTTATCGTGACGTCACGGAACGAACGTGACGTTGCGCGCTAGTTAATGAAAGAGTAACAATATAGTCCCGAGTCTGATCACCTCACTGAGCAGATTACACGACTGGATAAATAGAATAATAGGTTAGTGCCGTGAATGAAGTAAAAGTTTATCCGGCTCGGCTGCGGAAATTATCGGATTCGACTACGGCTCACCCGATAAATACCTCCGCCTTGCCAGATAAACTTTTTCATCCACGGCACTAACCTATTATTCTCTCTATATATAGAGGATATTACATGAGTGTGAGCATTTTATCGATTTTATTCAACAAATTTAATAAATTCAATGTGGAAAGTCACAAATGTAATGTTCTTTTTATCATATGTTAGCCATTTCTGCCCGAAACATAAAATAGCTACTTATTTTCACTATAATAAACGCGCAACTTTGACGACATCGCCTATACTTTGAGTGACCTCACGTCAAAACTTTATTACACTAGTGTATTATCAAAAATAAATGATGGCTTTATTACGCTGCCGCGACGTCAAACATATGATAAACAGAGTATACAACTATTTGACTACATCACAAAACGGTTTCCTGTGACCAAATCATGCGATGAAATTCAAGAATTAGCAGAAATTTCCTATTTCAAAAAGAGAATGGAAGAGAACGAAAAGCACAAAAAGGAACAAACATTAAAAGACATGGCACCGTACCACAAACATATGTTACACAGACCACAAACATATGTTACAGTGTCCAACACAAAACGGGACGAGAAAACAAAACTAAACCGCTGCAAGTCCTAATTTTAGGTGTCAACAAAGTCTTAACCCTTTCGCTGCCAACGTCAAAACGTCAAAAATCAGCTGGTGCCAAACATGTTTTGACGTCACGTCATTTCCGATGATACGCGTGTGCAAGTGGCGCGTTTGTTTGATTGTCAATTAGTAAGCGTTGCCACGTACTCATACACTAGAAAGGATGAATACAATGTTATCAATGAATTATTTTATTAAATATGATGCTGTTGAATTGATTAGCACGTTATGGTTAAATCTATCTAAGCTGTCACAAACTGCATGTATGTACCAGGGATGTCCGGAAAGATTTCGTATTAACCAAAACCAATCAAAGGATACATTTGAAAATTTATTAGCTTAAAGATGTATCCATTTTTGACAATTCCTGAAAGTTTCATGAAAAATCACGAAGGAAACACACACAACAACCATTCTAAACAGTACAAGTAACAACTAAACTCCGTAGACGCACGACGTCATGCATTCGCTTAAACGCATTTTAGAGGTTGTTTCACTTGTAGCCTTTTCTTCCGTAGAGATTAGCCCGGGAACCCATCGGGCTCTTACCTTTGATGAATTAAGATCGTCGCGGTATTTCATGATAGTATTCACAGCTGTCCGTTTTCGTATAACCAGGTCATCCGCCAATTGTGATACATGTCCCGTACACACTAGTAGTTTGCAGTCACGTATCACTGATGGTCTTCAGTTCGTCTTTTAGTCGTCTGAATGTTCATACCCGTCACTTACACGCTTAAAGCTAGTGAAATTATAAAAATTGAAAACCTATCTAATTTTATTATTTTATGTATTCCGTTCCAGAACAATAAAAGCGTGTGACACATATATATAGTGTATACAAATTTTTTATCAAAATGTTGATGCGTGCGTGACGTCAACGTTGATTTAATCCGGTATAGTTATATTTTCTTCATCCGTTGACCGTTACTATGTTTACCATAAAAACATAATAATTTATAATTATAAGCAATGGAGAAGAATTTCAGTTTGATGACATATCGTTAACTCTTGCCAAATATACAAAATTTAATGGCGAGTTATTAATGAATTGTGAAGCACGTCAATTTCGAAGTGCTTCATGAAGCGCTATATGGGTTGTCCAGTTTTCCTTGACGGTATTGTAAGAATCACCTCGTTCACAAATCATCCAGATGACGGACACTGTTAATGGAGTGAACATCGACCGGTTATCGGATGGTCACCGACAAACTGTTGTCACTAAACCACGCCTTGATTTACCCGATTTCCATCCGGTCCGAAAAGTCAAGAAGTACGCCGGCCGATCATATGACAGCGATCTAATTGGATAAGTGACCCAGGTATTATTGCCACAGGGAGTCGACATCTTTTCGATATTTCGAGGAAACTTGAAAACATATTCGTCGCATTTTGAATTCCTATTGCATAAATGTAATTTATAATATGGAAATTATTCAGTTTAAAAGTACAAATCATTAAAACAAATCATGTTGTTTATTTATGCATTTAAATTAAAACATAAAATATTTCAATCGTTGAAAGGTTAATTTGAATTACCGTTTGCATTGTACAATTCTATAAACGGGAATAAACAACTAAAACACTCGACACAATTTGCTGTTTTTGCGACTACAAAAAACATTTTGTGTAATCAAATGTTAAAAACATAAAAAAACAGCAAACAATTGAATGTGTCCTATTTGTCATATACATGTACTTGTATTATTCCGTGATTCAGAAAGACGTTCCCCTAACAATACAGATTACATCACCCAATGCATCCATCCATTACACATGTTATATGCTTTGTATTTAAAGATCTAGTGTGATGTTGGAAAACTATAATACATGTATTCTGTTTTCCATTATATCTGAAGAAACAGGCCAGAATCATTATTTTTAAAATTGTAGCTTTGAAGTAACACACAGATCTATTTGATTGCCACTGATTGTCAACAAATTACACACTGCAAGTGTGATTTCTAGCATGCTAAATTACATGGGGACATCGGAAAGGTAAAAACATGGGACTGTTGCCTGGCTTTCCCCCGGGGTTGGGGGGTTCAATTGACTGGTGCATAAGTCATCTTTATACACCTATTATATCGTTGTCCAGATATATTAACAGGTGATCTGAAACAAAATAGCCTAGCTACACAGGTCGTATAATTTCGGCTATATACTAATTGGACGGCATCATTATGGAACATCCATGAATGATTCTGCAGTTTGTCCTGTTTTATTTTATTTATGGTTTATAAAGACATATATACAGGTTAGGGACAGAGTAAATATGTTTGGCTGTATCTCAAGATAGAGGCCAGTAACTGTTGTGGTTCGGTATATTGAGGATGGCGCGAAAACGAACTTGTAAAATGTCGTGATCTGCTAAGTTCTAATTATTCATTATGAAATGACTACTGCATGTATGCAAATATGTGTATTTTTGTTAAATTGGAATGTACAACATTTGTCAGTCATATACAGTAACGACTAGTTTTCTTTGACTGTGCCACTGGGTCACACATCATCCGGATGACGGATAATGTCCACCCGGACGCTGGACGATGTCAGTGTACCCATCTGATGTATACCCCATGTCTAAGCATCGTTCACCCGCCCTACACCAATATTGAATCCTGTAAGATGGATGACAGTTGGGCATTGCTTGCTGATCTTTCGATGTCCGTCACATATAGGGCGAAAATCGCCCCGTCATCGGACGGTCACCGACAAATATATTGGTCGCTAAACCGCGTATTGATTTTGTCCGACAATGCCCTGATGTCCACCCCCGGCCGGCCCTGTCAGTCAAGAAGTACACAGGCCGATCATTAAATAGCGATCTGTTTAGATTGTGACCCAGGTATTATTATCACAGGGGGTCGACATCTTCATTTCAGTTGTTGGTTTCTTATTTGGGACTGTCAGTAAATGGTTAATGGATTTACTCGTGTTTAAAATATGGTAGTCAGTGTTATAATGATTGTTTCATTATGTCCGGGTCTCGTTACAAAGACGTAGATCTATACGGATGTTGTCCAGTATATTTTGTTTTATATTATTTATTGAATGAAATGTACCATATTGAACTTCTAACCCGGTGCCTGAAGTTTTGGAAGAAAATATGACGCAGTATGTGAGGACAGATATAATTTTATTCATAAATGTGCTCAACTGTATTATTGATCCCTGGAAACGCCATGGTTGGGCCTTCCTGTGTGTTATTTTGCCCGCGGGTCAAGTTCGTGATTAAGGTGTGCAGTGTTATATAGAACATGTATGATAGCAGGAAATTTGCAACATACATTTCAACAATATCGAGCCCTATGTATCATTAAAGATGACGAATTTGCTTTATTAATTGGTTTGACGTCAAACAACGTTGCGTAGAAAATTAACACGTCTTGTATGTAACAAGTGTTACAAAATATACATTCATTTGCTAATTATTCAATGGAATGGTACTCAATTTTCAGTAGTAGAAAACTAAGCTATATAGATCATGATTATATCCATAGTTTATGCGTAATTAACGATAGCCCGTGTCAAAATGATGTGAAAATCACGCAAATTTCGTAACATAATTACTGAGTATCAAACACGAATATTTAATTACTTTTGTAATCAGACTGAAGAGTTATCATTTTTCAACTATTGTAAATAGTTTATTTGTGTGCAACCGTCTTTAAACTGCATAATTAATCACTTTTTCGGTGGTCACTTTTGATGCGCGATCCGCGAAATGGCGCCAATATTAACGTCGTCAGACGCATGACGTCATGTCCGAATTCCACCGGAAATGACGTCATAATGTTTTGACCCTTACTTGTTTACATCTTAACCCTTTCGTACGATGTTTAGATGTAATATTTCCAGGTTCCTTAAGTCCATATAAAAATAGGCCAAATAGGCCCGTTGGCACTCAACGTAGTAAACAATAATAGGCCAAATAGGCCCCGTGGCACAGAAGTGGTTAAAGGGCTTAAGAATCTCCGTGAAAATGGTATAAAAAAGAAAATATTAAATTAGACAGAGAAGGCAACACTCAGCTTAACCAGCCGAGCACAGAAAACACAAAAAAACACACAAGCCACGATGTCCACCTGAACCAGCCGAGCACATAAGACATAAAAGAAATACAAGGCACAATGCCTAACTAGAAAAAGTTATGATCCTCCCATGTCCAAGCTGTCGAAATTCTATATGAACCACTTTCAGCAAGACTTTGTATATTACATTTGTATTCCTGATCGCTGTCAAAAATGAAATAAGATTAACCCTTTCGCTGCCAACGTCAAAACGTCAAAAATCAGCTGGTGCCAAACATGTTTTGACGTCACGTCATTTCCGATGATACGCGTGTGTAAGTGGCGCGTTTGTTTGATTGTCAATTAGTAAACGTCGTCACGTACGCTTACACTAGAAATATTGAATAAAATGTTATCAGTGAATTATTTTATTAAATATGATGCGGTTGAATTGATTAGCACGTTATGGTTAAATCTATCTAAGCTATCACAAACTGCATGTATGTACCAGGGATGTCCGGAAAAATTTCGTATTAACCAAAACCACTCAAAGGATACATTTGAAAATTTATTAGCTTAAAGATTTATCTATTTGTGACAATTCCTGAAAGTTTCATGAAGAAATCACGAAGGAAACACACACAACAAGCATTCTACACAGTACAAGTAACAACTAAACTCGGTAGACGCACGACGTCATGCAATTGCTTGAACGCATTTTAGAGGTTGTTACACTTGTAGCCTTTTCTTCCGTAGAGATAAGCCCGGGAACCCATCGGGCTCTTACCTTTGATGAATTAAGATCGTCGCGGTATTTCATGATAGTATGCACAGCTGTCCGTTTTCGTATAACCAGGTCATCCTCCAATTGTGATACATGTCCCGTACACACTAGTAGTTTTGCAGTCACGTATCAATGATGGTCTTTAGTTCGTCTTTTAGTCGTCTGAATGTTCATAACTGCCACTTACACGCTTAAAGCTAGTGAAATTATAAACATTGAAACCTATCTGATTTTATTATTTTATGTATTCCGTTCCAAAACAATAAAAGCGTGTGACACATATATATAGTGTATACACATTTTTTATCAAAACGTTGATGCGTGCGTGACGTCAACGTTGATTTAATCCGGTATAGTTATATTTTCTTCATCCGTTGACCGTTACTATGTTTACCATAAAAACATAATGATTTAAAATTATAAGCAATGGAGAAGAATTTCAGTTTGATGACATATCGTTAACTCTTGCCAAATATACAAAATTTAATGGCGAGCTATTAATGAATTGTGAAGCACGTCAATTTCGAAGTGCTTCATGAAGCGCTATATGGGTTGTCCAGTTTTCCTTGGCGGTATTGTAAGAATCATCTCGTTCACAAATCATCCAGATGACGGACAATGTTAATGGAGTGAACATCGACCGGTTATCGGATGGTCACCGACAAACTGTTGTCACTAAACCACGCCTTGATTTTGTCCAACATTACCCGATTTCCATCCGGTCCGAAAAGTCAAGAGGTACGCCGGCCGATCATCGAAAAGCGATCTGATTGGATAAGTGAGCCAGGTATTATTGCCACAGGGAGTCGACATCTTCTCGATATTTGGAGGAAACTTGAAAAATTATTTGTCGCATTTTGAATTCCTATTGCATAAATGTAATTTATAACATGGAACTTAATCAGTTTAAAAGTACAAATCATTAAAACAAATCATGTTGTTTATATATGCATTTAAATTAAAACATAAAATATTTCAATCGTTGAACGGTTAATTTGAATTACCGTTTGCATTGTACAATTCTATAAACGGGAATAAACAACTAAAACACTCGACACAATTCGCTGTTTTTGCAACTACAAAATACATTTTGTGTAATCAAATGTTAAAAACATAAAAAGCAGCAAAAATTGAATGTGTCCTATTTGCCATATACATGTACTTGTATTATTCTGTGATGCATCCAGTACACATGTTATATGCTTTGTATTTAAAGATCTAGTGTGATTTTGGAAAACTATAATAAATGTATTCTGTTTTCCATTATATCTGAAGAAACAGGCCAGTATCATTATTTTTAAAATTGTAGCTTTGAAGTAACACACATATCTATTTGATTGCCACTGACTGTCATCAAATTACACACTGCAAGTGTGATTTCTAGCATGCTAAATTACCGGAGGTTGACCTTTCCATCGGAGGTCTACATGGTGTAGGCCGTGAAATAAATGTACAAACTATACTAATTTTAATTCCAAACTTATTCTGTGATATAATGAACCAGTCTTTTGAAGCCAAGGCCCCGCACCCCGAGAAATAGATGGGATTTTTACTTTTGCATTTTGCAAACCTCGGGTAAAATCCCTACCCCAGGGCCATATAGATGTTGAAACCCAATAAATTGTCCTGCCCTATGCCTCACGGCTATATTTTCCCGATATTTTTGCACGAAACTAAAACCAAAGCACTCACCCAGCAGTGTGGGGACATCGGAAAGGTAAAAACATGGGACTGTTGCCTGGCTTTCCCCCGGGGTTGGGGGTTCAATTGACTGGTGCATAAGTCATCCTTATACACATATATATCGTTGTCCAGATATATTAACAGGTGATCTGAAACAAAATAGCCTAGCTACACAGGTCGTATAATTTCGGCTACATACTAATTGGACGGCATCATTATGGAACATCCATGAATGATTCTGGAGTTTGTCCTGTTTTATTTTATTTATGGTTTATGAAGACATATATACAGGTTAGGGACAGAGTAAATATGTTTGGTTGTATCTCAAGATAGAGGCCAGTTGTGGTTCGGTATATTGAGGATGGCGCGAAAACCAACTTGTAAAATGTCGGGATCTGCTAAGTTCTAATTATTCATTATGAAATGACTACTGCATGTATGCAAATATGTGTATTTGTGTTAAATTGGAATGTACAACATTTTCAGTCAAATACAGTGAACGACTAGTTTTCTTTGACTGTGCCACTGGGTCACACATCATCCGGATGACGGATGATGTCCACCCGGACGCTGGACGATGTCAGTGTACCCATCTGATGTACATCCGATGTCTAAGCATCGTTTACCAGCCCTACGCCAGTATTGAATCCTGTTTGATGGATGTCGGTTGGGCATTGCTTGCTGATCTTTCGATGTCCGTCACATATCGGGCGAAAATCGCCCGGTCATCGGACGGTCACCGACAAATATATGTGTCGCTAAACCGCGTATTGATTTTGTCCGACAAGGTCCTGATGTCCACCCCCTGCCGGCCCTGTCAGGCAAAAAGTACACAGGCCGATCATCGAACAGCGATCTGATTAGATGTGTGACCCAGGTATTATTATCACAGAGGGTCGACATCTTCAGTTCAGTTGTTGGTTTCTTATTTGGGACTGTCAGTAAATGGTTAATGGATTTACGTGTGTTTAAAAATATGGAAGTCAGTGTTATAATGATTGTTTCATTATGTTCGGGTCTCGTTACAAAGACGTAGATCTATACGGATGTTGTCCAATATATTTTGTTTTATTTTATTTATTGAATGAAATGTACCACATTGAACTTCTAACCCGGTGCCTAAAGTTTTTGAAGAAAATATGACGCACTATGTGAGGACAGATATAATTTTATTCATAAATGTGCTCAACTGTATTATTGATCCCTGGAAACGCCATGGTTGGGCCTACTTGTGTGTTATTTTGCCCGCGGTCATGTTCGTGATAAAGGTGTGCAGTGTTTATAGAACATGTATGATAGCAGGAAATGTGCAACATACATTTTAACAATATCGAGTCCTATATATCATTAAAGATGTCGAGTTTGCTTCATTAATTGGTTTGACGTCATACAACGTTGCGTAGAAAATTAACACGTCTTGTATGTATACAAGTGTTACAAAATATACATTCATTTGCTAATTATTCAATGGAATGGTACTAAATTTTCAGTAGTAGAACACTAAGCTATATAGATCATGATTATATCCATAGTTTATGCGTAATTAACGATAGCCCGTGTCAAAATGATGTGAAAATCACGCAAATTTCGTAACATAATTACTGAGTATCAAACACGAATATTTAATTACTTTTGTAATCAGACTGAAGAGTTATTATTTTTCAACTATTGTAAAAATAGTTTATTTGTGTGCAAACGTCTATAAACTGCATAATTAATCACTTTTTCGGTGGTCACTTTTGATGCGCGATCCGCGAAATGGCGCCAATATTAACGTCGTCAGACGCATGACGTCATGTCCGAATTCCACCGGAAATGACGTCATAATGTTTTGACCCTTACTTGTTTACATCTTAACCCTTTCGTACGATGTTTAGATGTAATATTTCCAGGTTCCTTAAGTCCATATAAAAATAGGCCAAATAGGCCCGTTGGCACTCAACGTAGTAAACAATAATAGGCCAAATAGGCCCCGTGGCACAGAAGTGGTTAACGAATAGGGGATGATTAAACGGAAGATAAAAATGCATATTAAAAGCACTAATCCTAATTTCAGGTGCCAAAAAGTCATAAAAAGTTTAAGAAATCACTATCCTTATGGTTGTATAAACTATTGTTGAAAGTTGTCAACAAAAGGTAAATTGAAAGGGGATGATTGGAGGTAAGAAAAAGTAAGAAATGCAACTTAAAAATCTACAAAGTCATAATTCCACCACCCTACAGCTGCATAATGGCGGACTGTAAATGACGTAGAAAATATACTAGCGACCGGAAGATGAGCATATAGCAGAAATATGTCCATTGTAAAATATGAATATTTCAACAAAATAATCTGATGAAATACATGTATCAACAGACTTATTTCAAATCATTATAATAATAACTAATATAACATCAAATCAATATGTTCCGTCTGTAGTTTTGACGAGTTTTTACAACAGATGATATTCATTTAGCAATTGCATTCATTAAGTTTTATACGCATTTCATTATAACAAAATATAACAACGTAAATTCTGAATATGTTTTGCTTATTATTCACAAGTAACATGTGTATGAATAAAAGCTTTAAAAACAAAATAAGTGACAACTGTTACGATACATAGGCAGATGTAACAAGGTGTTTAGTCGGTCACATATATATGGTGGCATATTTCTGCCACCAGATAGCAGCATACTTATCTAGATAATTAAGTGGTTAACACGTTAGGTAACTAGATAATAAGTTAATTCATAAACAGTATCTTATCTAGAAAAAAACACATGATACTGCCACCAACACTGCCAGTTCTTACCTCTTTAGAAAAGTGTTAGCTTGTCAACGTGTTATGTATCTAGTTAGCATGATAATTAACTAGATAATTAAGTTGTTATCTAGTTACATAACGCGTTAACCACTTAATTATCTAGAAAATTAAGTTGTTATGATATAAACGCGTTAGGTATCTAGTTAACCAGATAAATAGCTACATAGTTATGTTGCTAACTAGATAAGTAACTAGTTAATCAGATAACTATCTAGAAAATTATGTGATTATCTTATTAACGCGTTAAGTAACTAGTTAAGCAGATAAATATAATTATAGAAAGATATGTAGTTAAGTTACTAACTAGATAAATAACGCGTTCACCACTTATCTATAAATAGACATTGCGAAATAACTACCATCCAGTCACTTCACGGGAAAAGAATAGCGGGGGGAAAAATGTATCAGACAGAGCGAGCATAACATAACATTTACAGACAAAATTTAAATATCTTTATTTCGAATGTACGTACATGTTATTACACATTACATTGTTGTAAACACTACAACATTCACTGCTATTCTGTTGATACTGCAACTCGACAGTAAAATATTGATGATAATGCGAGAATACGATGGCACGATAACAATAAAACGATAGTACGATGATTAAAATACGAGAATAGGATAGTGATAACGCGAGAATATGACAGTTCGATAAAGACAATGCGATAGAGTATCGCGTTATCATTATCGCATTGTCGCATTATCTCTATCGTACTGTCATTTTCTTCTATAATTACCATCGTACCATCGTATTCTCGTATTATCATCATCGTACTATCGTATTATTACTATCGTATTCTCTTATTATCCTCGGATCTAACTTTTTATGGAGACGTGTCCGTCAAGATATTTCTTTCTTATACCTTATTAAATATAAAACGATGCCCGTACGGATATCGCACGACTGCATTCTTTAAAATCGTACGGGGTACACACGAGCTGTGACCACACGTTACGAATGTACAAAAACCGTTAGGATTAAAAAAATTGTGGACTCGTACGAGCTTTGTGTCCGTATCATAATTCTACAACGTGTAGTCATGTGTGTGACGTAAATTAACGTCAACGTCATGTTACAACATTGTACAATTGTTTCCATGAACAATGTGTTGTTCAACAACAAATTACCAGAATTAAGAGTCAGTTTTCATATTTCACTGTGTTTATCAAAAAGCAGACAGCTTTTCTCATCTTAGCTTTTCTTATCTTAGGTTGGGGTGTTGTAAATATAACAGTATATCAAAATAGACTATAGGCTTTGTTTTATCATTCTGTATTGTTGTATAAATGTTTCAGTTGTACTCTGATATGTAAAGTAAATTAACGTTAAACACCTTTCACAATTGTCGTACGACGGACGTGCGACGGGTCTACGATGCAAATTTGGGGACAGTAATATTAACTGTTCTATCCAGGAGTATATGAATGACAAGCAATGCATTTTAACTATTTATTGTAAATCACTAAGAACGAGCTAACATAAAAAGAGACAGAGTATAGTATTTATATATGACAGGCTAGAGTATCATGTTACACCCCCTCTCTTGAATTCCTTGAATTAACATATGTACTTAAACATGCCAAATTAAACGTGATGATAAAATACACTAAAGTTAAAGTTCACAACTGATACTGGTATCGGTCATAAAACTATTCTCACAAATAATTTATGAATATTTTGGGGAAAGGCAGCCATCAACACTTCTTTATTAAACATACTGTGTTCCGTGTTTGAGCGACTGAACATTCCTATATTCCAAACAAAAGACATGCGCGAGGTTTTCCGAATGAACGTCTATTTATAGATAAGTGGATAACGCGTTATTTATCTAGTTAACCAGCTAAATATCAAGATAATTATCATGCTAACTAGATACGTAACGCGTTGATAAGATAACTACTTAACTATCTAGATAATTATCAGGTTAACGCGTTATTTATCTAGATAACCACATACTTATTAGGATATTTATCTGGTTAACTAGATGCTTAACGCGTTAATAAGATAACCACTTATTTTTCTAGATAATTATCATGCTAACTAGATACGTAACACGTTAATAACTTAGCAGTTATATGTTGAAACGGTTTAAGTAGTGGCAGTTACTGGCACTATAATGCATTTTCTCCCTGTTCAGATATTTATTTTACTTGAAATATTATCTAGTTACCTAACGCGTTTACCACATAATTATCGAGATAATTAAGTTGTTATCTAGTTACCTAACGCGTTAACCACTTATTTATCTAAATAATTAAGTAGTTATCTGTTGGCAGAAATATGCCACCATACATATACTATTTCTCTATGAAACGTTACTTTGGGTTTACGTTTTTAGCTAATTCAACTTCTTGGTTTAATGCCTCTCAAATTGTATGTTGTTACAAATACTAAGTTTCACTCTTGCTTATACATATAGTAACAGAAAAAGTTCCATTTTTTGTTTCAAGCGGGGTCCGACAAATTATTTGTTCTCACGAAGGAGTACAGCTATTTTGCTGGAAGGGTCCAACATGCTGTTTGTCTTAGACAATTGTCCCGATCAAACTCTAAGCTCTGTCAAACGCATTCAAATTTAAAACAAATTATCCTTTTTCGGTCCTACAGTAGAAGTTGTTAAGTTTGTCTAGTTGACCTTTATACAAACGTACTTTCGCAGGACCCCATTTTGTTACACCTCGGTAACGCAACTATCGATTTTAAAGTCTCTTATCTGAAATTAAATCTGACAAATAAGATCGACATTCATAACGATACATAATATGTTATCTTGTTTAAATTGTATGATCATACTGATTAATAAAGTCAAATTGACAATGAATGTCAAACATTTCACACATCTGATTAACACGAGTAAGTGTTATAGTAATTAACCATATATTTACAAACCTAGTGATTACTTGTACATATCGCTGGCTTAGAATGAGAAGGTCGTAATTTTGAGAAAACAAGAAATCAAAGCACTGAGAGTGCTGATGGGAGGCGATCAGGTTGCTGCTACTAAAGCTTAAACCGACTTTAAAACGTTTAATGTTGTTTTTTTTACTGCCGATCTTGTATTAAATGTCAAAATAGGCATATGTGACTATATAGGCATGTTGGGTATCTAAATAATTGTAAAAAGGGGCATATTCATTTATATGTAATACGTGTATTAAATGCGTATATCAAAAGTGGCTTTAAAGTAATACTACGCGCCTATTTATCAGATTATACAGTACCGTCTTGTAATCACTTTCCTCACTCCTCACACGGTGAGACATCTATAGAAAGCGCCTAGTATAGCCACACCATAGGATTGCATACAGTACTTTGCAGACGATATTATACGATTCATTGATAAAACCATCACGTGACCCTTTTCTGAAGTATCTCCTATACGATTCATTGATAAAACCATCACGTGAACCTGGTCTGAAGTTTCTAAAAATAGCTATATAGCCGGGACATTTGATGAACACGTCATTTTCATATTATCGACCCGGCGTAGTGATTATCTGCAAAAATATCGATTTAACGAACAGTTTCACAATAATTGTTGATCTTAGAATAAACAAATACTACTGATTGAATTAAATCAGTTTAAAAATTTGGAGAAACATATGTAGCAGTATTGGGAATGTTGACAGTTTCTGGAACTACTTGAATACGGATTCACATAGCAGCCTAAAGGCGGTCCAGGTTGCATTAAGAATTGGGCAATGGTAGTAATGAGAGGCTTAACGCATCCAAAAAACTGTCTGAAAGCTACTATTTACTTATGGCAAAGCAAGCCGTTTCAACTTCCGTTTGGTCAACATAACCACTTCCGATTTTCATGCCATTAGGCTCATAAGAAGCGCCTTGAGATGCAGATTTAAAATAGGCATGATTTCTATCACATGGCACTTGCTTATAAGTATTATTAAGCCAGCGATATGTAGTTACCGAAAAAAAACCACCGCAAAATTTGTGAAAAAAAACGCCAAGGGAATCAAGAAGACATACACACTTAAAAATAAAATAATTGAAAGAAAGAGTTGACTTTCTAAATTGCTTCAACGACTGGATAAATGTTATGAGATGAGTATAAGCAAATCCAAAATTGTATAAGAAAGAAAATCAGTCAACATGAAAACACATAAATTCATGGTGACGATCAAGCACTCTATCTAAGGTACAACCAGAATGGATGTACACCATCAGTGCCGAGTACATGCGTTCAATCCACATGTAGATGTATGCTCAGTCAACCAGTAAGATCAACATAGCAAAAATATTCAATTCTTCAACTAGAATGATTCCTTTGGGTTTCATTGGATGTAAACATTAAAAATACAATTTCATTTAGGTAAAGAAAGATGGCTTATTAGCTTTCTTGTAGAAAGTCACCAATTACCGTTGAATCCACTCTAAGAAAATTGTGCAAAATCATAAAATTTTCATAATGAATACATGTATTTCTAAATATTGTCATAGCCTGAATTTTTAACATTCAAAAAGTTTATATGTATTTGAAAATAATAAACTTTTCTGTTTCCATAAGGACATTAGATTACTTAAGTCTCTGGTCGGGTTAACTTTTCTCAGCATTTATCGCCCCTGAAGGAATAGCTTTCTTGATAAAACTTTGTGAAAATATTCCTTTATGTCAGAGGTACCTTACACATACATTTAGATATCATTTTTTATTGCTGCGTGGAGGAAACTGGAGTTACAGTTAATTGGAACTGGTGAGTAACCGGATCTAGTTGACAAACTACCATTTTAAAAGTATAAAATAAGAATTGGCAGCTACATTGTAAGTCAATTTTACGAAAAGCATTTCAATTCATTGAGTGAATTTAAAAGAAAGTAAAATTAAATTCTCATAATTTAATCCAGCTTGGAGGATAATAGTCAGAGTTATTCATTACTCTACCAAGGGGACTGTCTTTCCTAGGAAAACCATGAAAATACACAACCGTTCCATTAGACAACCAGGCTCCCCACCAGCCAAACGTCCCGGATGTGACAATAGCATGATCACATAAACTCATGATGGCCAGATCAACACCGGGATCCGTGTACGGACTAAACGTCACATTTCCTTTAATGCTTTGTTTACACCACGCAATATCATCACTTAAGACAATAAAACGAACCCTTTTAAATTTGTTTTCGTAAAATGTCATTGCCTTTGAAAGAAAGTCAGTCCCGGCTACTGTACGACCTCTGTCCTGGAGCTTTAAAAAGTCGCCTCTCCTCACGTGGATGCACACATTATCATGGTCATATATTGTCTGGTTGGAGATAAAGTGTCTTGCCTTGGTTATATAATATGTTTTAAATTGGAACATATTTCTGATATGCTCCGTAGCACCGTCGAAATATTTCCAAGACTGTCGAAACCCTAAAATCATAATGTTTTGTTGTGTGGCGTTTAGGTTCCGGTATATGTCGGAGCAGTCGGTATAAATACCGGCCCCTTTCTCATAACACTTGGTGGCATTGTTGATGTCTGAGTTAAGCGTATTTGGAAAATTGAAATAGTTCGATATCAGACATTTCTTTAAATTAAGCACGGGTATCATATCCAACTGCTGGGCCATACCAATCACCGCTGCCGATTCAAACATTTGGTTTCCTGATCGCCCAGCCCAGTCGCCGTTGTTTAATAATCCGCATGATCCGTTCTTACTGTCTATGAAACGGCGAAAATCATTTGAATTGTTAAACAGTTGGAAACATTTGTACGACGGTTCTACTTTGGCTCTTCTTTTATTCCATACTGACATGTGCATCACTTCATGTGTCCATATGCTAGTATCCATCATATATATACAAGCGCTAATAAAAATAATACTTATCCAAGATAGTATTAACCACGTGTTGAGAAAATGTCGTTGCATATTTAAAGAGTATGCTAGTGTCATATGTACAAAATACACACGGTTAAAAGAATTTACATAGTATCCGGGTGTTCTTTTATGTTGTATAACGCACTTATATCAACAACACTATAATAGCTATCATTTATAACGGCGATTATTATATTTCCAATACAAAATTGTACGAGTAGTGGTCGGTAACCAGTACAGACATGTAACGTATACCGCATCTTAATTAACTACACAGTTGCTTCGAATGACGCTTACAACTGGTTCGTTACATTGTCTTGTCGTGCCCTTAAATAGTTTGCTCTTCTGTTGCCCTGACTTCTGATTGGTCAGTGTGTACTTTCTGTGCTTCTCAATGTGTGTTATTAATGTAATGTTTCATCTTTTATTACCTGTAACTGTTGTTTTTTGTTAGGGGGTGGGGGCATTATATGGCTGGAAGCTTTTATTTACACTATTATAAATTAATACTCACCCGGGGTACTGTTTTATCAAAGCACTTACGGAAATCGTAAACTTACGATCAAATTTAAATTATTTATAATTTGTTTACAATTATAAATTGCGATAAAAGTAGCTGCAGTACTAATACTGGTTCAGTTAATGAACTTCTACAAACCATAACCATCACCAATTTGCAGTTGTTAAAGATTTATAAAGAATTTGAATTTGAGCGTAACTTTAAGATTTTCGTAAGTGCTTTGATAAAACAGTACCCTGATGACATTTGTCGCTTGTCGTACCAAGGCTGGAGCCCTTTAGTCAACCTTCCTTTGTGTATGTACTAAAATTAAGACAACGAAAATCGGCCATTGTGTCTTTTTGAGAAACTATGTTTTGTGTGTGCCCTTCTGCAATTTCGTTGTCCGTCAAATTTTTTTTTTAATAGGCTGCTTCGTATCTTTCAAAATTGCACATACCCTGTATTTGTTATGGGTTGTCCCTGTGGCGTGTTGTCGTCTTTTTGGTGTGTTTTTGTCCTATGGCTATCTTGTTTTGGATTGGTTTGACTGACTGAGGCGGTAGTCTTTTGGTGTTGGATAACGTTATTGCTGGCTCGCCACAGCCAACCAGTATTACGATAGGAATTAACTACACTTGACGAATGTTCTAAGTACACACTTTCAGAACTAGAATAAATCAGGAACATAATCATTTTAACTCAATAAAACTTTTAAGATAGCATATAATGGTAATTTCTTTAATACAGAAGAAGAAAAACCAAGATCTACGTGACAATCATTGTCTGTGGATCGTCAGGTAAGTGCCGATTCGATTTGATCCACGATTCGGGGTGAGCAATTCACAGATAGAACCACGAATCAGCATTTACATATGTCATGAAAATAAATACTGCCATAGAGACCTTTTACTTTAATAACATCACATACTTTGTGAAACACTAATGTACTTTTATGTATAAGGGTGCATGAAGACATTTAAAACGGATAATCTGTAATCACATAGCGACGAAAAACAAGTTAAATAACACCAAACAACAATTTGTCTTCTCACTCCATTGACTAGCTAGTGATACATTTAGACAGCTTTTGCATACTGCCTTTTTATCATCCTGAATGAAAATACCGAAGTAATGACACGACTTCAATGTGAACTCGGTACGTTCCTTCAGCCATTGAAGACGGTTCGTCGTATGGCCCAATCTACTAATTGACAATATAATATTTACCAGATAAGAAGATGTTATCATGTTTTATGTTTTACATACATTATTGTTTTGATTGACTATAAATTGTATGTATGCAATTTAATGTTAATAAAATATATGTTATGTTATGTTATGTAATGTTATTTATTTGCATGAACTAAATGTATTTAATTATCAAGATATGACGTAAACAATTTAATTGAATAACGAATTAATGTTTCATTCCTAGTTACCGGTAGGAACTGTAATAAACGCGACTTTATCCGACCATAATTTATTCGAATTCAATGATGTTGCTAGCTTCAATTATAGTACAAGTTTACTTTCGAATTGCAAATTAAAGATGCTCACAGTCTTGTTTACTGTCAGTATTTTGTCCCAAAGTTATCCTATTAACTTCTGGTAACTCATTTAAGAGCCATTTGTATAGGGTATGTATTTTTATCACAGATCGCGATCCAACGATCTCGGGGATGACAAATACTCGTACTCGATTTTCTAGCCCAAATCGTGGATATACGAGTACCCGAATACTCGCAACAGCTTCATGGGTGCGTGACGAAAATGACAAAATCACATTTTTCTCGTGCTCACGCCTCAAATATGTGTAAATATGTTTAAATCATTTAATACACGATTAACTTTCGATCCCCAAACATAAAGCCATAAAAATAGTTCGTATCATTTGACGCAAATGACGCTTGAGGAGTGCGCAAGTGCGATATTATTGCTTGAAATTGGCATGCCAATAAGACTGGTAGATTTAATTCATTAAATGGCTGTTTTGGGGTTCTTAACACATTCACAAACTTTTTATTACGGTTGTTGCACTGAATTCTCGAAAAAGCTGCATGTTTCTATTGACTCGATTTAAAATTGAGACGTCACATGGCGTCATTTACATGTAGTCCTTAAATTCGTCAAAACACGTTTATGACAACATCTGACTGATGGTTGTATCACTTAACGATTGTGAAATATTGTGGAATCGTTGATTTCAACAGAATACGTCCATTTATTTGTATGGAGCAATTTGAAGTTTGTCATCCGAATTACTACTACAATTTAACAAAAACTCACTATTTCCGATCAATCATGTATTTTGTAAGATATGAGCACTTTCTCATCACATTGATTTTGATGCAATTTCCTATTAAGGTTGCACGATTGAATGCCCGCCTTGTAGCCCGGACCAAAATCCGATATAATACGTCTGGGATAAGTTTGGGCGACGCATCCGAGCACGACGGCAACACCAGAACGTACAGGAACTCACAACGAACCCTTTACTAGAATGGAATGCACTCCCGCAGCAATTGGTACACATCATTATCAATTTAATGCCCCAGATGATGTCAGGCTATCATCAGGACAGGCGGTTGTCATACATAATATTGATGTGCGACTTTGTTGTTTTAAGCAGTGAACTAAATGGTCATTTTCTAGTATGTTGTTATTATATTTCAGAATGGTGATTAACTCAACTTGATAGACAATAGTTTCCTGATTCCAATGGTATATTCGATTCACTCATAGGTCTAATACTTTTTCTGTTAAATGAAAATTACAAAGTGTGTACTTAGAACATTCGACTATTGTATGGGCGCTTTTGTTGAAAATATCCGGTTTCAGTTTAGGTTTTAGGTTTTGGTTACACGTTGGACAGTAAACTGAAACTGGTTTCGATATAAACTGGGTGGCAAACAAACGGACAGTTTGAAAAAAACATTTTAATCCCCAAGGAGACAGAAAACAGCTTAACTATTTCCATGATATATTAACAGGAACACACTCTTATAAGGAAAAATAATAAACATGATATAGTTATTTTCTCTTTTGTTATTTTCTGATTAGGATGTCATATTTGG
Organism: Spisula solida; assembly: GCA_947247005.1. NCBI lineage: Eukaryota > Metazoa > Mollusca > Bivalvia > Venerida > Mactridae > Spisula > Spisula solida. The sequence continues at coordinate 4,366,255 of OX365958.1, read as the reverse complement.
AAATTCGGTTGATATATTGAATATGCTTGGTATATGGTTGAAATTGCTATCTTTACAATATAGAAGATAAAATACAGCGTTAGATAAAAAAATGTTAATTGATTATTACAAGGACACGCTAGAAAGCTGACCATTGTTAATCAGATCACATAAGAAATTGTGTACTGAAAGTTTCAGTAATGGTCAACATGGTCGGCCATTTTCTCGCGCTCAACTACATGTAATTTCGGACGCATCAAACCGACCAAACTGACTCTTGGGACAGTTTGATAGGTTTGACAAACCGGTTCGAGATTTTTTAAACAAATGGCAAAACTTGTTTTCGTTTCAAACCATTGGATTAATTAAGCCCAAAGACATGCTTTACATTGTTATAATAGTAAAATTACCAAAACTAATAATCACACTAATAGTAGGTTTAACGCCGTTTCAGAACAATTTATATGTTTTCGATTAACCTTACAAGTTTTCCAGGACTATATTGTAACCATTACAAATTTAGTCTTTCACAAGAACCAGCAACTTATCTACATGAGGAAAAGGACACTACTTCATGGAAGGGTACGACCTGTTGCAGTTGGATGTCGAACCCGGATTGCATATCCAGTGCACTAATAACTGCTGTAGCTACCCAAGTAATATGCACGTGTAGACAAAGATCATATAACCGATAATTCCATGGTGCAGAGAGACAAAAAGGTCATGATTATCTGAACTTTATTGTTATGTTCGACGAAATATTTTTTTATTTTTTCCATAGAAATATACATGTAAGTTATAGTGAAGACATTTTAAATGGCTTAATAAATGTACGAAATTTGTTACGGAATGTTTTATACCAAAACTAATCGAAACCATATATAAGTGATAAATTGTTTAGAAACGGCGTTAAACCCAAAACAAAAACACAATTGGGAAACCATTTATGCACATTGTTCTTTTCATGTCCCACAGCTCTCCTATTAAAAAGTACGAACCGAGCCACTTCTAGCTGTTTCAATTGTTTTGTAAAATATAAATGGTGCTAGGTTTAAATTTTAGCTCCAATACCGTCTTTAGTATTTTTTAAAAACTTAAATAATTACAAATGTAATCAAATTTCTGTCATAAATTCTCAGGACTCCAATTTGTCCACTTTCCGATTCGTTTGCTCTATTCGTACCTTATCCGGTTCGTTTATAATTTATATATGAAGCTGTAGAGTAATGGGGTTAGGACTTTTTTAGGAGTTTTTTTTGTTGCTTGTGTTTTTGCATTTCTTGCGCCCTCTCATCTCCTGTCCAATTACTTGTATTCTTTATGTTGACTATCTTTTGGAAAACGTTAATCGTGTGGGTTTGCCAGTGAATAACAACACCTTACCAACGACGGAAAACAAACAAGAAATTCGTACATTAATTCGTACTATCCATACGAGAATATCACAAACGTGGGTTTCAGCTGCCATCTGTCACACAAGCTGCCGTCCACACAACGAGCTATACGGTGTATATATTAAACAAGTAATGTACTGAGGATATAGAAGGGACAAATGGCCTACCAAACAAATGTAGTGTACGGCTATAAATGTCATCATACTGTACACACACTGTTTTAATGTAGCAAATATGAATTATTTAGAATGGTACAGATACATATATTCTTCCTTAAATGTATTCATGATCTAGATAAATAACACAAACAGTCGAACAGTATGACCAGAGTAAAGGTCAGCAGACAACAGGGATGGCCACACATCTCTATGACAGTGTCAGCAGACAACAAGGATGACCACACATCTCTAGGACAGTGTCAGCCGACAACAAGGATGACCACACATCTCTAGGACAGTGTCAGCAGACAACAAGGATGACCACACATCTCAAGGACAGTGTCAGCAGACAACAAGGATGACTACACATCTCTAGGACAGTGTCAGCAGACAACAAGGATGACCACACATCTCTAGGACAACCCTAAGGGGTATAAAAACTATTAGAAAGGGTAAATATTGTGAATGTAGCTATAGCTTAAGTGATTTGCTTGTTTAGTTACAGCTCGTTGCGTGGATGTCAGATTTGTTGACCGAAGGTATAGAATATATGGATATATATATACGAGAAGGTGGCAGTGAATATTGTTCACAAGAATAAAGATGTTAGACAGGAGACTCGTTCCTTACAAGCAGAACGCAGCTCTCGTACATGTATATATATAGCTGATCATTGTTGCTTATATGAACGACAATATCATACGCGGTTCCAGGTGTTTTTTAGGTGAGAGGGTCCGACCAATGGTTCTTTCTTGCTCAGAGTGTCTAACATACTGTTTTCCTCGGAAAATTGTCCTGATGAGACCTGTCAAACTTATATTTGCAAAAGTTTCAGGGGTTGTATAACACAAATTGAATAACCCAAACCTTATAGGTAACAGTGACATAGCTATCATTTATAGGGACGTTTATTTTTCTAATACAACATTAAATGATTTCTGATGAGATATAAAAAATAAAACAATATATATGTACTAGTACATTAATACATATCCTACAAGAATCGTACAAATCTTCTTTTCGATCATCTGCCGTCGATCAACAAAGTTGCCCTCACGCAACGGACTGTAAGATGTGTTAACTTAACAAGCAAAGCACCGAGGGCACAGCAGGGGCAAAGGTCCAACCAAATATAACAAGCGAAGCACTGAGGGTACAGCAGGGGCAAAGGTCCAACCAAATATAACAAACAAAGCAATGAGTGTACAACATGGGGAAAGGTCCAACTAAATACAGCAAGCAAAGTACTAACGTCTAAGGGTACTGGTTGTGTTGAGTGCTGCCTTCACTGTCCGACTTAAAATTATCTTGTTGTGGTATTTTCTATACCGTATACTTGTAGAGGGTGTCACAAGACAATAGTGAACCTGTGGTACAAATAAATTCTTCCTAGTCTATTTATGTAGGGTTAACGCATGCTTTTTCGGGCTATAACATCTGCAGAGTCCCGAGGGACGGTTGGTGCCCAAGCCCGCCAGGGCGAGGGCACCAACGCTCCCGAGGGACTCTGCATATGTTATAAAGCGAAAAAAACATGCGTAAACGCTATTATAGCATACAAAACATCAATTAATGCAATCGTATTTCAAAATAATGATATTTTGGCGGGAGATTTTGTGACGACGTCACGAAAACAAACGTAACGTCATACCAGTTATTGTTATGCACGCCGACTTCCGGTATCGGCAAATACCAAGAAAACAAGGATACTGCGGGTTTGTTTAAATGCATAATTTAAATATTATAGAAAACTAATTAGTACTTATAAGTACTTAGAAATAAAATGGGAATAACTGTTCATATGAAGCTGTACAATCTTTATAGCCGCCGGTGCGGCCCTGAAATGAGCATACGTAAAACTGGACGTTAACAGCGCGTGAATCTTTATGTTTACGCATGGTTTTCGTCCCGTTAACGTATGGGCAAAATCACAGGTCCATGAAAAGTGTCCAATACCGTCTATATATACATATTTAAATAGAAGGTCTGCAACGAAGGATTTCCCAATATATACACGCCACTGACAGAAACATTCAAAACTCAATTATTACTGCATCAAATCTCACAGGGTTTTTTGCAGAATGCTCGTAAAACATAAGTTTCGATGATAAAACAAACATTCTGGGTCTCAAACGCATGTTTCTCCGAAAATTTTGCGTCGGACAACGGCCAGAGCGGCCAATTTTCGCCACTTGCTCTAAACCTGTCCCCTCAAATGTGACGATTTGACGTGTTTTTTCACCTGAATTGATGCTTTGTGGCGGCATCAATCAAGTCTGGAATCTAATATTTGCAATGAGTAACAACAAACTATCGTTCTAACTGTACGACGCGAAAGCATGCTCATCAAAACGATACATCGTACAAGAATCGCTATTTTAATTGAAATATCATAAAACAATTTCGCTTCCGCATTTCGTCATTTTACTGTCCCGCAGTGAATCGCAGAATGGCAGCACGTGTACGTCCCATTGTAACATATATTTTCATTGGACGGACCGATAACGGGGTTAGCCAATCGATAGTTAGTATTTTGGACACACCTTGGAACTTTTGTGCTAAAATATTGTTGACAGAAGGCCCCAATAATGATAAGAGTACTGCTACAGCCTTCGACAATCGTCTTGTGGTGTGTGACCTAAATCAACCAGTCTTCACGATAAAATAATTATTATGAGCGCCATATTACGTCATAACAAACTGTGTTTTTACCGTGTCAAACTAAAATATTAAGATGTCAACACTGTAAATCCACGTCGATCTGACAATATTTCAAGACGAAGGAGGGTTCATCGGAGGTGTTTGTGTATACAATGGGGATCCTTGAATCACCGTTGTCTTGAATCGGGTAAGTTAGTAATGTGTGAAATGACAGCTGTAAATTTCGAACTGGTTTGACCCGGAAGTGTCTGAACATTTGTTGATTACTTTATTATGTTGATTACTGTATTAGTAACAAAGTTATTCCCACACAATCAATTTGAATTGCATTTCAATAATAATGAAAATAAGAGTAGAACTAGAAATTAATTGGAACATGTGATTAACCTGAACTGGTTTATTGTCTGCACACTATTATTAATATAAAAGTTCTTAAATCTTGGCAGCATGATTATTATATACATTTGTACTAGACCTGCACTGTATCAACTGTGCTGTGTCAAGTTGAATCACTATTTGTGCTGTTTAAATATTACATTACTGTACATAATTGATTGCATTTTAGAAATCCACTTTCAATAGTGAAATATAATTTACTGTATATAATAATTTTCTATGTGCCAATCATGTAATTTGTCTCATGAAGAGGTCAGCTATTGTGCTCTTGGGAATCCAACCTGGTTAGACTAAGAGCCCTGGCAGATAACCACATGTTGCCTAAATTCCATGGGGTACAGACCCCCTATGGATATGTGCATGTCAAATGATATATTGATAAATACATTATCATACTGAGGATACTACAGAAAAATTAAAGATTTTTTGCAGCATATTATTCATGCTTTTAAAATTCCAGGTAAACAAGAGGCTGTTGCTCTGACTGCTAGTATATAGATGACAGGTCCTACACAGTTCCCTTGTTAGTCCTTGTGGTGATTGAAAGCCTGATGCTGACACTATGTGGTACAATACAAACAATCATCAAAAGGTGGCCACAATGTTGGGTTTAATGAGAAGAATGTTATGTACAGTTTTATTCTGAAAAAATGGAGAATGTTTGCTATCTTTTAAAAAAAAATCTAAAACATCTTGTCACACAGCTTGTGCTTTGTTGGTATTTGAAGACATTCAATAATTATAATACAACATTGGTATTATTGTGAAAAATTGCACAGGAGATATATTTTTGGATTGAGACTGTTCTGCTTAAATAACCTTTACTATAAGCAGGTTTTAAGTACTTGTTAAGTACTTGCAAAATCATAATTACTGTTAATTAGGTCACAACCAATATCTGATTGCACTTTTGAATTTGTACTATGACTAGAAAATTAGAAAGACATTCTCAATGCAGTTAACTTAATGTTATATTGTAAGACATGCTATTCTAGATTAATAATTTCTCTTATTTTGAGAGAATTTAGCATCATTCAGTGGTAGAAAGTAAAAAAACGACCTGTATATATAATGAGAGATAATCAGTGTATTGTAGTTGGTGAATAACAAGTAGAATGATTGAAGTTTGGCATTGTCTGTGTAGTACTTCGGCAGTTTTTGTCTACTTTTTTCACCATGTGGCTATATAGAAAACTTTAAAAAAATTCTTCTCAGAAACTGATTGTCCTATTTAAATATAAGTTCACATGAATGTTCCTTGGTCGACTATCTACCAAATTCCTAAGTTTAATTTTGATTGCCTAAAAAACATGGCCACCAGGTGCGGGGCTAGTTTTCACCATGTGGCTATATAGAAAAATTCAAAAAAATTCTTCTCAGAAACTGCTTGCCCTATTTAAAAATAATTCCACAGGAATGTTCCTTAATTGCACCTCTACCGAATTCCTAAGTTTGATGTTGATTGCTTAAAAACTTGGCCACCAGGGGCGGGGCTAGTTTTCACTATGTGGCTATATAGAAAACTTCAAAAATATTCTTCTCAAAAACTGCTTGCCCTATTTGAATATAAGTCCACATGAATGTTCCTTTAATGAACCTCTACCAAATTCCTAAGTTTAATGTTGATTGCTTAAAAAACATGGCCACCAGGAGCGGGGCTAGTTTTCACTATGTGGCTATATAGAAAACTTCAAAAATATTCTTCTCAGAAACTGCTTGCTCTATTTGAATATAAGTCCACATGAATGTTCCTTTATTGAACCTCTACCAAATTCCTCAGTTGAAAATGAGAGTGTGAGTTTCTTGTTTACAAACTTGTAGTATGTAAAAGTTACAAATGAATGCATACTGTATATCAAAATATGAATGCACATTTAATGCTTGCATTGAAATATATTAGTTGTGAATTTCCATTTGAAAAAAATAAATTATATGAAATATAAAAACTTCTGTTTTGTTTTGTTACAGTAGATCTACATTGATTATCAGAATCAAGCTCAATTCTTTTTTTTTTTTTTTTAATATTTGTTAAGTGATTCCATTCTATTTTCCTTGGCATGTAAAAATACCTTAATATGTTCTAGACAACAGATTGGTAACCTTCAACACATTCATTTTCTTTTAAAAATGGATTTATTGAAGGTTTACTTGAGACTGATCTCAAACCTTCAGGATCAAAATCTAATACACCAGCTTCAATTTTAAAATTATGAGTGGAAATTATTTGTCTTTGAATTTTAAGGAGACATCAATACTGTTACCTATGGATAAAAGAAAGTATATTTCTATGAACATAACTTCTGTATTTGAAATAAACAGTTTTGACTAGATAAGATCCAAGTGATGGTCAGAAAATAGTGTGTTTGTATAACCATGCACATATTTGTTATTGATCATATTTAAAGTGAAAGATCACGACCACAGAGCTCTATGTATAAAATAATAGAGTTTATTGAAGGCAATTTTGCCAATGAGCATGTATATATATATATATGTGATACATGCAATCATGAATGTACAAACATAAATATCATAATGCATGCATAAAATAAACTTCCAGAGACATCATGGCCCCTGACCACCTGTTGACAGCTCTAAAAGCTGTTTATTTGTATTATATTGATATTTTTTGTTACATATGAATTGAAAAATGTCAAATGTATCCTAAAAGTCCATTTTGGACAGTCTGGAACTTTGAATAATTTGAGGCGGTTTGCGACATTTTCTTGATTGCCGCCTTGTCATTTGGGGTCCATTAACATTTAATGTGCATGCATGTGCCTGATATAGGTCAGAATGTGTTATTTGGTGTTAAATGGAATCTGTAGGCTTAATCCTGGTGACATATTTGAGTGAAAATCTTGAAAAACTTGAAATATGACCTATGTAGTACTTGGAAATGTGATGGTCTGAGCAGAGTTACTTCCCTTGGCTGCATATAATCACTGCTTTGATGATTTCTGATCCATCCTGAGTCATATTTGTTCATTTGTTTGATAAAATACAGTAGAATAAGGTTTATTGAGCACATTTACACTGCAGAAACACATCCAGAACTACATTTTGGCTTGTATTTTGTGATTTTGGAACAATGGTCACCATTGTTGATTCAACCATTATGCAGTTCAAACATCCAGATTGGACCTTTTTTCCCGGATAAGTGTTCCGAATGCTTTATTTTGTGAAAAACAACTGGGCGTGAGACACCAAAGAATCATTTTTTGTATATTTAATATAATATTTCCCTTGAAATAGGAAAATAAACTAGCTATAGCTCTGGCTAGCCTGTGATGAAGAATTGAATTGGGCAAAATTGAAGGATTTATATCATAATGCATACATAAAATAAACTTCCAGAGACACCATGTCATGATGTGAACATATAATTATTATAAATATGACCAATTAAGCATACATGTGTACACACGTGTTTGATTTCAGCAGTAAATTACAGACAGGTGGAAGAAACAAAATGATCTAGAAATACACTAGATCTCTGTCTAGACTATAGGGCCTACCTACTATGATATAATACACACAATTATTTATGGATCTACAATTAGGCATTTTAGTAGATGTGTATAAAACCCGTTCGTTGCACACATACAGTAGATCTACGTTTACAGTTTTAATAGGAGGACAATTGTGCATTAATAAGAGGACTGAAGTCTGCTTGTGGCCTATATACTTGCTGTCAGATGCTGTACTAACCATGCTAAACAAGGATACAAGACACAAAATCACATTGGCTAAATAGGCCAATTATGTACATAGATATACATTATATGCATGTTATAGTAGGCATATACAACCCAATTTGAGTTTGTGCCTTGCACCTGTGGTGCTAAACTGACGGTCAATACCACATACAAATAATAGGCACTAAACATATACACACACATTCGATCTACATCTTTGAATTTAAAAAACATCAGATCTACGAACTGACATACATGTAGGCCTATTGACCGTATATAATGATAGTCTGTTCTATGATTTGTAGATCTAATGTAATCCTTCCTACAGTATGATGCAATCAAACACAGACTGGGCATTTATGATGTTTACATAGTCCCTATAGTGATTACTGATATTCCACCGAGTAGATCTATCTATTTTATCATGCAACTGCCATGGTAACTGCCTGATAACACATGACCTGAGAACAGTATGTGTTCTCAGGTCAATAGGCTGCTAGTAGCCTGAGAACACTTTTTGGCTCCGCCCACATATCACGGACTATTTTCCCATTTCTCATTCCGTCTAAAATTGACCTACATATTATTGAAAACTACAAAAATATACATTTGATAGCTAATATTTATTCAAAGTTTAGATTTACAACCAACATCAGCAATATTTCTTCGCCAGGTAGGGCTACGCCAGTGTATTTTTTCTTGAATTCATACGGGTCATCCACGGATCAATCGTTTGGGAAAGGCCCTGAAAAAAAACAATAAACACACATAAATCCACTGGCATAGGATCATCAAAGATAAATAAACATAAAGAGTATGCATAGACAACGGTTCCACATCAAATACACTGGACAAAATGCAATTTTGAACTCATTTGAAGACTCGATACGATGCGCATACAAAATCATTGAAAATGAAAAGTCGGAAATTTTTGGCGAATCTTAAGACCAAGTGGGTCAGTTAAATCATTGCTAGATTCAGTGTACATTTGGTTCATACATAGGTAAAACATCAGGCACGTATTCAGGTAGGGGGCCAGGGGGCCTTGGCCCCCCCAGCTGGCTGGCTAGCTACGTTTTTATCATATATCGATTTTTTTCGGCCCCTAAAACTATTGATTTAATACACCACTGATCATAATTGTTGTGACCTCTATATTGGACATTCTAGATGACATCCTGTGTATGTATTGTACAGCCCCCCAGGCATGACTAATCAAGCACTCAACAGGACCACCTGCAGATGGTGAAGGTGTGATTTTTGCAACTGATAAGAAATTAAGTGTGTTGAGGTTGATTAAAGAATGTCAGTCAGATATTACATAATGATGTCAATGGTTAACACCATTTAATCCCATTAAATTAGAGCATGATGATTAAAAATTAAAGTTTGACTTGAAGAATTGGTAGTTAAAATGTAAGTTACTAATTGTAATCATTACAGTGAGAAAAATAGGTATATTATTTAATTGTTTAATGGGGTGATTAATATAAGGATTCCTATATATACTAGTATTAAATGTTTGAGTGGAAAGTAATGGTCACATTCTTGAAATATTTTTTAATATGCATCCATTTCATTGATATCTGATTCATAAATCAAATGTAATAGTTCAATTTTATATCCGAATATTAAAGCTCATAATTTACATAGTGCAGGAAATCATATTACATTTAAAAAATTCATGTTCGTATAATTTGGATTTCTTAATAATTAATATTAAAATGGTAAAACATGAATGATCAGATTATTAAGTTTTTAAAAACTAGTAGATCTCTTTAGTAGCACTGCTTTAATTATTTTAATGTCTGATTTCAAAACTAAAAGTGCAGGAAATTGCATCATTTTTAAGCAAAAATAAAAAAATCTTCGCATGGAGAGGGAACACTCATCAGTAGCACTACTTTAGTTATCTTTTTCCTAGTTCTGGATACCATAACTAAATGGTCTTTTATTTACACTGACGTGTCGGCCTTTTAGTTATGGAATTACCCTCTTCAATAATCAACGGTTTAAGCTTAACGCCTAAAATGCATGTTCATTGTTCAAAAATCGCCCAAAAACTATAATTTACGTATAAATGTAATATTTTTCAAGTGTTTTGTCTTAAAACAGTCAATGTAACACCTACTGATAATCATATATTGCTTAAAGTTTATTTAATTCCGGGTTTGATCAGCTCCCGCGGCCATTTTGAATAATTAATTTATCGCAGGTGCGTGCGAGAGCCGTTTTCGAAAAATCCGTTATTTCTTGAAACATGGTCGAAAACGTCTTAAAATTAAACAAAACCTTTAGATATACCTTTACATAAGAAACAAACACGTTATTTTTGCTATAAATCATGTAACTCCCATTTACACAAATAAATATTGCAATTTACGCAGCCGACAATCAAAACATTGATCACGTGGTTCGTTTCGGAACACTTTTGTTATAATCCCATTCAAATAAATGGCGATCGTAAACGAAAACAGTGAAATTGTACTGGTTTGAAACAATCGACGGAATTAATGGTATTTCTTGCAAAACATTTTGTTTTTGGGGGTATACTGATAGAATATGCTCCAATTGATAGGGTGTCAATGATTATTTAGTTCAAAACGTGCGTTTTGTCATAAAACGAACGCGACTCAAACTGAGCCGTAGAGCTGTTAGGTTTCAAAGAACAAACGGCTTTGACGATGAAATGGAATGATCATCGTCAAAGACCTTGGACTATCTTTTTCCATGCTTTATGATGCCTGAAATATCAGGAAAATGCACCGTTACAATAACAAGATTTAAAAAAAAATCCACCGGGAGGGGAATCCCCTCCTGCACCCACCCCTCTTGGCCCCCCCACGAAAAAAATCCTGGATACGGCCGAACATAAAAAAAATATAATAGGCTCTTCAACAAGATCAACGTCTTACCATATTCTATTTCCATCGATTTTCCAAGCATTGAGGTCTCCCTACTGCCATTCTCCACCCACCGACTTGACTAAGACGAGTAAGCTTACATAAACTGTTCATTCTTGAAGTTATTTCCCCCGTCCGGAATTCAATTTTGCACTGACAGTTACCGCAAACAACCCAGTGTTTCACATAGTCCATTTTTATATTTATTCCAAGGCATTGTTAAGAATAACAGAAGGATTTATGACGTAGTAAACGACCTTGTTCACACACGTACGTCATTGATGATTCATTCAAAAAACTTCATAAATTCATGAGCGAAATTTTATTCTACTATTATGACACAATGTAATTATTTGGTAATACCATTAACTAAGATTTCCCTTTCTGAATATATAATTGAAATATTTTATTTTTTAATATTTCTTTTGTTTAGGAGCGTAGAATTGAGAACTATTTTGTTTCGCGGAAGCACATTGAATTGTGTTAATCGGCGGGTTTACTGGATCTACTAAAACCCAAAACTCGGTTGTAACTTTAAAAAATGAGGAATTACGCCCCTTACTTGTTCCGTGGTGCTGGTTGCATGATAAATAGAAACTCGGGTCACTGTCCGGATCGAACAATGTTATCAGACTCGGCGATATCGTCCAGGGTGACTCGCCAAAGGCTCGCCACCCGGACGATATCACCTCGCCTGATAACATTGTTCTCACCGGACAGTGACCCGAGTTTCTCTATTTACATTCCGCTCGTTTCGCTTATTACGTCACGTAAAGTTATACCCCATTTGGTACCTCTATATGAACTGATGACGTCAAAATTACAATCTAAAAACATGACAAATTGATCGACCTCGTTCTTGAACATTTATTTTCACACTCAGTACTCTAATCTCAGCAAACAAGAGTAGAATAAGGACGCAGGATGGTTAGTAGACATATTCTTGGTGATCAACTTAATTGGAAATTCCCCACGAAGGGCCAAAAGTACGAGCTTAATTGTCTTGGTTGAAATCTAGTAGACTTTGTCACTCAGTGTGCTGGATGCGTGAAACTACGCTGTTTTTAGATCGATGAAGAATTAAAAACACAAATTACAACTAATATCACCCACAGTACCGGTATTCGATGTATCCTTGACGCCTTTGAAAATGTTACCGCTACGAGAACTTGTTTGTTTTGTTATGTACACAAAACCACGTGAGCATGGCCATGACGACGCAACTTACAAAACAAAACAACACAAGTTTAAATAATTGTTTTTGACAAACTTGATGCGTGTTTTGTTCAAATCAACATCACTAAAAATATTTATTGTCATAAGCAATATCTGCAACTATTTATCGTAAATTATAAATGTCAATTTACAATTTTCAAGAATTTTATTTTTAACCAATCAGTGAGAGGCTCTTTTTACTTACCGAAAAAGCGGAAGTGAGAGGGGACAGGTTTAGAGCAAGTGGCGAAAATTGGCCGCTCTGACCGTTGTCCGACGCTAAAATTTCGGAGAAACATGCGTTTGAGTCCCAGAATGGTTGTTTCATCATCGGCACTTATGTTTTACGAGCATTCTGCAAAAAACCCTGTGAGATTTGATGCAGTAATAATTGAGTTTTGAATGTTTCTGTCAGTGGCGTGTATATATTGGGAAATCGTTCGTTGCAGACCTTCTATTTAAATATGTATATATAGGTGGGCTAGGTCACTTTTCATGGACCTGTGGGCAAAATCACCGTTTTTATGCTACAATATCTAATTAATTCAATGTATTGTGAAAAGAACCTACAATGTATATTCATTTAGTACTTTTATATCAAACTGCAAGATTGGGATACAAACAGGAAAGCAGCTGTTGACATACTTCAATAATCGTGTATGTAGAGTGGGAATATATATTATGTCATACTGTGTGGACTCTCTACCACAAGGCTAATTAAGGTACAGGGAGAAAAATAGAACGATAAAAATGTATACACAGCAAAAACACAGATATTTGATGTTAAAACTCTGGCATTGAAATCTTCCCTGCCACAAACACTGGATATCATTGTTCATTTTGACGTCGTTTAAAACAAACGTTTTTTCGTTACCGTCACGACCCCAAATCTACAGAGACGAAAATATGTTTCAACGTATATTGTAAGTACAACGGCACATTTGCTCCGTACCTAAGGATATTATATTTTTATTTGCTAAATGCACCGTTAAAGTTTTAATATAAAAGCATATTAAAGTTTGTCTCTGTATGCATTTGAGTATTTGTCTTTGATAAAAGAAGGACAACGTCATATGTTTTATCGAAATGCATGTAATATTAAGAAAGCTACATTCAAAAATGTTACCTTGGTAAAGTTTTGTTATTGAAAAATAAGGCTGCACACATATATATGCCTGCCATATTTCAGCAGAAAGCTGACTGGCAAATAAAGGCTATGCTCGGCTAGTACCTTAGCTTTTGGTCGCGTCAGTTAGGGACAGTGAAGTGTAAAAGTAGATGCGGACAGGGACAAATCATAGTATACAGTTGGTTTTATTCAACACCAGAAACACCAAGATAAGTAAACTCTTTAAACTGTGTGCATTTTGTACAGATGACAATTGCATAATCTTCAAATATGCGACGTATTTTTCGAAAAATGAGTTTGATACTATATTGGATAATTATCGTTTTAATTAGCAGTTGTTTATATATGATACTAATGACTCGTAAAGTGATGAACATACAAATGTAGAATAAAACAAGAATACAGCCGTCGTACAAATGTTTCCAACTGTTCAGCAATTCAAGTGATTTTAAAGTGTCATCAATAGTAAGAACAGATAATGCGGATCATTAACTCACGGCAACTGGGATGGACGAGCGGGAAACCAAATGTTTGAAGTGACAGCGGTCATTGGTATAGCCAAAGATCTAGGTATGATACCTGTGATTAATTTGAAAAAATGTTCGTTATCGAACTATTTTAATTTTCCAAACACGCTCAACTCGTACATCAACATTGCCGCCAAGTGTCGTGAAAAAGGGGCTTGTATTTATTACAACTGTTCAGACATTAACCGGAACCAAAGCGCCTTATCACAAAACATGAATATGTACAAATGCGTAAATTGTTTGATAGGGAAGTTCAACGTTCAAAGCGACATCATTGGTATAATATGCAGTGTGAGTTATTAAAGGAGTGTGATGTGAATCCGAATAAATTTTGGCAATCCATCGGTAAGATAGGTGTGAGACAGTCTAAAAGTAAATGCATACCAGAAGAAGTTGTACTTCAGGATGGTTCTGTTTCTACATGTATTAATGATGTACTTTCAAAATGGAAAAATGATTTTAGCTCTTTATTTGTTGACAATAATGTACATGCGGAATTGAATGTTGGTATTAATGAAAACAATTCTAATATGGCTTTTAATGATAATATATCCCTTGTAGAAGTTGCAAATGCTGTTTCCAAAGCTAAACTTGGTAAAGCTTGTGAGATTGATGAATTACCTGCGGAAGTGTTATGTAATGATACTGCTATATATTTTCTTCATGTATTATTTAACTTATGTTTCAAAAATAGCATTGTACCATCACTTTGGGGTCGATGTATAATTAATCCGATTCCAAAATCTTCCACACTAGATCAAAGGGATCCTATTGCATACAGAGGAATTGCCCTTGCGTCGTCCGTTTATAAAATTTATTGTAGAATTCTAAATGACAGATTGAGTAAATGGTCAGAAAACAATGATATTGTGGTTGATGAACAAAACGGGTTCCGTAAAAATAGAGGAACTATTGATCAAATATCCTCTTTAACTAGTATTGTTGAGACTCGTAATAAATTAAAATTATCCACATTTACAGCTTTTATTGATTTTAAAAAAGCTTATGATTACATTAATCGTTCGTTATTGTGGAATAGATTGGTAGATCTAGGAATCAATGGTAGAATGTTACAAGCTATTAAGTCTCTATACGCGTCCGTTTCGTCTTGTGTACGAGTTAATTCCTACAACACTGACTGGTTTGATGTTAAATCCGGTTTAAGACAGGGTTGTATCCTGTCTCCTCTTTTGTTTAACCTTTTTATAAATGATTTGGCTATATATCTTAAGTCATTTAACATTGGAGTAAGTATAGGTAATGAAACGGTGTGTATTCTCCTGTATGCTGATGATATTGTGATACTGGCAGAGAATGAACATGACTTGCAATTATTGTTAAGTGCATTGAATGATTGGTGTACAAGAAATCAGGTGTCTATAAATGTTAATAAGAGCAATGTAGTTCATTTTCGTACTCTGTCTACTCCAAGATCTATTGTTGTTTTCAAAGTTGGTGATAATGTACTAAACTATACTATGCAATATACATATTTAGGTCTTGTACTCCATGAACATTTAGATTATAGCATTACTGCAAAGATGGTTGCTCAGAGTGCTGGTCGCGCGCTGGGTCTTCTCATAGCCAAATGTAAGCTTATAGGAGGTGTTCCTTATAATGTTTTCACCAAATTATACGATACGGTTGTCTGGCCAGTTATCTCATACGGAGCGGCAATTTGGGGAAACAAAACTTTCTCATGCATAAATACTATACACAACAGGGCTATGAGGTTTTTTCTTGGTGTCGGAAAGTATACACCTAATGCAGCCGTGTCGGGTGATATGGGTTGGACTCCACCTTTTATCCGCCAGTGGAAAACCATTTCAACATTTTGGTCTCGTTTATCAACTACGAACTCATCGAGATTAAATAAGCGTATCGCACTCTGGGCAAACCAACAACCAATTAAGTGTAAAAACTGGTATTATATTGTTAAAAAGCAATTCTGTGATATTCACCTGAACCAGTTCTGTGATATTTCTGTGCCAATACCAAAGTCTTCATTTGTAATACAGGTTTCAGACAATCTTTTTTACAAATATGTTAATGACTGGTATTCTAGTATTAACAGTATTACCGGTGTATCCGGCAGAGGCCGAAATAAACTTAGAACGTATTGTACTTTCAAACATAGTTACGAAGTTGAGAATTATTGTAATATACTATTGCCTTTAAGACATAGATCAGCCTTTTGTAAATTTAGATGTGGAGTTTCTCCAATACGCATTGAGACAGGGCGGTATGAAGGCTTGCCATTAACGGAACGCATTTGTCAAAATTGTCAAGTTTTAGAAGATGAAGCTCATGTTCTTTTAAGTTGTGATTTATACACAGATTTAAGAAATACCTTGTATGAACAGGTCGCAACTATTTGTCCTGATTTTTATTCTCTGAATGATTTAATGAAACTAAGGGTTCTTTTTACTGAGAAAAACGCTTTAAGAATTTGCGCCAAAACCTGTTTTATGATTTTACAAAGACGACATTTTTATCTGTGTAAATAATGTATTCATACTATCTTATTAATTATTGCCAGTTTTATAGACATCTAAGGGAATGTTGTTAATCAGTTCATCTACGGTCTGACCGGGGTGATAAATGATCTATTAATACTATTTTTTAATTAGCGCATTAGTGCCTCATTTACAAATCTCAGTTTCTTAAATTAAAAATTTAACTATATTTTAATTCAACGTATTAACAACATTCTCTTAGTTTTAATTTTGTATATAAATTAATGTTTTTTGTTTATAAATAGTGATATAGCACTGTTTATAGGACAGTTCATAGTACAAGCTAGTCATATAGTGATTTTATGATAATCAGATTATTTTAAGATTTGATAATTGTCTCTTATAATTCATAACTGAATGGTTATGTACATTTTATCTGTTCTGCTTATGTCGTATGTTATATGTATGTACATAAATGAGACGAAATAAAGAATATATATATAATGGTCATCAGATTTCGACAGTCCTGGAAATATTTAATCGGTGCCACGGAGCATATCAAGGCAAGAGACTTTTTCACCAACCAGACGATATTAGACGACGATAATGTTTGTATCCATGTGAGAAGAGACTTTTTGTGGTCAAGCAGCCAGACCTTTGGTCGTACAGTAGCCGGGACGGACTTTCTTCCAAAGTCAATGATATTTTACGAAAACAAATTTAAAATGGTTCTTTTTATTGTCTTAAGTGATGATATTGCGTGGTGTAAACAAAACATTAAAGAAAATGTAGCGTTTAGTCCGTACACGGATCTCGGTGTTGATCTAGCCATCCATCCCCAACTTTTTTAACCATCCGATATTGGAAACCCGATAGCCGTTTACATATAGAAGTAAGAAGGCTATAATTAAATAAATAGAGGATATTTGTTTGTTTTGATTGAATATGGTTTATATCTCATCGTGTAGTGATAAAATTCAATATTTTCAAGAGCGCGTAGCGCGAGTGAAAATATTAAAAATGTATCACTACAAGATGAGATTTTAACCATATTCAATCAAAACAAACAAATATTCTATTTATTTAATGCTTTTGTGGTGTCAAAACTGGTACTATTTATGCCAAATTACCACTGTGGTTAGGCTACGTATGAATATGTTATTCCATTATATTTTTCACTTCAAAATCCGCCATCTTGGATTATGGTGAATAGGTGAAAATGACTTTTTTGAGAATTTTGCATTAAATCATACACCAACTTGTAGGAAATGGTCTAACTTAGAATAAAAACCCCCACATGACATGTTTCTGTTCAGTAATAAAAAAGTTACAGACATTTTAGTGTTGAGATTTTGGTAAATTAAAGTAGTCCCTGTGAGGGGGCGGAGCTTATATCAGTCACATTGTAGGTGATAACCAGTGACTGATATAGGTTTTATTTCACTGATAGAACTCCATATCTCATCAGTTAGCATTAAATAAACCGCTGTAACTTGTTTTACGTTTAACACACAAAATCTGTTACTATCACAAATGTGTATTTAATTTATTTGCCTTCTTATGAATATTTTTTCATTAATTTAAAATAATGAATCAATGGTCCTACATAAGTTTTAAAACTGCAACTATTCGTCTTTATAACGGCCTTTATTTTCTATTGAAAACCGATAAAATGCCAATTTTGGTATTTTTGTTCCGTTTTATTTCAAATTTACACTATTTTGTTAAAATGTGACAATAAATGTTACTATGACATTGTCTAGGTAATTTATTCTTCTTTTAAGATATATAAAAATAATTTAGCTTTATAGCTATCTTTGCGGTCCTAGTTAACTTTTAGTCAACTAACACTTCAATTTTAATAAAAATTTATTGTCTCGGAAGTACTCGGCATTTTACGCAGACTGCCAAAGATTCTAATATTAGGACCTTGTTAATTATTTTATGACATCCCCCGCTGTGAATAACTTGTATACTTCGCTGTAGGGGTTTTATTGCTGGTCATAAATTAATGATCATTTATAAAGCCGATATTTTTTTGTTTTCTGAACTTTGATGTTAGTTGGATGAGATTGATGCTGCCTTTTTTAATAACTCATTTGATAGTAACGTAAGTTACAAAGAGACCTATGCATTATATGTGTGTACATATTTCTTCTTGTATTATAATTGTTATGTAGGGCAAAAATGTAGAAAATACAACTTCATATTTTATACAAAAGTGCAGAATAAGTTTTAGCTTAAATATTTCGGACTATTTACTTGAAATATATTTAAGCACCAAACATTCGGGAAAATTGTTACAGCGTTTATATATTATATATTTGTATTTTTCTTATTTAATGTCTCATCAATGTACATGTATGTAAAACGTGATATTACGCGCCTTACCAATTATTGGTAAAAGCATTATGTACTTAATCTTTTTATTTACTAAAATTGTTATAAACATTTATCCGTACACACTTTTTTCTTAATTCAGAATATATAAAAATAGAACAGGCCTGTCATTTCTTAGGCATTTAGTTTGTTTGGTTCCTGTACAGGCTTACAGGCTATTGAGTTCAATTTACATGCAATTTCACAAAACGTAATGTTTTTTTTATAAACTATACATGTAAACACATTAAATAATCCTTAATTACTGTAAAAATAACCGAAATACTTTGTATCGATTGGTGATTAAGCAATAAACAGGAAGTAGGTGTCATAAATTATATTTGATTCAGATGCAATGTACTTGATCTGGTTCACTTGAACGCTTTCATTTTCCATGTAATAAGTGTGTTTATATAAAACGTCTTTTAGACACAAGTTATTTTAAAGTCGGTCATCTAATCAAATGACACATGTTTTTCTGCATTTATATCATTAATTTGATCTTTTTATGTTTCATTGTAGTATTTAACGGAGCTTATTATAGATTTTTTTTGAAATACTTTACACCAGGCTGCTAACGTTCAACGTTCAAGATATTGTTTAATGTAGATCTCTTTTGCAATGTTTTATTCAGGGAAGCTATCTGAATATAGGGTCCCCAGTTTTAGTCTATTACAGTTTTATTCATTCTTTCACTATACTTTCAAACAACGTTAACATTTATTATTATGGAACACCTATGTTTTCAAGTAAATACTACATACATGTAAAAGTAAACATAGCTTAATTGATAACGAGTAATCTATAAAAAAGTAATTTATAATTATTACAGTGATATCATATTATGGGTCAAATTATTTTTATGATATTAAGTTTTATCTCTTTTATTTTTCAAACATTACCATTTAAAAAATAACCTCTCTCGGCAAATACAAATTCTCCGTACATCAGGTAGTCTAATACAACTACTTGCGTACATGTACAAAAATGTATATTTTCATGACTCCCTATATACATGTACATCTATATATAATCATATCGATCTTTATTGTACATAGCTTGTGAAATCAGCGCCCTGCTGTGATCGCTGCCATAAATAGCAATAAAAAATACATGTAGTAATTGTATAAACCGCCTATCGATAGTTGATGCAAAAATACTGTAAATACATATGTAGAGCCTTATTTCACGATGGTTAAAAAAGTTCGCCATGATGAGTTTATGTGATCACGCTATTGTCACATCCGGGACGTTTGGCTGGTGGGGAGCCTGGCTGTCTAATGGAACGGTTGTGTATTATCATGGTTTTCCTGGGAATGGCAGTAACCTTAGTAGAGAAAAAATAACTCTGATTATTACCCTCCAAGCTGGATCAAACCATGAACAAATTTACACCACATATTAATAAAATGTGGGATTATTTTTTAATTGTATCGTAGTTTCAAAGATATTTGTAAAAAAAGGATAATTGTCCAAATTGGCGGACTGTTTCATTTCTGAATACAAATGTAGGTACTTCCATGGACACCCATATATGTATGTAAAGAATACCTTCTATGCCATCTTGCACGAAATATACGAGTTGTTATCCAGGAAAACTTGAGTTTTTGTTCTTTTCGTTTTTATATGACCCTTTTCGTGCCCTGATATTTCATATACTAGTATATAACACTGCAGCTGCATAATTGATTTATTACCTGCGAGCCTTGAGCGAGCAGGTATATTGGATAGCATAAAGTAAAAAGTCCATGAAGGGGCACGTGATCTGTTCTCGATGGTTTACGATTTCAAAAACAAATCCAAAAACCCTTTCCTCCATTGTGAGTATAGATACTTTTACTTATTGTTGAGTATGGATGCTTTCTTCCATTGCTGAGTATGGATACTTTCTTCCATTGCTGAGTATGGATACTTTCTTCCATTGCTGAGTATGGATGCTCTCTTCCATTGCTGAGTATGGACCCTTTCTTCCATTGTTGAGTATGGATGCTTTCTTCCATTGCAGAGTATGGATACTTTCTTCCATTGCTGAGTATAGACCCTCTCTTCCATTGTTGAGCATAGATACTTTCTTCCATTGCTGAGTATGGATATTTTCACTTATTGTTGAGTATGGATACTTTCTTCCATTGATGAGTAGGGATATTTTCACTTATTGTTGAGTATGGATACTTTCTTCCATTGATGAGTATGGATGCTTTCTTCCATTGCTGAGTATGGATACTTTCTTTTATTGTTGAGCATGAATACTTTTTTCTATTGTTGAGTATGGATGTTTTCTTCCATTGCTGAGTATTGATGCTTTCTTCCATTGCCAAGTATGGATGCTTTCTTTCATTGCTGATAATGGATACTTTCTTCCATTGCTGAGTATGGATGCTTTCTTCCATTGCTGAGTATGGACGCTTTCACCTATTGTTGAGCATGGACGCTTTCTTCCATTGCTGAGTATTGATGCTATCTTCCATTGCTGAGTATGGATGCTTTCTTCCATTGCCAAGTATGGATGCTTTCTTCCATTGCTGATAATGGATACTTTCTTCCATTGCTGAGTATGGACGCTTTTTTCCATTGCTGAGTATGGATACTTTCACTTATTGTTGAGCATGGATCCTTTCTTCTATTGCTGAGTATGGACGCTTTCTTCGATTGCTGAGTATGGATACTTTCACTTATTGTTGAGCATGGATCCTTTCTTCTATTGATGAGTATGGATGCTGTCTTCCATTGCCGAGTATGGATATTTTCACTTATTGCTGAGTATGGACGCCTTCTTCCATTGCTGAGCATGGGTTCTTTCTTCTATTGCTGAGTATGGATGCTTTCTTCCATTGCTGAGCATAGGTGCTTTCTTCTATTGCTGACCATGGACGCCTTCTTCCATTGCTGAGCATGGGTGCTTTCTTCTATTGCTGAGTATGGACGCCTCCTTCCATTGCTGAGCATGGATGCTTTCTTCTATTGCTAAGTATGGATACTTTCTTCCATTGCTGAGTATAGATACTTTCACTTATTGTTGAGTATGGATACTTTCTTCTATAGTTGAGTATAGATACTTTCACTTATTGATGAGTATGGATACTTTCTTCCTTGTTGAGTATGGATACTTTCTTCTATTGTTGCGTATGGATACTTTCTTCTATTGTTGAGTACCATTGCTGCGCATGGACGCTTTCTTCCATTGCTGAGTATGGATACTTTCTGTTGTTGTTGAGTATGGATACTTTCTGTTGTTGTTGAGTATGGATACTTTCTGTTGTTGTTGAGTATGGATACTTTCTGTTATTGTTGAGTATGGATACTTTCTGTTGTTGTTGAGTATGGATACTTTCTGTTGTTGTTGAGTATGGATACTTTCTTTTATTGTTGAGTATGGATACTTTCTGTTGTTGTTGAATATGGATACTTTCTTTTATTGTTGAGTATGGATACTTTCTGTTGTTGTTGAATATGGATACTTTCTTTTATTGTTGAGTATGGATACTTTCTGTTGTTGTTGAGTATGGATACTTTCTGTTGTTGTTGAGTATGGATACTTTCTGTTGTTGTTGAGTATGGATACTTTCTGTTATTGTTGAGTATGGATACTTTCTGTTATTGTTGAGTATGGATACTTTCTGTTGTTGTTGAGTATGGATACTTTCTGTTATTGTTGAGTATGGATACTTTCTGTTGTTGTTGAGTATGGATATATTCTGTTATTGTTGAGTATGGATACTTTCTGTTATTGGTGAGTATGGATACTTTCTGTTGTTGTTGAGTATGGATACTTTCTGTTATTGTTGAGTATGGATACTTTCTGTTATTGTTGAGTATGGATATTTTCTGTTGTTGTTGAGTATGGATATTTTCTGTTGTTGTTGAGTATTGATACTTTCTGTTATTGGTGAGTATGGATACTTTCTGTTGTTGTTGAGTATGGATACTTTCTGTTATTGGTGAGTATGGATACTTTCTGTTGTTGTTGAGCATGGATACTTTCTGTTGTTGTTGAATATGGATACTTTCTTTTATTGTTGAGTATGGATACTTTCTGTTGTTGTTGAATATGGATACTTTCTTTTATTGTTGAGTATGGATACTTTCTGTTGTTGTTGAGTATGGATACTTTCTGTTGTTGTTGAGTATGGATACTTTCTTTTATTGTTGAGTATGGATATTTTCTGTTGTTGTTGAGTATGGATACTTTCTGTTATTGGTGAGTATGGATACTTTCTGTTGTTGTTGAGTAATGTTGTGAGCGTAATAGTTATTTGTTTACGTACAGTTTCGGCTTGTTTTGTAGATAAATTATTCTGCTTTTGATAACACCAAGCCATGCTTATATATGTTCTCATTTGGCGAAGAAATGACCGCTTGAATGAGATGCGGTGTGATCCTCGTTAAGACTTATAGTGCGATCCCTTACTGTATGAAATATAGTTGAAGGGAAAAAAATAGATCATACTCGATTTGTCCATCCGACATTTTGATGAGACACCCGTCTCTGTGTGCCTACAGTTTGGTAGTAACTAATAAGACACATAACATTCTTTTCGAGTTGTTCTATCGCTGACTCTGGCGGCATCCATGATGAGGATTTTTTAAGGTGCCGTGGTTGCGTTTTAACAGTAGCCGAATGAATGGAAAGTTGTCGGACAATTCTTTAAATACATCTGTTTTAGGACTGTACAGAGCTATGGTGAAGTTCTTGTAAATTTTAATATTGAAACGAATTTGTAGCTCAGTATCTGAGTTTTGAAACTCAAAATGCTGCTGGCTGAAACATGGATTTTAGGCAAAAAGTCGTTACCTCCGAGACTCAAAGCAAGAGCAATATTCTACCAATGAATCTATCATTCCATGCTGCCTGAAGAAGCCGGAGAATTTCGGTGATATTGTAAATGTCGTTTGTTTTGCGAGGCTTTTGTAGTACAACAAATAGACTGATCTTGAATTTTCTGGTATCTTCTTCACACCTTGGCCATAGATGAGCAAGAGCAAAGAGGTGTAATACAACAGAAATTCTGCCAGCTCTGTGCGATTTCACCATCTCTCAATTTTGTTTTTTAGACAAAAACATAATAAAAAATCGGACAGGGAGGGCAGCACTATAAACAGAAACAGCCAAACACAGGAAATAGAAATAAGTTCAAATAACACAGACGACTAGCACATTATCTATTTAAATATATTTTTAACATTTCCAAAAATTCAGAATGGACACACACAGTGCATCAGAATACATACCCGTTGACAAAATTTAATCTGGGTAAAAAATGTTTTGCACATCGTCCGATCATGATGAGCATTAGTGTCATACAATTTCAAATACTTTTGAACAGCTGAACAAGTCATATATATATATATAGAGCGGACACGAGCTACGTGTGGTCAGGATATATTTGACTTCAAATTGCGACCTGGACCAATCTAAGTCAAACATGCGCTTTGACATCATCCCATCATGAATACATTGTGCAAGTTGTTCAAAATCCGTCCAGTATTTCTGGAAACAGATACAGGGCGGACACGAAATACAGTTAGAATAGGTTTGACTTGAAATGTGAATATATGACCTTGACCAATCGGAGTCAAACATGCGCTTTGCACATCATCCCATCCTGATGAGCATTAGTGGCAAGTTGTTTCAAATCCCTTCCAGCCTGTAGTAATCCCTATACATCGCTTCTCAGTTCCGTCAGTGAATTGTACTGTTTTCAACTTTTCATATGACTCTTACTTGAACTGAAACCCGGTGTAACCTTCTTGCGGAACGTGAGTTCCGTCAGAGCGTTGTAGACATGTTTTCAGTTCTGTCAGAGCCATATGAAAACAGAACAATTATCTGACGGAACTGAGAAACTTTGTATCAGGACTACTACCGCGTCCACTGATCTCAGTTCAAGTAATAACGTTATTGCTGTTCTGAGTTGGATACAGCGTGAATACAAAATACAATTAGAATATGTCTGACCTTGAACTGTAACCTTGACATTTGACTGATCCGGGTCAAACATAACCTCTGCACATCATCGTGAACAATGGTCCCAAGTTGTTCATAAAATTCTTCCAGCCATTCAAAAGCTACATATCGGGAGGAACAGATCGCTCTAAATCTGACATGCTAAAACAATACGTCTCACTGACCGCCATACAGTGAGACATAACTAAAGGTAATCATGGGTCAAAACAAGGACACAAAGAAACAAGAGATGTTTGTAAAACACATATGCCCCCATAAGAGCACAATAGTCAAAAATGGTGAATGTCTCAGTGACCTTGACCTTTGACCTCAAAATCAATAGGGGTCATCTACTGTTGCTGACCAACCTCCATGTAAAGTTAAAAGATCCTAGGTCGAAGCGTTCTTGAGTTATCGAACGGAAACCATTTAAATAGTCAGAAATGGTGAAGGTCACAGTGACCTTGACCTTTGACCTTATAATCAATAGGGGTCATCTACTGTTGCTAATCAACCTCCATGTAAAGTTTGAAGATCCTAGCTCAAAGCGTTCTTGAGTTATCGAATGGAAATCATTTAAATAGTCAGAAAAGGTGAAGGTAACAGTGACCTTGACCTTTGACCTACTGATCTCAAAATCAATAGGGGTCATCTACTGTTGCTGACCAACCTCCATGTAAAGTTTAAAGATCCTAGGTCAAAGCGTTCTTGAGTTATTGAACGGAAACCATTTAAATAGTCAGAAATGGTGAAGGTCACAGTGACCTTGACCTACTGACCTCGAAATCAATTGGTGTCATCTACTGTTGCTGATCAACCTCTATGTAAAGTTTGAAGATCCTAGGTCAAAGCGTTCTTGAGTTATTGAACGGAAACCATTTTATACGACCGACAGACCGACATGTGCAAAGCAATATACCCCCTCATCAAAGATGGGGGGCATAAAAAAGCGGAACCACACTATAGGCGATACTTTTGACCTGATATAATTCTTGAATCCTTGTCAATGTCCATCTCTTCACAATCTAGGCCACGTTCCAATAGGGACAACAGAGGTTAAAAAACTAGGTAAAATAATAGTAAAACCTCGTCTTACACTGTGTGCAGTAGAGGCTGCCTTTCTCACTGGACCTTTGTGACAGTTGATCAATTGATATTTAATCAAACCAAGTTCTAATAGGGGTCATTCTGGTCAACTTTCATGGAGATCCTTGGAAAAATACAGCCTCTATAGCACAAACAATGTTTTTTCTATGATTTAAACAACTGATCTAGTTTTTGACCCCGAATGACCTAAATTCAAACTTGGTCTATGTTTTTTTAGATGAACATTGTGACCAAGTTTCATAAAGATTTTGCCAAATTTGTAACCGCCAGAGTCTACACAGGGGTTTTCTATGATTTGACCTAGTGACCTATTTAACCCAAAATAAAACTTGACCTAGAGTTT
The DNA here is from genome assembly GCA_947247005.1 of Spisula solida. Lineage (NCBI taxonomy): Eukaryota > Metazoa > Mollusca > Bivalvia > Venerida > Mactridae > Spisula > Spisula solida. The sequence continues at coordinate 4,339,966 of OX365958.1, read as the reverse complement.
GTTGACATGATCATTGTGGCTAAGTTTCATAAAGATCAGGTCAAAGTTGTGACCTTTAGTGACTACACAAATTTTCTAAACAAAGATTTGACCCTGTGTCAAACTTTAGGCTCTTACCTAGAATTTGTAGAGGTGATAATTGTGACCAAGTTTCATAAAGATTGGGCTGTTATTGTGACCTCTAGTTACTACACGATGTTTCTGTAATATGACCAAGTTTTTGACCCCCAGATGACCCAATATCAAACTTGATCTGGACTTTGTTGAGATGAGCATTGTGTCAAAGTTTTATGATGATTAGGCTTAGAGTGTGACAAATAGTGACTACATGTACATAAGGTTTTTCTATTATTTGACCCCAGATGACCCAATAACAAACTTGCACTAGATTTTGTGGATATGAGAATTGTGACTGAGTTTCATAAACATTAAGCTAAAATTGTGACCTCTAGTCAGGGGCGTAGCTAGAGGTATTTGAATGTGTACGCAAGAAGGCTAGGGGGTCTGGGGGCATGCTCCCCCTGAAAATATTTTTTAGCTAGAACGTCTCTGGTGCGTTCTGTGGTGTTTTTTGCATCATGTTTAACACTATTTTTACTGATAAAACCTGGTTTTGTGTATAGAGCTTTTTAAAAACGTTTCTAAGAAATGCTGAAAATACTAAAGGATTACCCCCTTTAGGGCTTAGGCATCAGTCTTTATTTCATTTTTCGATCATTTAATTTATCACTTTTTGAGAAGCATGTGTACGCAGCTGCGTATCCTGCGTACAGGTAGCTATGCGCCTGCTAGTGACTACACGAGGTTTTTGCTATGATTTGACAACCTTTCAATTATGGATAATCATGCAGTTTTGTCTGCTATAACATTTGAGCTCTTCTTCCATGTTCTTGTCGATCTCATTAAGCATATATTCTAGAATTGACCCAGCGCCTTCAAAATTTTCTTGGGAAAGGTCTGCTGACTATTATCAATTACCATAATGATAATTTATTAACTGGGTTATAAAAATCGATCTTATACTTGAAACAAGTTCTGTAGTATAAGGTTATAATCAGGGTTCAAGTTTGAATCCCAGGACTCTCTCTAGCCAAAGAGGTGTGGAGAAAATTTGGAACTTCACATCCTACATTAAGGGGTGGTATTCACAAAGCATCTTAGTGGAAAACTTAAATATTTTGACTTGAGTTAAATATTTGTGCAGCTCATATTTCCCGCAAATTGAAGAATAATCCACGTTTTCTTAGTGATTATTGTAGCTCTTTACACAATGCTTTAAACCTACGCAAAAAATCATTAATCTTGATTGTCATGTTCAGATGACACAATTAAGATTTTTTTATGTTTTTAAGAAAATTCTAAGTTTTCTACTAAGATGCTTTGTGCATACCAGCCCTAGTGTATTTTGAAGTAAGTATCTGGCTGTGCTACTTTTTAATATTTTAAATATATGTGTACGCCAGACTTTGTTAAAATGTGTGAGATTTTTAAGAGATGAGCGTGAGTTTGGGTTCAAAAGTGCGAGTCTCACGGCGAATGTGTGAGATTTGACAGGTAGGGTTGACTCATTATCACACTTGATCAAGATTTTATAGAGGTAACCCTAGTGACCAATATGCACAAAGAGAAGGTGAAAAGAATTACCTCTAGTGTGTTAAATTCACATAGTTTTTGTATGATTTGGCTTTGTGGCCTAGTTTATGAGTTGACCCCAGATGATCCAGTATTTAACTTGACCTAGATTTTTCAGCGATAACCAGTATCACAAAGATTCAAATGAAAAGGTCAAAATTGTGACCTAAAGTGCCACATTGTTACATACATATATATATATTAGCAACTTGTGGATGATGGCAGAACAGATGAAGAGTGATCACAAAAGCTCAAAACCTTGTCACTTTATGGCGAGTGAGCTAAAAATAAACACAATGTCATCAATTCCCTCATTTTTACTTCCCCAATTTTACATCAACAATCACACCAAATGTATACAGTGACATACAACAATAGGTCCATTTGGCGCAACAATGTTGTATAGATCTATATAGTTTATAGTGTGATACAAGTAACAACCCTGTTGCGCCAAATTGAAAAATTATTATAGCTAGCCTAATTATTTAGTCTTTGATTTTTTTGAATTTGCTTTGGTTTTTCTTTTGGGAAGTTTTTCTGTTACAGGTTTATCGTCTGAGTCCACTTTGCGTTTGACAGTTCTGGTCTTTACAACTTCCATATTACCCCACACATCATCAACATCATCACTATCATATATGTCCTCCTCTTCAGCATTAACCAGTTCAGTATCGACTTCCGTTCCAGAATCATCATTGTCCTCATCTCGTAGAAGCATTTTCTTATCTAGCATTAACAGACAATTCAACCTCGACTTCAGATACATTTTGTGTAACTGTTGTTTAGTGTTGATATCATGGAGTCTGAAGAACCTATCTAGACCGCATGAAGCAACAACAGGTTGGGACTTATGACACTGAATAGATCTAATTGAGCCCGCAAAGCCTTTAAATCTGTGAACTAAACTTCCTTTACGTATGTCCAATAACGCCAAATTTCCTTTTGTGTTGCCAACAATAACTTGATAGTCTGTGAATAGTGACATTGCTGTGATTGGACTTTCATCAAATGTCATATCAAGAACTGGTCTTCGTTGCGTTTTTGGATCATACACTCTGATTTGATGATGGCCTGAAATGAAAAGAGATGTACAAATATTTTAAGAGAATTCTAGTATAAATTTTACCATAGAAAACAGGATGTTTTTATCATAGAGCTATTTTTCAACAATCAGTCATACACAGTTGTATACAAATGACCTAGTAACCAGTTTTCCTGATATAATCAACCAGTACTAACTTGCTCTTTCCCACGCAAATTGCAACTGAGGATATGACTACAGTACAACCTATCCAGAGCAGATTTCCCTATAAAACTGATATTTACTATAAATTAAACCTCTTAGAGCAACAACCTCTGTACAATGACCAATATTTGCAGCTCCCATTAATTTTGTATAACAAATGTCCTTGAAGAAGATTACCTAAACCCAGTATTCAGACCCTATAGAATCCAGTAACTGCCATGTCAATTGTAAGTATGCCCCCCCCCCGAACATGAGATTTTGACTGCCATGATATATCTTTGTATTGTTGTGCCTAGAGTGGCCAACTTTGGCACAGTATGTCGCAATGTTAAACAGTCAAACATCGTACAGCTTTGTTGCAATGTAGTTTTGCATTGTTTAGTGTCATATCGCAACGCAATACGTTGTCTCGACCAGCATTATAGCAATATGACGTGTGATGACAAAGCGTTACGAAGCTGGACAATGGGATATCATATATGACATTCGTCAAGATATTATTATAACATCATATCGCTTTGTTGAGTGTCGCATATGCTTCCATATCGCACGACACAATGTCTGACAATGCGATACATGTGCCATTTGACAATGCGGAAACATTTGCCAAAATATTGTATACATGGCATTGTCGCCATGTTGTATCGTAATTTCCAATGTCAACTGACGTCCAATTGACTGGTGGTCACTTCATTGTCGAACCGGTCAACAAATGTCATATTACATTGTACATGTAGAGCGTGGTATCCTGTAGGGCTGCGTATCGGTTAGAATGATCGATACGATATTTGTATCGATACAAAATGATCGATATATCATATGATATTTTCTTTAAGCAATAAAACGTCTAAATAGGAAGGTATTAGCTTGCAATATGTATTTAACTTGCAGAACAGAATTAAAACAAGACATGTAACACAAAGGTTCGTCGTGTACACTGTTTACACATGTTTTATAGTATTTTGTATCAATTGCTTAGCAACGAGTGGTTAATTTCACAGCAGTTTTTGTTTGAATTTTGTGACGAAACACGAGTGGACATCGAAAAACTCGACTTGAATGGGGATATTATTGGTTTCCATGTGTATTTGTTGTTGATCGGTTATTTCATCGATACGGAAATGATCGATTCGATGTATCGATCGAATGCAAAATACCGGTATTCGATTTATATCGTAAACCCGTACGCAGCCCTAGTATCCTGTTGTCAAATTGCATGTGACATTTCGAAGATTCATTGTCGAGCATAATGTATCAAGTAGGATGGACAGACAATGTGACATTGAGGCAAATACATTAGATATAATAATATAACCTACCAGTTGCTGTAACAATCTTTTCATCTGGAAGAAAATTGATCGCCGTCACCCAAACAGGTACTCTAAGATTAAGCCAATCGTTCCTAACATTTTTAACCTGAAATACAGCGGTGTCAGGATTATTTATGTCCCAGAGTTTCATGTCGGTTTCCTTTCCTCCAGTTGCAAGCAAGTTGTTTCCAACAGTCATACAGTGCAGATTAGAGCCACAATTTATGTCTGCAGTACACAGGTCATCATTCCAGACTTTGACCGCTCCAGTATCAACACCGGTTATGAGTAAGTTATCGCAGAGACTGACTGATTTAAGACTACCAGCGCCACAATCGTAACTTTTAAAGTCTGACAATACTTGGGTGACCACATCGAATGTTGCAATGTTTTGTCCTCGTGTTCCGACATAAAAACTGGACTGATCTGTGTCGTTCCATGATAAACAAGTGATTTCATTCGTTTTATTTGGTGTCTGAATTGTATTCAAGTTGTTCCAAGATGCTTTTATAGGGTTAATTCCTTTCAAAAGTCCAGTTTCTGATCCGATAAACACGTTGGGCATGGGCGCCGCCATATTGGTTTTTCAATCGGCGATGTTCTTTTATTTTCGTAAAAAGAATTGTAAATAACCCAACGCACTTAAAAAGTCAAAAAGTCTTATCAATATCCTTTTGTTTTGTTTTAACACTTTTTGTTTTTTGTGAAGGTTGGGTCAAGGACGACTGCATATTAGCCAATCAAAAGGCCGTTTGCTGCCTTTGTAGTATTGGCGGGCAAATGGCGGAAATTACAGTAAACAAGAAATGAAAACTGCATAAATGGGTAAATTTCTGTATGAAAACCAATAATCTTTTCGTATCAATGCATCTGCAATATTGCGGTAACAGTTTCTCTGTCATGATGCATGTGAATATTGATTCCTTGTCGCGTAAAGCTGCTATGATACGATTTATACCGGACACTTCGGTCATCGCCCGATCGGTGTCAACACTAAAACCAGTCACAATCACATGAGATAGATAGATTAATAGTCCACCCTACGTTTCAGTTTGTTTTGATATCATAAATATTTGTTAGTCAGTCATCTTACTAAAGCGCTACCAAGTGCTTGATAGATGGCTTGCTTACAAAAAGCGATAGCCTCTATTCCTATAACTTCGTGCATTCCTACAAGTTCGTGCATTTTAGTAAAACGTAGATTGCTTTGCTAATAATCTCATATTTCCGAGCCTGAAATAATTTTAAATTACCAACAAGACATTTATCCAGCCGAATAATGCAAAAAAATCGACAATAAACAGGGTTTGTAACGTTTACGGCGAGTTTTGTCCGAGGACGGATTTTACTGTTATAATAATGGGAGCCAGTCGTTTCGTACACAGTACGTTTCGTATACTGTAAATTTCAGTTGTTTCGTACACTGTCGATCGGTCGTTTCGTATACTGTTGAAAATCGTCGGTTGTTTCGTACACTCCTATTGTATATATGGTGTTAATTGGTCAATTAATATATATTTGATCTATTATGCATGTAATTGTGTGTATATAGTTGTTATTCGCACGTATTGTCACGATGTATTTAAGTTTATTTCATGCTTTTATAGATATTATTTACTATGATTAAGGATGATTTTGAGCATTTAAATGACAAACTTTAATCTAACTTCCAAAATAAATCAAATAAATGGCCATATAGAATGTTAGTAGGGAATTATAAAATAGTTATAAAAAAATATTTTTAATAAAAACTGTATTGTAACTATTGAGTCATATACTGCATGTACATGTAAAACTCCACGATTTTAACATAGATGTTATATTTTAGCAAATAAGATGTTATATTTTAGCAATATTTTTTTGTAAATTAGCGACAGCTGCGAGTCATAACGTATTCATTGTGGCTATTAAGTATAGCATTCGTAAAAAGTCCCAAATGCTTATAATCGTATGTATGTAAGTTCATGAGCTAGAATCATATAAAAACAGAATAATGTGTATTTATATTTTTTAAATTTATTTCATATATACATATATATTATACAACATATCAATTGAGAATGAATACAACACATCATTACAGTGTAAGAATGTTAGTCAGCATATCTGAAATAAAATTTCACATTTTACAAAGAGCAGGAAAAAAAATTAAATATGCAAAGCGACATTTTATACAGACCATAGAACACAATAAAATCACAGGCACATGGTTTCAAATTATCCTAGTGTACTATCTGAGTGTACCCTAAGTATAGGGGGTACTCTGAGATAAGTTGAAACCATGTGCCTACAAATTAAATATGAACATTTTATACAGAATGATATTTTAACCATTTTATCGTAACTAAAACATAAATGTTCAACTTTCACAAATTCCAACAGTACTCATAATTTGTACATCTGATATCAAAGACCATACAAATAACGAATATACTAACTAATATACATGTATGTATACTTGTAATGTTTGTTCACTAATTAGTTATTTTAAAACTATCATACATGTATGTAGACTAGTAAATAAGGATCAGGAGGAATGCTGAATGTACATTTTCTGTACTTTTAGATTTATCTATAGTTATAATTATTAACAAACTAACCCTTGTTTAATTTGTTCAATCAATTTCTATGAATTTTATATATTCAATTAATTAAGACTCGCGAACAACATATCTTATTATCGTACCAAACATACATTAATTACAATAATAGACCACTTATATATACAAATACAATAGAGGGTACGAAACAACCGACGATTTTCAACAGTATACGAAACGACCGATCGAGAGTGTACGAAACAACTGAAATTTACAGTGTACGAAACTACTAGTGTACGAAACGACTGTAATCCATAATAATCACCGGTTCCGGTCGCGAAATCTGGAGACATTTGTTAATCTCAAAATTCGCATTAGATGCGATATATTTACGAACGGAAAAAGGTGTTATCGTTGAGTGATGCAATTCCGCCACTGATGCAATTCCGCCACCTTGTTTGTTTTTCTTGTAGTCTCGCGAGACTTGAGCGCACGCCCGATTGACCGTGGGAATTTTATGAATACATCATTGCAAACTACTCTCATTTGATTTTCTTGTCAAAATGCGAATAAGTCATGCAATTATGATTATTTACATACCAACCTATCGTAAATACGCTTATTTTGTTAATGCAAAATAATTTTCTTGCAAAATAAACATTTTTAACACAAACTAGGCATTTAGAATATCTAGGTCGCTCCGTCTGCAAGGTTAACACACCGGTGAATGAAAACCACGTGACTCCAGATTGATTTAAGGCCAAACATATTTTAATTAATAGTTGTTCGTACCCCTGTACCTTAAGGCTTGGTGAGTGACTTTTTATAGGGTTTACTCTATTTTACTTTTTAGCGCAAATGCTATACGATTACACATAACACATGCACTTTTCCCAAGCTGCACTGCATACTAGAACCTAGCAGAGAACAATATTTCTATGATAAAGGCTGTTAAAGTGAGAAATGTTTCCTTCACTACTGTTAGAGACAGACTGACAGACAGGTAACACCCAGATAGTCTAATGTTACCACTAACTTTCATTGCATGGCTAAAAAAATCATAAATGACGTTTTTTTACAGTTTTAATTAGTTTAACAATTGGTTTGGTAGTATCATGTAACGATAAACTAACAACATCAATAAGTTTGCCTTAATTTAACCTTATTTGTGAGTGACGTCACAGGGAATTACGTAGGTGGCGCAATTACATCATTTAAATGGCGTCACAGTTGTAGTTGTAGGTGTTACTTCTTTTATTGTCATGAACTTGGTGCATTTTACATTTAAAATGATTCAAACGGAATTTTATTGTTAATAGATTTTTCTTTAAGGTACGCATCTTTATTTTACAAAATGACATTTATTTACATTCAAATTCGCCTATGAAGCTTAGGGTGGCGCAATTCCATCATTCGAGGATAATTAAATGACAAAAGGTCAAACTTTATGTTAAAAAGCTTTTTATTATCAAAATCTTTCACGTGCGTTCTTAATGACGTCATCAGTTTATGTGCACGAACTTACAGGTCACAAATGTTTATATCAAGACTGCAGACTGCATCTAACATTGAGGCCGATTTTTCAAGTTTTTTGCAGTTTGGCATTCAATTTGTGTTTGAATTTTGCTAATAGACGTATAATTGATATTGTTTATCACATGGTTGGTCTCAGTGTATTTTTTTCTGTGCAGATGCGCCAATTTCAAATCTAAGATGCACGAACTTGTAGGTGTAGAGGCTACATAGCGCACAAAGCGAAATATTTCAGCTACCAGTGAGCGTAGGCACAAAGTGCTAATGAATCTGTCTGATGCATAAGTAAACGCTGCGGTAGCGCTCGCCTAGCAACGTTCTGAGCATTGGTCACTGATAGCGTGGCGTTGCATAGGTTACCGGTTTTACTGTTTAGTTTCTTTGATAAAGAATCCAATGCATTTATGATTTAATTTAACATGTGCTTATGTTGTGTATTTAATTTTTGCAGGAAAACATTTTGGGCTCACTGTTAATGAACTGAGCTGGAACAATGAACTGCAAAATGAAAAACCCAAAATATAGTAAGTATATCAGCTTCTACAAATACATGAGTGCCACAGTGGCTGTCGATGCTGAGCATAGTCTTTATTTGCCAGTGCCGCCAGTCAGCTTTCTGCTACAATTTGGCAGGCAAATGAGTGCCTCTACTCATATATACAGGCCTAGACACTTATCTATTTTGGCTACTGGCCGACAGGACAAAAGCGCCAAATTTGTACTGGTCCTCCAGAATTTTCACTGGTCTCGGACCAGTGTTATTGTCGAGCCCTGATATAACCCAGGTGGCCAGACTAGACGCAAGCCTGACACACACAAGCGTGTTAACCATTAAGCTACAGAGGCGCGGAGTGGTTAGCACTTTTTACTACCAATCAGAAGATCCCTTGTTAGAATCTATGCCGAGGCTGTATAAGTGTCACAATAAAATGAAATTTTCATATATGTTTGCTTGTGTTCTAAAAAACTAGTATGCCAAATTTCAAAAAGAAAGTAAGGACTGTCTTCAGAAAATTTTCATGTTTCTCTGTTTCTGCAAGTTCAAACGAAGTGGCCATTTCACAAGCTGGCTGGCTTTTACAAGGGTGAAAGTTTTCAGGTGCATAGCTGAACTTCAGGTTTTTGAGAGTACCAAAAAGTCTGTTTTTCTTTTATTTTCTCTATAAAATTTGTCAATTTTTCAGAATTTCAGGTTTTTCAGAATTTCAAACTTTCACCCATGCTTTTATACGAGGGATGATCAACAAATATGCAGAAAAATGCTCTGAAATCTTTGTTCGGTGACCAATACTGAAGAAAATCGGTCAGATAATAGATTGACATATTGCAAATTCATAACTATAAAAACATTAAGCTCAAGGAAATATTTGGTCGGAAAAACACAGAAACCGTAACGTCACTATGGCTACACCAGCCCAACCTCATCGCGACGTCGTTACATATAACAGTGTACATGGCATAATTCATAATGTGTAACGCATTGAATAATCCTAAAAAATAGCTGTAAAACAAGATACACTTCATAGACCTGTCAACCGAAAATCAATTTGTTTCCTCTCCAACTTGCATGTAAATAACAAGAATTAGCTGCTGAGAACATTAATATTGATGACGTAATTTGGCGTTATTGACGTCGTATAGCCCATTTGCATGTCTGCATTAATTTTACATGGTTACATAAGAGAGAATATGCCAAACAGACATCTGTATTGTATGTTATTACATAGTTGCTCCATTTTGCAATATTGCCATTGTTATTTAATGGCATTTCATTCCCAACACAACTTTTCGTCGCCGATTTCTGTACTGCACTCAAATAGCTCTAAAAAGGAATTTTGACGTTAAAACATTTTTTTGAAATATTGAATCTAATGTTATATCGTAGCATGTTCATAACCCACCCTTTGAAAAATTATAATATTACAATGCACGAATGATACGTCATCGTTTGCTGCATGTAACGTTGGAAAATATGAAAATTTTGGCCGCATGACGTTGATTGACGTTGCTATAAGAAATCACGTTCGTTCTGATTTTGGTTAATATTGATGGTCAGCGGTGAATCAATTTAAGATAATTTATGTTTTTTTTTAACTTTTTTATTTTCATAAGACATATACACAAAATAATACATACATTCATACTTACAATAATACTTGCACATAATATAGTCCAATTATATAGTGGTTACCTAATATTACATGTTTGTGTATGCCGTTATGAATTTTATAGAGTATAGGGAATAAGAAGGATAGAAAGATAGTGATGAAAGGGGGGAAGGGGATAGGGGTGGGGTATACCAACATCTTTAAAATTTGTAATTATGTGATCTTTTGCCATTTTATGGTACAGACTTCTTCTTTATCTTTAAAAAGAGCTATAGTGTGTTCAAGTTTTTTCCTATAGTAAACATATTCTTTAAATTGCCGGATTAGCGGAACACTTTTGTTGCATTTGTTTTTAAATATAAAATATTTCGAAAGCAAAACAATGTAGTTAGTTATAAGCCCATCTTCATCTTTATTGTTAATAATGTTGCAAAATGAAATATTTTGAAATGTAAGATTTATAGTTTTTGAAAATTTGTCTTCTAAAAATAACTTAACCTCAGACCAAAAGCCTTGCACAATATGACATTCCCAGAACATATGATATATCGAATCTGGGTGCATGTTGCAAAAATCACACATACTTGATTGGATTAAATGGCATTTATGTAGGAATGAGTTGTCTGGTATTATATTCATGAGATATTTGTATTGGAATTCTCTTAGTTTAGTATCTATTGTGATAATATATTGCTGTATGTTGATTTTATCCCATTCTAAACCTTCAAATGCGTGATTTGTATTCCAGTTTCTTTTGTATTTTGGTTCAGTTGGCATTTTTCTTTTAATTAGTGTTTTGTATGATAGTCTATTTATTTTGGTTTTTCCATTTATTGTATCAATCAAGTAGTTAGGTGCAGCGGTGAATCAATTTAAGATAATTTATCTTCATGGTTAGAAAGTTTCAATGTCTTACAATGACAAATAAAGAAATGACAGTACTTTTCCGCGTATTTGTTGATCACCCCTTGTACATGTTGTTTTTTTCCCATCCTTTAAGGTGATTGTCAATACAGATTTGACACAAGTTTCAGTATGTTTGCCTGCCTTTTCAGAAATCAGTCCAAAAGGGAAGAGGAAACTCGATTATCCATTGAAGAAAGCTCGATCCAGCGTGAAATTACCACTCATTGGGAAAACCATATATCTTGATGTTAAAGAAAACAAGCATATCAAACAATTACAGTGTGATCTGAAAAGACTTGGTGCAGTAAGTTTTGGTTTACCTTGGTTTTGCACAGTTTTTCCATGCTAAGGCTTATGTTGCTGGTGAATATTATGAATCATGACTAACCAATGTCATTGAAGTACATTACCTGTTCACTGTTCATATGTGCATGATCGAAATTTAAACTTGTGAATGTGAACATACATAAGTTCCAAAAATAGTTTTGTGCTTGGCTTAGATGCCAAATTCATGAAATATTATTGATATGTCATATAGTATTAGTAAAAATTAGTATCTAAAAGTTACTGCCCTTTTTTCACAATTTTGCTCAATTTCACAAAACAAAAAGGCTTGGGCCTCTTCAGAAATCGGCTGAAAAAAGCCGTGTTAGGATTGGGGCAAAAAAATAGATAGGTAAGGTTTATACCTGGATTACGATGTCATTTTGTTTCTTTCTGATTTCAGACAATCGAGGATTTCGTGAGTCGTGATATCAACTATCTGATTACCAGCCAGCCACGCCCACGAAACAAAGGTCAAAGTTGCCATGGTGATGAAAGTCCAGCTGCCAGTCCTTTCAACTGTGAGCCATCTCCATCACCACTCAATGTAGAAGACAGGAAAGTTACTTCAGTAAGTTGTTAAGTGGAGGTGTCTGTATTTTTATTGTATGTATGCTGTATCTGAGATTTATTGTATTAAATTGTACACATACTAACCCTGTATAGCTTTATCTGTTGAATGCACCTATTGGCTATTAGCACCCCTCTGTAAAATTCTAACCTGCTTTGTAACATACCTGCACTGGTTTGCACTATTTCATTTTAGCCATTAGCCAGGCTCCCTAAGTGCTTTAACATGGCTCTCTCTGGAAGTGCAAGGATACTATTATATCATAACCTAACAAGAGATGTTTGTAAAACATGTATGCCTCCATGGCAGCCAAAATACTGGCTATATCAGACAGGACTTTCTGGCAAGAGAAAGGGTATTGTCATTTCATTTAATTATTTTACCATTAAATATCAAACATCTTTAATATTAATCACGTTTTCATGTAAAAAAAAGCCCCATCACAAATCGTCAAAACAAAAAAATATTTAGACGGGATGCACGGCGCGGAAATTCCAGAATCGTACCGTTTACGGGTTTTATCGGCATCCAAATATGCAATCAGTTTTCGCGACCTTATCCCGTTACATTTGTTGACGATTTCGGAAGGTCTCTTACTGCATCTCGGCGAGGAATTAAGAAAATACTTTCTTTACAATAATATTCAACTACATGTACGATGTGGGATTATCACCGTTGTCACTCAAAATCGCCGACATTCAATCAATTTAGCCGGACCAAACTTCGAAAGCAATTTTTGTCGGTAAGGACCGACGGTTTTCGCGATGCCTGCATTTTGTTTCAGCATCTGACAAGCTTCTAATTACACAGACTAACTACGCAGTGATCTCCCTTTGACAATCGCGACTGTATATCGGACTCAAACGAATTCGAACATGATATTTTCGTACCCGATTTTTTTGTACAAAATAAAAAAAATATAATTTCAGTTTTGGCAATAAATTTTTTTGGGTCGGGCCGTTTTTTTCGGGTCGGTCGCGTAAGGGCAAACAAACACTTTTTTAAAGATGGCCTCATATTATTATATGCTATCAATGGATTATAGAGATTTATCAGTAAAAATATAATTTTGTCATTTTCACTGTTTTGGAAGCTTGATCCAGTACTGTACAGAAAAAGAAACGTAACGTCATATATATCAAATTTTAATTCACTTGTGAACACAGAAAATAAAATTTTCACTGGTGTCTATGTCACTCGTGAAGTTATTGATTTCTGTGATCACTCAGTAAAATAAAATTTGATCTTACGCTAAATCAACAAATATCCTCTATGTAATTGATAGAGTTTATTCTGTTGAAAAAACCTCCAGTGTTCCCAGTTGTGGCAGGTCCTGGCCACAACACAATAGAATATATTTTATTTCCGATAATGGGCCATCTCGGGCATATAAATTACTCAATAACAGATGTAATGTACAATGTACAAGAACATAAGATATATGACATGTCATGCCCTTCCATGAAAATTTGACAACATTGAAGTTACTGGTTCCTTGTGCAAGTTTTTGAAGGGTTTAGTAAGTACCAGATAGTGAATCTGCCGCCATATATTAAACTGAAACATTGTTTAGAAAGTGTTAAACCTTAAGAATCACACTCAATGTTTGTCTGTGTAAAATGAAGAAGTTTGCAACTGGGTAAAAACTCAACCACTGTTGGTTGAATCTAAGAAACCCTTGACAACACTTAGGTTACAGTTTTGTCAATATCGTGATGATACCTTGCCATGTTTATCTATGTATAGATTAAATCTAATTAGTCCCCTACCGGTTTTTGACCGGAGGGGACTATAGGTTTGCCCTCCGTTTGTCAGTCCGTCCGTCCGTCAAAAAATCTGGATCCTGACATAACTGAAACAGTTTCCAAGCTAGGTTTATGAAACTTGGTATGTGGATAGGGGGCAATAAGGGGATTATGCACGTCTAAAAATATTTTGATTCTGATAAAAATTGTGGTTGCTATGGCGACAGAAAGAGTGAAAATATGCTCCAAATCTGGATCCTGCCATAACTCAAACAGTTTTCAAGCTATGCTTATGAAACTTGATATGTGGATAGGGGGCAATGAGGGGATTATGCACGTCTAATATATTTTTGATTCTGACAAATATTGCTATGGCAACAGAAACATTGAAAATGGCTTAAAACCGGTAGGGGACTTCTGTATTGCTTGCAATTCTTAATTACTTGTTCTAACATAGCGCGTGAGATTTGTCTTCTTTGTGTATATTGAGCTTACCATATTTTATTACCGCGCTAAAATATAGCTGATTGATGACGTCTCGTTTGACGTCATATACTATGACTAATGACGTAATGGTGACGGTAACGTTCCTAGTAAAGAAAGTAGTTTGGCGTCAACCTGTCTTGTTGTGCTATAAATGGCAGACTATAGGTAATGTTAGAATCGAAATAATAAATAGGTTTAATTACTATGCATCCAAACATGTGCCTATATTTTATTTAAGAAATAAAAATCTGTTCGCGTATTTTGTCGGTGAATCAAACATGGGCAGGAGTTCGGATGCGGAAAAATTAAATCACGAGTGCATAGCGTGCCCGTGTTTTATTCACCTACAAAATACAAAAACAGGAAATATTATTTCGATTCTAAATACGATAATATCCTGCACTATTTAACTGCACGCATTCCATTTTCACCCATTTTACATTTTACATAATTCCACGCTGAAATTGAGTGAGAAATTAATGAAAACAACCTTCGTAATTTTCTGAATGAAATAACACATTTTAAACATTGAAACAATTTTAATAACACGAGTATAGTGTATCTATTTCATGAAATGAAAAATATAAATGAATTGATTATCAGAAGTTTTTATGAATCTTAATTTCGAGAGTATATTGGAGTTTCTAAAAATAGATGCGTCATAGCTGTAACATTGGATACTCGTGCAACTCATGGTCCGTTGAAGTTTTTACTATAAAGTTTACATCAATTCATAAATATGTCACGTGATACAGGGCGTAAATAGTAACAGCCAATTTGATACCATGTTTTATTGCGGTAATAATACATGGCCTAATCTGCTCTATGTTTATATGGATTAATCCGAAGATCGTGTTAGAATACGCAACAAAGCACAGCTACTATTCATTATTTCTTAAACAAATATTATGTATCTTTCAGGTCACTAGAGGAAAAGCCCTCGCAGAAAAAGCAAGAATAACAAGAAAGGTATATATATAAGTGTTCATTTATTAGGTGTTTATTTATTAAATATTTTCTTAAAATTTTCTAATTATAAATATGGAGAGCAGAATTTGCTAGATTTTTCCAATCAATAAGAAAAATAATATAGCTCATTGTTTAGATCCATAACATATCGACAATTCCGATATATCGGAAGACAATTATCGATGATATGTCGACTTGCACATATAGATGAATCATAACTGGCACTTCGTTCATGGTACACTTATTTAGCCGTTCTACATTGTGTATCGTGGGTATAGATTCAGCTTTGGAAAATAGCTAAGATCTCATAATAGTTATTTTGATGCCTTTTGAAATAGTAGCTTCGGTTTGAATTTAGACTTGACCGATTTCGACAATTTGTAAACTTCCATTAACTTATAAAAGTGTTTTGTGCTGGAAAGATGAGGATATTGGTGGTTTCATTTATTTAGTTGTGTATAGATATTTCAAAATATGAATCAATAATCAGCCAATTTTATACAAGTTGGGGTGCGCTGCCCAAGCTCTTTCCAAAAAGGTTAATTAGTTCTTTCACATGCTGAGTGTACAGCATCAATACACGCGAGACTACCTCTGGGTTACCAACCAGTTCATGGAAAACACTGAAAAGCAGGATGGAATTTGTTCCTAGCTATTGAGTGAGTTACCTCTTGATTTTGATTTCAGACAAATACTTTACTTGACAATGCTGAACAATGGGGAGTGAAGATCGTCAGTTTGGAAGGTAAATAAATGATAAATACCGTATTCAAGACTTCCGGAAAAGCGTCTGACTGCCTGACCTGACTGGCAAACTTTACTGAGGTCCTACACAATATTTCAAAAATTCAGTCTGGCTGGCCGATGCTTTTCTCAGGCATGAACAGTAAACGAGTTAACATGCTTTACATAATTTTACACCTAACGATAATAAGTAACCCATGTTTTCATTGGTCCATTATTACCATTCAACCAATCTACACGTGTGTTATAATGATTGAAGTGGAAAACATGGCGTCTTCGACAAATAATTTCAGTGTGAAATTGATTGCAAAATGTTAGTTCTCGATGGAAACATAGTATGCATGTTAATTGAATTTATATTGTTTGTTTTAAAAATATATCTGTTTTGAAGACAGACATAATTTAAAGGCTTGTCCGGCCCAGTGATCGATTTTTTCCAGAAGGCAAGTTACAAGTAAAGCTCTATTATAATCTCTGCAGCATAACCAAAAAGTTGGATGCATTATTTACACTGACTCCTATAGACAAAAGCGATTTAAATTTTGAGATCCTTGGTATAATTCTCAGCCTTGATACTTGGTCATTTCCCATCCAACTGAATGTTCTTCAGATTCATACATTATGTAAATATTGAATTTATTTTATTATTTCTAGGTGCATTTAAATGGATTGATAAAGAATTGAAGAAGTTGCCTAAAATACCAGGAAATCTATCCAAGGTACGGTCGAAACAAATTGTTATTGTGGGTCTGGTAGCCCCACTTACCCTAATCTGAAGCAGGGGTGTCAATTTTCCTGATAAATCAGGAATTCCGGATATTTCTATCCTGAAAGAGCTATGATGTCTGACCAAAAGTTATTTGATGAAAATATCTCAAGAATTGGCAAAGTTATGGTAAATTTAATCTGTGCTGAAGGATTTTCTTCAATACAAACTGAGTTAATTAAGGAACAATGTCATTGAAGGCCTCTTGTTTGGCAAAAATAGTTGGCCGCATATGATTTTCCTGATTTCTAATTTGGCCCTGTTGACACCCCTGCAGAATAATAGTGTATAATGCGACTGGGTAGTCTCTGTATGACTGTAATACATTTGACCAGTGGTACTTTAAAGAAATATTCAAAAATCTTATATTCAAAATTTGTTTTCTACCAATCATCCATCTAGATTAACATTGATGAGGTAAAGAAATTGTCTTGTGTCTGATCTGTATGTGATTTTTTTATTGCAAAAAGATAATAGAAAATTGGACAGGGAAGACAGCACTCAACTTAACCAGCTGAGCACTGAAAACATAAAAACATCACACACCACAATTACAGGACACAATGCCCAACACACAACCAAAGGAGACCTTTCTAATTCAATATTTTCATTCTAATTTCAGGTTCAAAATCAAGCAAAATGTGTATCTTCCTGTAAGTTTCAAGTATATATAACTTTGCAACATAAATTAAAACATGGTTTGGTATAAAAAGAATGGTTTGTATTGCTCATCTCATGTTATGGCCCCTTCGGGGAAATGAGGGTTGATTGCTTTGCACATGTTGGCTGGTTGGTACAACCAACCATGTCTAATTGATAACTGGAGCATGCTTGAACATACAGCTCTCTAACTGGTAGGGAAGCCAGTTTTGTCTACTCGGTAGATTAGCCCTCAGGGCAATCAGGGGCCTGACAAATCTGGAATAATAATACATTCACTTAATGAAGTCGGTGATATGGGCATGTTACATCAGTAGTTCCAAATTCTAAATTCACAGACTGATAATGAACTGTCGTCAACATTTGTTGTTGTTGACGAATTTTAAAGAAATTAAATTTGTGTCTAAAGTTTAATCAAGATTTCTGTAAGTGCTGTGATAAAACAATACCCTGGCTTCATTGTGTTACTGTGTTATCTTCTACAGACAAAACCTTGAAGTCACCGTATGTGAAGATAGAAACAGAAAGTTATTGTTACCGACCGTTTCATCTAGAACTGGAAGTATGGCCGAGACTGAACGTTGATACACCACGAGGATCTTGCCCGTTTGATGGAACACTTATCAAAGGGTAAATAAATACAACTTGTTAAAACAATAGTAACAAGTCCGACAGTGTAGGCAGCACTCTCAACAGAAACAGCAGAGCATGAAATGCACAAAAAAGAAAAATCAGTCGATTACAAGTTCTAGTAACTACATATATGTGCATACATGTCACTTCATAAGGACGATTAGAAAATGTCTCATCAGCATTTAACAGTTTGATAAAACAGCATGCTACTCTGCTTCAGATGCTTTTGAATATTTGCTCTATCCATTTTTGGGCCGAATACAGGCACCTTCCCCTAGCAAAATAACCTCCATTTTCCCCAAAAAGAATGCATACTTTCCACCTTTTGTTCCTACTGGTATAAAAGCAACTTATTTATATAGCTGTTTTAGGCCAAAACAATAGATTTTGAAACTGGTTAAAGTCTTTGCTACATATCAGTTAAGTATAATTAGTAGAAATGGCAAAATATGGACAATTAATACTCGACACAATATTTTTAATAATTCCCAATTTTGTGATTTGTCGCGCTAAATTTTCCCAACTTTATAGGTACAGGCAGTGTAATTTTTTTCACTGTTATTTTACCTGATAAGTTTGTGTCTGTTTAAATCATGAAAGGTACAAAATTTGTGGAGTTTGAGTTGTGTTGAGTACACAACAAACGTGTCTATAACGTTATTGCTATTATTTGCCAATATTTATCATCTCGGACATAAGTTTAACGATAAAGTCTGTTAACATTCGGAACAATTTTTTTCGCAGCAGAAAATGCGAGTGGTTTCAATTAATGTTTTGTACTTGTAATAATAATAAGTTTATTGCAAAAACCAGCGAGCCAGTTACCACAAATAATTGTGTTTGAAATACTGTTGACCAGTGGGACTAAAAGATATTTTTAAAACCATTGTTTTACAGAGAATCGCGCGAAGAACGAGGAGATATATTGGCTGCCCAGGTTGACATTCCTAGTGAAGAGTTACAGAAAAATAACCAAGAGGACACTGGCAATAGCGGAAAACCTCCCACAGAGTAAATATATTTGCCTACTACGTGGGGTCCTACAATTCTGGAATAATCCGGACTTGCTGCATTAGAAAAAATATCTTTTCTGCAGAAAATTGAAGTTGTTTGATGAAAATATTCAAAGTTTTGACAAAGTTATGGTAATTTGAAACTATATTCAATTTTAGCTATAGAACAGTGTTTGAACTGCAATTTGGTGAAGGAATGTGTAAATATGGCACCCGAAACAGATTTGCAACTCATTTTCAGGATTGGGCATTAGGCCTTTATTCTATGAAAACCAAACATGGCAACAGCAAAAAGTAATCTTTGGGAATATTGATATATTTGTTAACAGGGCATTTTGTTGTAGAGTTAGTCGTCATTTGTTTTTGGGAAATCATTTATGAGATAGATACCTAACAGCCGGGTTCCCACAGTCAGGGAAAAATCAGAGGAAAACAGAATTTTTTCACTGCTCTGTGGTCAGGGAAAATTTAGGGAGATGTCGGAATTTTGTGTCAGAATAGCCTTTACTGCGTAATAAAGACAATGAGCCATATAGTCTAGTGATGTATTGCCTGTTCCGGCATGATCTATTGACTGAAATTGACAATTTCAAATTCTTCATCTATACTCTATATAAATTTGTACAGTAAAAGTTGCAAGAAGTCGGAGCCTGAAGTGCCAACTGGAGGCTGTATATTGACTGCTGGTGAGGTGAAGAGGAGGAAAGAATTGAAACGTAAACAAGACAGGAAACGAGGTTACTGTGAATGCTGTCATATCAAGTACGAGGATCTAGATAAGGTGAGTCTATGTTTTGTTTGTTTACTGTAAAATCAGATATTTTTATGAGGAGCTAAATTTTGTAATATTTGCAAAATAGAAAAATTTGTGAAAATATGTTCATGAACTTAAACTACACCAGTAAAACACAGAAATGATGAGAGGGTATATTGCTTTGTTCATGTCTGTCTGTCAGTCAGTCTGTCACTTTGTTGGTAGACCAAATGGTTTTTGTTCAGTAACTCATGTACACTTGACCCTAGAATACTCAAAACTTTGAATGAACGTTAGTCAACAACAGTAGATGACCCCTATTGGTTTTGAGGTCAGTGGGTCAAAAATCAAGGTCACTGACCTTTTACATAAAATGATCTCCATCAATAACTAAAAATGCTTGACCCTAAGATCCTCAAACTTTACCTGGAGGTTGGTCATCAGCAGTATTTGGTCATCGGCAGTAGATGACCCCTATTGCAGTGTTCAATCTAGCTCACCATGACAGGGGGCCATTCGGGCCACTAGACTATGCAACAGGGGGCCATTGTGGAACAACGGGCCTTGAAATAATAATAAAACACATTCCAGTATTCATACTTCATGTAAATTATAAAAGTATACCAGGCTTGAAAAGACCTCAGAGTTGAGCCTACTATAGCAACTGCACATAAATCAGTTGCCAGGAACGTCTAGCGTATAATTTTTTTACCAACATCTCTTGTTATTGCTCACAATCTGTTGATAAATGTATTTTGTGTTGTTTTAGCATGTTAAAGAAGAAAGGCACATACTTTATGTGAAGAATAAAATCAACTATGAGAAGCTAGATAGCCTGATATATACCGGTCCCAACAGTCAACATTTCCTGGCTGAATGTATGAAGAAATCAGCTTTACTATCGGTTCAAAGAGAGAACAAGAGGTAGAGTATTTTTTAATGGTTCAATATAAAAAAGATAAGGTATTTTTATACCCCTGCACAAAGAGTTGTAAGGGGGATATACTGGATTCAGCTTGTCTGTCTGTCGGTCTGTCTGTCCGTAGACGCATTCTTGTGGACGCAACTCCTACAGTTTTGGCAGGATTTGGCTCCAACTTTCACAGATGAACAACCTCAACATATAGATGTGCATGAAGAAAGGAATTTGCGATGAATTTTGGCAGAATTATGGCCCTTTGCCGGCGGGGGTATATTAGTCTGCCGAATGGCGACAGCTCTTGTTATGTTCAGTAAGACTTCATTGATCAGAGTCAAGTGTAGAGAAAGCTCCGCCCATTTGTTTGTCTAAGGTTATCATATTAATCCATTGGATTATGTGATTTTGTGCAATATTTCCAATGTTTTACAAACAAAACTTACAAAAAAATGTATACATGTAAGTGGCTGGTGTATGGTCAATTAAAGGGTTACTATTAGGTTGGCAGGTCAAGGTCACATGTGCTAGATGGTCCTGGTACTTTCAAGACTCCCTATAATAATGCCAGTTTTTTGTGTCCCCTGAAAAGGCGACATATAGGTGTCACAAATTGCTTGTTTCTTGCAATAAGCCAAAGTGCAGTGCGCAAGAACCATAACTCTGCCTTGCATCGTTTTTGAATTATTTCCCTTAGATTGATTTAATTAGAGTATTTCTTGTCCAGAGGATAACTTTGTCACCATTAGGTTGAATGACTTGAAACTTGCATGTTTCTTACCGAAAGTCCAAGTGCAGTACACAAGAACCGTAACTCTACCTTGTGCCATATTTGAATTATTTCCCTTTGATTGATTTTATAAGCATTCTTTGTCCGTGGCATAACTTTGTCACCATAGGTATGAATTACTCCAAAATTGGTATGCATGTTTATTGCTGTGACATGAAGTGCAGTGCGCAAGAATCATAACTATAGCTTGTGCAGTGTTTGAATGATTCCCTTTTGATTGATTTTATCAGGACATTTTTTTTGTCCAGAGCATCACTTTGTCGTTTTTAGTTCAGATGACTAGAGAGCTCTTGTGCGTCGGATATGTAGCCCAATACTGGATAGTTTTCCATGACAAATGTGCATGTCGTCAGGCGACACATGCGACTCACGGAGCTTTTATGATGCTTAAAAATGTTAAATTCCACAACATTGCCTAGCTAGGGTCATTTCATCTACAAGGAATAAAGGTGTCAGTTACTTCAGGGGTGTCAACAGGGTCAAATTACAAATCCTGAAAATCAAATGCGGCTGACCATTTTTGTCAAACAAGAGGCATTCAGTCGCATTATTTCCATATTTAACAGTTTGTATTGAATAAAACCTTCTGATAAGATTAAATTGGCCATAACTTTGCCATTTCTTGAGATATTTTCATCAAATAACTTTTATTTTGGTCAGATATCATAGCTCTGTCAGGATAGCGAAATCAGGAATTCCGGAATATTGACACCCCTGGTTACTTGCAAAACATCATGGCAGTACCAGTTTATAGTTGATTCTAAAAAAACTGGTTTTATATATATTGAATGGCCTCCTTGTGGTAGAGGGTCCACTTCGAGTGCGGGAAGTACTGGGTTCGATCCCAGGCCACATCATACCAAAGACGAAATAAAAATGGTACCGGCATTTCCCTTGCTAGACGCTCTGCATAAAAGAGAAACTGGCTTCTCATACCCTTGTGGGGATGGATAGCATCAGGAATGAGGTGTCCAGAGTGATTACTATTAATTTTTCTCGCAATTGACCTTAAATGAATTAATATAGGCTATTGAATGGTTACTGTGGTATATGACCCAATAAGAATTGAATTCACCGTGAGAAAACCCAACAAATAACCATACTTGATAACAATATTTATATTATTTTAATTATTTCAGTGTTGTTTCCAAATCATCCGTACGAAGTATTTCACCCCGAAAATCTCCAAGAAAAACTGCCTCCCAGCATGTACAAGCAGCTCAGTCATACAGCAAATCACCTAAAAAGAATCATCCTAAGGATGTCCAAACCAGTTTGTCGAAACCATCAGAATGTTCTGCTCCGACACAGAAACAAGGGGTTAAAAGTCCAAGGAAGGAAAGTGTAGGAAAAGCTCATGAGAATATACGACAAAAAACCAATAGAGAAAACACTGTCAATTCACCTTCTGCCATCACGCAGAAACAAGGGGTTAAAAGTCCAAGGAAGGAAAGTGTAGGAAAAGCTCATGAGAATATACGACAAAAAACCAATAGAGAAAACAATGTCAATTCACCTTCTGCGGTCACGCAGAAACATGGGGTTACAAGTCCAAGGAAGCGAAGAGATAGTGTCGGAAGAGCTAATGAGAACATACAACACAAAACCAAAAGAGAAAACATTGTCAGTTCACCTTCAGTGTTCCCAACAAAACACGGGGTTAAAAGTCCTAGAAAGGAAAGAGACAGTGTTGGAAAAACTCATGAGAACATACAACCAAAATCCAGTAAAGGAAACATTGTTAGCCCACCTTCAATGTTCCGACGAAATCATGGGAATAAAAGTCCTAGGAAAGCAAGAGAAAGTGTTGGTGACGTTCAAGAGAATAAACCACAAAAAACTACTACAGTAGGAGGTAGTGTCAATTCACCTTCAAAATTATCCAAAACTAGAATTCTCGAGAACTTGGATAGCAATACGAATATAACTATTGCCAATGTTATTATAGAGGATACTGGAATATCAAATAATGATGTATTATCTTCACCAAGAAAAATGCGACAGAGAAAGAGTATAGCCAAGTCTGCCGAATCTCCATTAAAGGACGAAGACTCTTCAAATAAGTTACTTAGATCGCCAGTCAAACCTTCACCTGTGACTTATAAGATTAAATCAAGTAAAGCTGGTTTGTGTGAAACTTATGTTAAAACAGTGCATGATGATAGTAATAAGGAAAATATTAAGCCTGGAAAATTTAGTGCAGGAAATGATAACCAAACTAATGACTTACACAATGCTACTGACATCGACGATGCTAATGCAAGCAGAAATCTGCAAACTTATGGCACAGCCAGCGCAAGAAGGAATCTACAAACTAATGACACAGATCAAGCCAATGCAAGGGTGAATCCGCGGAATGAATTAAATCAACTAGGTGAATCAGAAAAAACAATTAACGAATGCAAACAAAGTGATAAAAATGGTGAACATGTCATTGATGTTTCTATGCCTTGTAAGGATATGAGTCCTAATGTTAACAGGATTGACAGAAAGAAAGAGAAGGCTTCAGGAAGAACTGGTCATACTGATACAGTTAAAGATATAGCTGAAAACAAACCAAGTGTAAATGATCCGGTCATTGTGAAAGGTTGTTTAGATGAAATTGTTAAATTGGGACGAGCGAGGGTTTGTAAGGAAGCCTCTAGTGATGACTTTGAAGTTTGTTTTGCTAGGTACTCAAAAAATGACGAGCTGCCAGAATATCATTTGAAAAACTTGCCCAACCAATCTGATAGAACGTTTGACGGTATGATTAAAAACTGGGATGTTGGTTGTAATAGCGATTTGGACAGATCTTCATGTAAGAAAGCAAAAAAGTCCGCTAAAAAGACTAAAACACATCATTCTATGATATTTGATGAAACTAAAGCTGTTACTGAAACAATTGAAAAGGAAATAGAACAAGAAAGTGATTTGAAAGTTAGTAAGAAAAAATGTTCAAAGTCTGATAGGAAAGTTGATATATGTAACAAGACTTCTGATAATGCGACAAGAACTGAGAAAAAGAATGCCAATCTTAATGAAAGCTTACGTCGAGAGCAAACTAGTGTGTATAATAAACCTAAAACTGACAACAAAAAAGTAGTTGCTGATAAAAAGAAATCTAGTTCAAAACAAAATGTGGTAAACAAAAGGAAAACTGAAACTGACAACGAAACTGTAGATGCTGATAAAAAGAAAATAAGTTCAAAGCAAACGTTGGTAAATAAGAAGAGACAAAGTGTTAAAGAAAAGGAAGAGGTGGTGGATTATAATCAGAAAATGGAAAGTGATGTTTATATGTTTGAACCGGATGGTGATGAGCAAAGTTTGTTATTTTCCAAAACATTAGCGGAGAGAATTAAAGAACGATCAGACGGCAGAAGGTCCAATGTGAAAAGTTACAATTTGAATGAATTATTTAGTCGGGTATCAAGTAGTGAACGGTCAGATCAGTCAGACAAGAAGGCGGTGCCGGAGAAGAAGTTAGTGAAGAAAATAAGTGGAAGTTGTATCGCAAGTGCTAAAGTTGTGAATAAGTATCGTCATCAACGTCAAGGGAATACTGCAACTGCAGGAGAAAACATTCCTAAAGGTTACCAGGGCGATGATGAGTATGAAAGAACGCCAGGGACATTCAGGTCAAAGATAAGTAGTAAAATAAAGCTGAAAAAACGAAGTCCGAAAAAGTTCTGGCATTATGTAGTGAGTAAACCTAGTAAGGTTAACACTAACAGTGATAAGACGTTGAAGAATTTACCGAAGGAATTGAGATGTTTGAAAGATGGTTTGGATCTTGATCTATCTGATGTTAATGGGAAGACTCGTACTAAAAGATCACAAGATAAACATGGCGATATTTCCGTTGCTAGCGGTAGTGAAGATGGTGTGAAAGTTGATTCAGGTGGTAAAAGAAAGGTTAAGAAATTTTGGCATTATGAACCTCTGACTGAAAGCAATGGTAATGACTCTGAGATTCAAGATTCGTTTAAAGATCTTCCAAAAGAACTTAGAAAACTTAAACAGTCCTTGCACGGATTTCAAAGTGATTCAGATAACGGAAAAAGGAGATCTAGATCTGAGGTTAGTAAGTCTAGAATTCTTGATTCTGATAGTGAATTTGACACCAAGACTTCTCGAAATGTAAAAACAAATGATCAAGAAGAATCTAGAACAAATTCTGGTGAAAGTTCTAATTCAATTAATAGAAATAATGGATCACGCAGGAAGAAATTCTGGCATTATGTAACTGTTCCAGTCGATTCTGATATCGACAAAAATCAAGAAAGTGACAAAAATCTTCCGAAGGAATTGCGAGAACTTCAAGGACCTTTGGGTTGGGTAAATTCGGAAGATCAATCAAGGCGGCGTTCTAGTACAAAATCTTACGACACTTGCGGTAATAAGTCTAGAATTCATGACTCTGATAGTGAATATGACTCAAAAACTCATGAAAGTGTGCTAACTGATAACAATGAAAGAAACCAGTCTAAATTGGTTCATGAAGAAACTAGAGTTAACACAGATGAAAGTACTTATTTTATAAATAAAAAGAATACATCAAGCAGAAAGAAATTCTGGCATTATGTAACTGTTCCCGTAGATTCCGATACCGACAAAGATCATGAAAGTGACAAAAATCTTCCGAAAGAGTTACGAGAACTTAAAGGAGCATTGGGTTGTGTAAATGCTGAAGATAAATCAAGGCAGCGTTCTTGTAAAAATAATACGCCTGAATCAATGTGCGAAAGGTCATCACGGCAAGAAAACCGAACCAGGGACCATAGATCTCGACCTGAGTACCAGAACACTAACAGGAGAAAACAATATGCTGAGGAAACGTCTGAGAAGGATGAAAATTGTGGTTATAGAATTACTAAAAAAGATGCTAATATTTGTTACGCTGAAAGCGACACAGATGACCTCGAGGAAGATGATATGGTCGAAACAAATTATTACAGCGGTAACAAATCCATCTCTAAAGGCAAGGGAACAATCAATAGTGGACTTCTGCAAGAAAACTCAGGAATAAATACTGATCAGAGTGCTAGTTCTGTAACTAGCAAGAAGAGAGCGCAACGTAAGAAATTCTGGCATTATGTGGAAGTTCCCATCGACTCTGACACTGACAAAGATCATGAGAGTGACAAAAATCTTCCAAAAGAGTTGCGAGAACTTAAGGGGCCATTGGGTTGGGTAACTTATGAAGATAAATCAAGGCGGCGTTCCAGTGCAAAATCTACTGACACTAGTGATAAGAACTCTATTGCTAGTGGCACTGAAACAAACATTGCTAGTGGCATTGAAACCAACAATGATGGACTTTCACAAGAAGAACCTAGAATTAATTCTGATCAGAGTGCTGACACAGTCGACAACAAGAAGAGAGCTCCTAAAAGGAAGGTTTTATGGCATTACATTGAAGTTCCTGTAGAATCTGACACTGACAAAGCTAACGAGATTGATAAGAATATTCCAAAGGAGTTAAGAGAACTTAAAATGCCATTCGGTCCCTGGATAAATAATGAAATTACATCAAGGCGACATTCTAGGACTCTTATTCAGGACAATGATAGCCAAGATTCTCATTCTGAGTGTGAAAAACATGTTACTAATAAAGAGACCAAAGAGAGAACTAACACAAACAAAAATGGCCGAAATTCCAAACCAATAATAAATAAATTAAATAGTGTGTCTGTCAACTATGAAAATGTTTCTTTGAGGCAATGTATGAGACAGAAGAATAGCACCACCGAGAAACTCAACAATGAGTTGGATCAAGATAAAGATACACAGCAAGTGCCAAAATGGGTCAAAGAACTTCAGGAAGAGTCTAGTTTAACAGAAACTCTTGGCAGACGCCAGAGAAAACCGAACCAGGACAGATACTCTGAAAAGAATAGGGTTTGTAGTTATAAAATTCGTAAGAAAGACACAAATATTAGTTACGCTGAAAGCAACACCGATGACTCAGATGAGTATAGGGAAGAAACAAATACTTGCGAGTACAAGGATGAAAACCCAAAGCCAAAAGAACGTAAGGTTGCCGGTACTGACAGTGATGCTGAAGACCCAATAGAAAACATTGAAAGTGAGTCTAAGGAAATCAATGAGAATGCTAGCAATAGTCTTAAAAAGGACAGAGCTGCTGATGCAAGCAGACCAAAGAGGAAGAAAAAATTCTGGGTGTATGTTGCGGAACCTGACGAAGAGTCGGATGATGATTCTACTGTAGAAAATATGCCAAATGAGTTAAAACAGTTAAAAATATGGAAAATGAAATCTGACCGTGACCATGGAAACCAACGTGGAAGAAAGGAAGCAAATGAATCAAAAGAAGCTTCAAATGAAAGTGAAGATTGTAGGAAAAATAAAGAAATTGATGAGATCGGTGAACGTGAGCGCAGTGGTTTACCACTATGTAAAGAGCTTGAAAGAAAAGATTCAGAAATTGTAACGGAAGAGAAGGCATCCAAAGAGCTTCTTGGGACTGATTATGAAATTGTGACAAACAAGGAGGCTTGTGGGTCAAATTTAGAAATGAAACATTCAAAACCTAAGTCACGAAAGAGAAAAGTTTTTTGGGATTATGAAATTGTGACTGAAGATAAAGAGGAAGCATCTAAGAAGGTAGATAGAGCTTTGCCTTTAGAACTAAGAAATCTACAAGATTCCTGGACTGAAAATGTGTGTCGAGTAACATACGTCACTGAAACCATTTCCAGCAAAGCAGTTGATACAGATACCGGTAAAGTGAAATTGAACGGTAATGAGAACACTATCGAGCAGCAAGAGAGTGTTAATAAATCTGTTAAAGCTGATGAAGTCAGGTGTGAAGAAAGGAGTAAATCTCCTGTATTTAACCGACATCATGGTAACAGAAATGAAGCTCGTGAGAGGAGACCATCTCCCGTGTTCAAAAAATCCCCAAAATCAAATTTATTTAATGCTGCCAAGTTGGCTAATAAACATAAATATGCTCAAAATGGTCGAAGTTTTTCTGACGATTATTGTCCCGATTCCGATGATGAACTTAGTGACACTATAGATGAAGTGACAGACATAGTGAAAGTATCAGAGAAGCACAGAGAAATCGAACAAGCAGGAAGTGGTTATAGTCGTTTATCACGGGAAAAACGAAGAAAAGAGTGGAAAAGAAAAGTGGATTCCGCGAATAAAAGTTCAGAATATCAACAAGATAGTAAAAGGAGAAAACTTGATAAGTATTATGATGTTGATGATTGTGGAGATGATAATGAACTCAGGGAAAAGTTCAAATCACCTCGACGGAGACTGTTGACAGATGACAACTTGAGTGATATAAATAATGGTGTATGTAGTTCTCCAGGTGACGAGGGTTCTTTAGAAAGGGTTGTTGATTGTCCAGATGATAGGGAATGTAATTTGACTTGGAAACCGATAGTGGTTCAACATTCTGAAAGGGCTTGGTCAATGTTAAATGAGTCAGTTGATAATGAAATGGAAGCAGTTGCCAAGTGTGATACTGATACACGGAATACTCGAAACAGCGCTAGGGAGTGTAAAATAAAGAATGTTAAAACTCCTTCAAAGACTGTTTATAATTCTAAGCTTGAAGCTGAGGAAGAACTGAACGAAAATGAAAGTGATAGTGGTGATGTTGATTTGGATCTGTTTGTTCCGGCTCTATCGTCGCCGGGACGATCAAATTCATCCTGGAACGGAGCTGTGGAGAGCTATTTGGACCATTCTGTAAAAAGTGGTCATGACTTGTCTTTTAGGGGCATCAGTTCTTCGTTTTATACAAGTTTTCATGGTAGCCCATTGAAAAGCCCTTCTAAAAATGTAAGATCAAGTCCATTTAAAGCTTGTTTAGTGAACAGTGCATCAAAGATTAAATCTCCGTTGAAATTCGGGTCACGTACTCCAGATAAAACTCGCACGATTATAATCAGCTCACCTATGACAAGTCCAACTGTTACAAAAGTTGATGATGATATTGAGTTTAACTTCGGCAGTCCGCAGAAAAATTGTACGGAATACAGTAATTTGAGAGCAGTGAAAGGTGTTGTTAGGGAAAAGACTAAACCAGTTAAATTTAACCTTACCTCGACTCCTGATGATAGAAAATCTAAATCTCTGACGCATTCTGGAAAACATGATTAGTTTGTTTATTATAAATCAGACTGAGCTTAATAAATTCTTTGATTTAAGTTACCCTTATTAATAAAAAAATTCTTTCATTTGGCCTTTCAGGTGATATAAATGCTTTAGCTTGATTTTTCGAAGAATAAAATATAGAGCTATTGTTTATACCTGTAAATATGTAAATACATTTATAATTCCAACAAATCTACCTGCCAAAAAATTTCTTGGTTGGGTAATAATGTTCTTAAGGTCAGTCTCATTAAGTAGTTTCTAAGATCTCGATTCATTCCATTTCATCTGGTTATATTTCATTTAGTAGTAAATTACTATTGTCAATTTTTAACTAGTCTCCCATTTTCATACAAAAATCTCAGGTTGCATTTTCTTCATAACATTTTGTTATTTCATGAATCATAAAAGCTGTTAAAATGACTGCAGGTAAAAAACAGAATTTTGTATTTGTGTACTAAGCTGACCTTGAAAAGTCAGTGTCGGTGGTCATCAGTGATTTACTTTGTCAGTGAAGTACACACAAGACATTTTGTGAAATGTCGCTGAAATCCATGGTTCGATGTTGCCACAAAAAATGAACCGAATATTCTTCATCGATTTACTCACTGGAATTCCATGGAAAATCTGTTTTCGTCGGTAGAAAACTATGAATTTGATTGCTGATTTAGTTACTGGTTTTACGGGTAAGGTGTATGTGCTGGATTTTATGTTTATATTCCAAATGTACAGAGACCTCACCTAAAGACCGTCACAATATAGAGAAAACATCAAAATTAAGACCACAATTTTAAGGTCTGTTTTCACTGGTTGCACATTATTCAACCTCAGTATTAAGACCAACTGAATAATCTGTTTCACAGGTCCCAAGTGTGGTGATATTTGAGGTTTTACTGAACATGTGCATGGATTGAATCAATCTTTGGTTGTACCGTAAACCCTCAAAATGTGACCTCCCTTTGGACTTTAATGGGACACACTTGTATGCCCCCGTTTCGATAGATTGGGATGCATATAGCGATTCACCTGTCTGTCCGTCCGTTCGTCCTTCTGTTCGTCCGTCCTGGGGTTCGTCCGTCCTGGTTAACCCAAATTGACAGTTTCTTCTAGCATTATTATGGCTTGCTACAAAGCTTCCTTACTTGCATGGATGTTGTATATGAACACTCATCACACGCCTGTATCACCTGACCCTATTTTGACCTTCACCTTGACCTAATTTTGTACTTAAGACTTATTGAAGGGCAAAATTCTCGGTTAAACCAAATTGACCGTTTCGTCTATTATTAATATAGATTGCTACAAAACTTTCATACTTGCATGGATGTTGTATTTGAACATTCTCCACACGCCTGTATCACCTAACCTCATTTTGACCTTCACATTGATCTTATTTTGAAGCGTCAGATTCTTGGTTAACCCAAATTGACTGTTTCGTCTTACATTATGTCCATCAAGGTGTTGCCTTTAAACTGGCATACTTGTTAGTCTCCTATCGGTTTTTGACCGGAGGGTACTATAGGTTTGCCCTCCATCCGTCCGTCAGTCAAAAAATCTGGATCCTGACATAACTCAAACAGTTTCCAAGCTAGGTTTATGAAACTTGGTATGTGGATAGGAGGCAATAAGGGGATAATGCACGTCTAACCGGTAGGGGACTTCTGTATTGCTTGCAATTCTCAATTACTTGTTTACCATCATAAGCCCCTTACATTATCAAATCCATGTAATACTATCCAACATTTTAACAGAATTATGCCCACTGATTGACTTAGTTGTTTTATGGACAAGGCTTCCATTGGGGCATAAGCGTTTATTGAACGCAGTCTTGTTTACACAGCATTGACATTTACAAAGTCTGCAACACAGGAAACTGTATCATTGATAAAGATGAAAGACTCTTAACCAATGATACAGTTACCTGTGGTCTGCGATTTGATAATCGAAGCAGCCATATATTTTTGTCGTACTTTCACGATTGTTTGCATTTGACATTCTTTGAAGTTATATTCTGATCATTTTTTTCCGTTTATTCAATACTTATAGCTGTGTGCAATACTGGGGTATATATGGTATTGGAGGTCTTTGTTGAAAACCTGGATTTTATGGATTTTTCATGATTCTTTAAGATGTGTTTGTCTGACAGTAGTATAAATATTTTGGCATGTATATACTTGTAGATTTTCTGATAATGAAGGAAGAACAATATTGTGTGTGTTCATATTGTATAATTGTATCATTGTGTTATGTTCTGTATTTATTTCTGTTTTATTTTTGTTTGAAAGTTTATTATAATTAGCACAACCGGTTTTATATTATTCATGGAGCGTGTGTGTTGTCACTTTTTATACCTTTTCACAAATTATTTTTTTAACCGATATGTTTTGTTTTCTCATTTTGTGTGAATGTGAACATATAATTATATAGATATATCGGTGTACATGAAAGACTTTGTCAGTGAATATATGCACGTATGTTTATACTGTTCAGAGAGCAACAGGGGTCCTTCTGAGGCATAATGCCCAATCCTGAAAATGAGTCTCAAGTCAGTTTTGGTTGTCATTAGCACACATCCCTACAGTCAATCAGCTCTTGTTTCAACCATTGTTCTATAGTTAAAAAGTCAGCTTATGAAACTTCAAATGACCTTAACTTTGTCAATTCTTTGAAATATTTCATTAAAATACCTTATTTTATGCATAAATTAAAAGTTCATTCTTTCTAGTGCAGCAAATCCAGATTTCCAGATTATTCCGGAATCTCAAGATTAAAAATCCTTCCCAAAATTTTTTTAACGTATACCTACCCATATTTTTTTTCGGCAAGTTATAAAAAACATCTGACTAAATACTAGTAGGCAATGAATCATGTTTCTGTATGGCTGCTATATATAATTAATAAAACATCTTAGAAGAAAACTTGAATATTTTGAGTTGAAAATTTGTGCGGTATTTATTTCTCACAAATTGAAGAGTAACCTATGTTTTATGTGCCTGTGACAGTTATTATTGCAGCTCTTCAAAAACTGCTTGAGATCTATGTAAAAGAGTAAATGATCTTGATTTTTTTGTTTAGCCGATAATAATTATAAGGAATTTTGAAGATTTTCTTCTAAGATGCTTTATAAACACTCCAGTATATCATTTATCATAATCAACTTTCGTTTTCATTCATTAAAGATCATTTTGTTAACTTCATTCAATACATTGTGAGTTTTTATGACAAAAAGGAAAAAATATTACCTATAAATAAAAGGTACTGAACAAGTATGATGTGATGTTTGTTTTATTTTACCTCGCAAGATTAAAGGGACCTTTGAGGGTTGATCAACAAATACGCTGGAAAACCGGTGTTCAATCAATTAACATTCAATGGTGAATCAATTAATGTATAGGCTTACAGCCACTAATAAAGAAAATAAGTGTATTTTGCAGCAGATTTGTTGATCACCCCTTGTACATATTGGAGTTTTTTCATTCACAGTTTTGTCAGTCATGTGGTTCTGCATATTTGTTGATCATCCCTCATATATGGGAGTAAATTGTTTAATAGGTTTGTTGGTCATGTGTTCAATCAGTCCCATGAAGAAAATGTGGTAGTCGTGCTACCCAGTACTTAAGTTTGGGGTTACAACCTCTCAAGAGCAACACCAATTTTTGAAAACACAAACTTTGGTTGTTGCTCTGGATAAGTTAATGATATTATAAATGGTTACTGCTGGAACAGAATCATGATATTGCTTAAAGAGAGGTCTGTCTGTAAGTCAGTATCCTCTTACATCTGTGGCTGGTTAACAACGGGATGCCCAGGTCTGGCTGTAGTTTTATCGTAGGGTAAGTGTGACCTGATATGACACTAGACTGGAAAACGTGCCAGCAGGAAGACGGTCATCTTGTCTCGTTTAGAAACAAATTGAGTAAATACCATTTCTATAAAAAATTCCTTAATATACGGGGTCAATTCACCTATCCAGTTTTCCTGGAAGGCATTCTAACCAGTACTAACTTGCCCATTCACAAGGAACCAGTACCTTCTCCACATGACGAGGAACATGGTTACCGAATATGAAAGGCTAAGACCTGCTGCAACCAGAAATCGAACCCAGGTTACTAATCCAGCACACTACCACTGCCGCTGTTCCCTTTAAGGAACAAGTTTCTAATTAAGTACAAAAATAAAATCAAACAATTTCTGTAAATTTCCATCAGCCATTTTATTAATTGGTTAAAATGTCGTAAACTAAAGCTTTTAACAACTTTTTTTCACTCGCACCAGCAAGTAAAAATAATTACCACAGATAATATAAACTTTCAACGTACAAACATGAAAACTGAACAGTCGCAATACACCCACTATACTATATACATACAGTTTCAATAACTACTGGAAAATGATGACCTGGCCCTGATCTCCTGAAGCATCTCATTTTGAGCTGGATCTCATCTCAAATATTGTCATGTGTCTTTGTCTTAATTTCCGTGAGATGCTGGATTCAAAATTGGCATTACAAAACAGAAACATTGTTCAGAGTTAGTTACAAAAGCTCTAACTTCAGGAGAAATCTCAGCTCAAATTGAGATTTACTCAAGTCTAGGTCTGATTTTAAGACATAATTATGTCAAGTTAAAGCTATGGAAATTTTGCTGAAATAACTGCAATACTAATGTGAAACCAATTTTGAATCTGATTTTGCATGGAAATTAACTCGATGATAACATAACAATCTTTGGGATGAGATTTTACTGAGATTGGGATGTTTCAATAGATTTGTACCAAGTATGACACTTGAACATCGATCTCACTTCCACTAATACATTGTGTATGGTCAAACATGATTTAAGCATACACGTTTTAGTGAAGGCTAACCTACTGTTAAGTCATATTCACATATAATCAGACATACATACTGGCTTCTCCAGGACATACACATGATTGTAAGTTATTCAAATAAGAAGAACACTTCATCACAATAAATAAAGACGTAAGTGGTATACATACATAAATATATAAGGCCTAAAATAAAATGCTGTTTGTTTCCCCATCCCAACACCAATTACTGCAAAAGTGCATTTATCACTTATTCATAATATTCAGGGGTTCTACTGAGGCATTATCCCCAATCCTGAAACTATGACAGGTTAGTTTCGAGTGCCAAAAGCACACATCACTATACCAAAACTCTGTTTCAAACATTGTTCTATTGTTACAATTCAGCTAATGAAATTTCAAATGACCATAACTCAGTCAATATTTGGTATTTTTTCATCAAATAACTTATTTTCTGCAGAAAAAGTTCCTTCTTTTAGCACAGTTCGGAATATTGAACGACTTTCAGTAAGTTTTGCTAGATCCTTTTTTCTGATTTCTCAACTTAAAAAAAGATCTAGATAGGGGCAATTTTGGTGGATATGTATTTGGTGGGTAAAGGGGAAACAAATCCTATTTTATTTTAGGCCAAATACTTTCATATTGATCAGAGTCTAATAATTCAAGATAATTATATATACAAATATTTATATATTAAATAGGAAACATCTACATTTTCAACATAGAAATAACTGTTCACATACTTGTTAGCAAGGTCTTAAACTTTAACATTTTTAAGTCCAAAAGGGGGCATAATTTCAACAAAAGCTTGATAGAGTTACCTACTCATACATATGGGTTGGGGGTCATGATGGCGAACAAGTATGCAAGATATCCAAGAAATATTTCAAAGGACTATAAAAGGTTACAAAACCTGTACCTAAACTTTAACATTACGCCAACGCTCGGGTGACTGCAATTGCTCCCCTTATTCTACCAATAGTGGAGCTAAAAATGCCCAATCCTGAAAATAAGATGCAAATCTAATTCTGGTGCCATTAGCTACACCAAACCTATGTTTTAAACATAGTTCTTTTGTTAAAATTCAGCTTATGAAATTTCAGACAACCATAACTTAGTCAATACTTTGATTTTTTTCATCAAATAACTTTTATTCTTTGCAGAAAAGTTCATTCTTCCTATTGCAGCAAATCTGGATTTCCAGATTATTCGAGAACTGTAGGACCCGTGTTACTTTAGCAGTGCTAATAAAGTATGTGTACAGTATTCAACAAGCAAAAAGAAATCTACAACAAATAATTATACATAAATCTCACTGTTCGTCACAATAAAATGTGTATACTGTACGGTCACATATTTTCGTGGGTAGTAAATTTCGTGGATTTTGATAATAAAAATCCATTTTCGTGGTGTCGTAAGTTCCTGGATCACAAAACATGGAAGGGAAAACCATGTGGAGTATATGAGAGTTTGATCAATATTGGGCATTCCGTGATCAAGTTTAACAACAAAATCAATGAAAATTCAACTCCCTTCAAAAAAAAGATTTTACAGAAGTGCAGATTTTTTTCTTCTCAAAATAAACGTAAATTTTTGGTAGGGGACCACTATAAAGTCATCTCCTGTAAAGTGAGGATCACTGAGTGTGCAGCTACAGTGTTATTATTTTAATTTTGATAGGTAAAAAAACCTGTGCAATACTATGTAATATCACATATTTTCATGGGTATTAAATTTCGTGGATTTTTATTTAGGGAGTCGTAAATTTGTGGATAACAAAACATGGAAGGGTAATCCCATGTTTTGTATTGGGAGATTGATAAATCGTGGTTAAGTTTAACAACGAAATCAACGAAAAGTCAACTCCCTCCGAAAAAAAAGATTTTTCAGTAGTGCAATTTTTATATGGGTCAAAATTTACATAATTGTAATAGCAGCACTCGATACGTAATGCTCACCTTTCTGGAAATGATTTATCTATTAGTATAATGTGCGCATACTGTAAAGTTATGCATTAATTTTATTGGCAGATAAAAAACCTGCCCTTTAAACATTCATACTCAAACAACACACAGCATTTATTGCACACATATATTCCACACACAAGATGAGTATATATGGTAGATTACATAGATAGAAAGTATCACAGAATTTAAAAGTCTATTTACACAAGTTGGAACATTCGGTTTTAATTCACATATACAATGTACTACAGTAATTGTTGCCTTAAAAGGAATGTAACCATATTTTTTCACAAATTTTAAAATTACAATTTAACTATAGATTCTAAATAAGATAAAATAGCAATCTAAATTTAGAGCAATGAAGTGGACAGAAAGTAAGAAATTTTGAAAATCCTGAAAAATTGTCGCTTTACATAGGAAAAATAAAGAAAACAGAACACTAAAAATACTGAAAAATCCAGACAACTCATACCCATGCAATTAACATCAACTTTAGGTGATTTAACTATAATTATTAATTTGCCATATTTACTTGTTATTTGTAAATGGCCAAAAGCAATGTTCTTTGCTGATTATGCCAATAAACTTTGAACTTGAACTTTGATTAATACAAGGTTAAATCACAATTTTAATGTTTGTAAAAATACAGCAACATTCACCTTAAGTACCAATCAATCTTCTAGGGACTGGGTACAGAAAGTAGGCATATTCAGGAGTCCTACTGAGGCATAATGCAGGGGTGTCAATTTTCCTTTTTTATCCGGAATTCCGGATTTTTCATTCCTCAAAGAGCAATGGTTTCTGACCAAAATAAGTTATTTGATCAAAATAACTCTAGAAATGGGCAAAGTTATGGTGAATTTAATCTGCCCAGAAGGATTTTCTTTAATACTAACTTAGTTATTTATGGCAACAGTGTCATTGAAGGCCTCTTGTTTGGCAAAAATGGTCGGCTGCATATGATTTTCCTGATTTTTAATTTGGCCCTGTTGACACCCCTGATCATACCCGATCCTGAAAATGAGTCACAAGTCTAGTGTGAGTGTCATTAGCACACACTCCCACACCAAAACTCAGTTTGAACATTCTTTAAATTCAGCTGATAAAATTTCAAATGCCCATAACTTTGTCAATTCTTTGATTTTTTTCACCAAATAACTCATTTTCTGCAGAAAAGTTCATTCTTCCAGAATTGTAGGACCCCTGGACGCTTTTGAATCATTCCCCATTTCTTATGCTATAGCTAAGTAATTTGTTCAATCCCCACAATAGGAGAGGCTTAGTGTATCAAATGACCAAGGATTAACTGGAACATTCAACAAGTCCGGAATCGTCTTAGGTACAATGTATCCCAGCCAGGGCTTTTTTCGAATGTTAGGGATGGGGCCTTGCCTTTAATAAGGGGAAAATATTGGTATTTTGGTAACAGGTGGAATGATTTTGTCGAGGTAAACTTAATTTTTGGCGAAAACTGCATGATTTTAAAGATTTTTTTCATTGGGAAGGGGCCTTTAAACACTCCGTATTACATAGTGTAAATAACGTAAAAAGCCCTGCAGGCTAAGGAATAATTTTTTTACCCTGGGGGTTTTAAAAAAGGAAGGAAACTTGTTAAGCATTATTAAATTTTTCATGCAATTTGTGTTTATTAAATGAAATAATATCATGGAATTTTTGTGACAGTCTATGTAAAAAACAAAAGCTAAATAGGCTATATCTGAGGTTGGAAAGCATTAACAAAATGTTAACATACAAAGTAGAATTAACCTGAATTTTGCCTGGGGGGAAACAAGGTGTAAAGTAAACAACTTGCAAAGCCACTAGCTTAACTTTCAAAGCTAGTTTTTCTAAACTATATAATTGCACATGGGCATCTACATTGAAGATGCACTTTAATACTTGTAATTTTATGTACGACTTTATTAAATCAATTTAGACAACTTTACATGGCTGTATAAAATCAGGTTTGACAATTCTGTATCACTATTTTACATCAGGTTAGACAACTCTGTATGAATGTATCACAGTAACCAAGTATCATGATGAACTAGAGCTGCTGCGAGTACCCGGGTACACGAATATCCACGATTTCAGCCAGAAATTCGGTTACAAATATTTGTCATAACCAAGATAGTTGGATCATGATCTCTTATATTTATATTTCTTACAAAAAACTTCCTTAAGAATAAATTACAAAGAGTGAGTAATTTTGAGCAATTACATGGCATTTTAAAGGTAATATGGACTACAATATCCTAACTGAAATTGAACATAGACAGAAAAAAAAGGTTGCAAAATATTTTATTTTAGCCATAACATATGTGATGTTTTTATTTCCTGAAGAAAGTGAATCGTGTCTATGAACGTCCTTCTCTATTTTAAATTTGTTATAAAAGAATCGTAGTTTGATTTGTGAATCGTAGGTCCTGATCGGATCACCTCATACACGACCATCGATAGCCCTATGATGAATGTTTGTACACGTCTTCTATCTTATATTCATTCAGCTGGATGATGAATCTACACCAATCAAACTCTCAGTTAGTTCCTTATCAACGTCTCTCATCCTGAAACAAACAAATTTATTTCAAACTTAAAATATCTGGTCTCAAAAAATCATACAATTAACCAGATGCCAGAGTAGAGAACGTTTGTCGAAGATTATCAAGGGAATCCTTGGATTAAGCAAACATGTTTTACAACCAGTATTAAATTCTTTCTTTGGTCAACTCAGATGTTTGTAAAACACGTATGCCCACATAATGCCCAATAGTCAGAAATGGTAAAGGTCACAAAGACCTTGATCTTTTACCTCAAATCAATAGGGGTCATATACTGTTGATGACCAACCTCAATGTAAATTTTGACGCTCCTAGGGCAAAGCGTTCTTGAGTTATTGAACGGAAACCATTTGATCTACCAACTGACCGACCTATAGACATACATGTGCAAAGCAATATACCCCTCATCAAAGAGAGGGGGGGGGGCATAATTATGTAAACACCCTTCATCTGGTAAAATGCTTTGATTATATAATTTCTCTGTAGTGCAATGATATATGCACGTACAACAATATTCAGTTCAAGATATTCAGAAGGTGAAGTGACAGGGATTAAATGTGACAGGACTTCGTCCCAAAATGCAGTTGATAATTGAACAAAGCTGAAGACTTGGATGATTAAACATATTACCTCAATTGGCTAAAATGTGAACAAAGCCAATAAGACACTACAAAACCAGTGAAATTGGTTTTTTACGAGGGTTGATCAACAAATACTAGGCAAAATGCTCTTAATTTCTTTGATTGTCACCGTAAGCCTATAAAACGTACATTTATTTCACATTGATTCCTCATTAATCCTTTTATTGACCAAATATTGACTTTGATACAATGTTTTTAAAGTTTTGTATTTGTAATAAGCCAATCTATTATCCAACTTCTGCAAAATAGGTCACATAATTAAGAAATATATATTTTTTCCATGTATTTGTTGAACACCCCTCATTTTAATATGTTATTCCAATGAGTTCTTTTGCCAGTCCATGCAAAAAAGAAAGTGTCTTTTTGAAGATTTAGAGCTATAGATGTAAAATAATGTTATTCAAAATTACCAATGAACAGAAGATGTGTTGTGTTGAACAAGTATGCTAGGCAACAAGGCACAGAATCAATCATTTTTATAATTGAACATCAAATAACAATTAACAAGCATTAACAGAGATAAAATTAAACCTCTTAACTAGAAAGGAAGATAAATATTTATGCACCAGTCAATTGAAACCATTGCCCCCAACCCCGGGGAAGGGCGGGCGTTTGTTTTGTGCAAAATAGAGCAGGGAAATATTGTCGTAACTATATGAGGTACAGGGCTAGGCAATTTGCAGGGGTTTTACCATCTAGTCTGTATTGCCCTGGGGTGCAGAGATTTTACCAGGGGTTTGCAAAGGCAAAAATAAAAATCCCTGCCTTTCTCCGGGGTGGGGGGCATGGTTTCAATTGACTTGGGCATTATTGTTACTGAGAACTAGAAGGATTTTTGACACAAACACGCATGTCTCCCATGAAGGGCCATAACTCGGAAAATAATTATCCAATGTAAAATTCCTGACAATATGCAAAACGAGGCTTGGATCCAACTATTCATGTGAAGTTTCATTGAAATCTGACCCAATGATTAAGGAGTACAAGGGCGGACAAACTGACACCCATTCATTTAGACAGACGAACTGACAGCAAAAATAATTATGTTTCCACCACAATACATAGGAGACATAAACATTAGCTGGAGCTAGGTTTGAAGACAAGAAGTATACATACATCGACTAATTGAAGTAGGGAGAATTGGATAAAGAAGTCAAGTGCCTATACTACAGTTAACCCCTAGACTGTATGTATAATACATAATAACATTTTGATAATAGTGTTAGCAGTATTTTGGTGTAAGCAGTATTTTGATCATGGTGTTAGCAGTACCTTGATAATGGTGTTAGCAGTAACTTGATAATGGCGTTAGCAGTAACTTGATAATGGTGTAAGCAGTACCATGATAATGGTGTTAGCAGTAACTTGATAATGGTGTTAGCAGTAATTTGATAATGGTGTTAGCAGTACCTTGATAATGGTGTTAGCAGTACCTTGATAATGGTGTTAGCAGTACCTTGATAATGGTGTTAGCAGTACCATGATAATGGTGTTAGCAGTACCTTGATAATGGTGTTAGCAGTAACTTGATAATGGTGTTAGCAGTACTGTACATGTATTTTGATCATGGTGTTAGCAATATTTTGATATTGATAACGGTCTTAGCATTGCTAATTAAATTATTTTTATTGATAATTGGGTTAGCAGTGTTTGATAATGATAATTGTGTTAATAAAGTGGGACATGTGGTCTAAAATTAAGGGCCAGAGAGAACCCATGTGATATTATATGACAATAAATCCTTATGAATGAATATAATACAATAACTGCTGAGATAAAAGATAGTTTCAGGGTTCCCACAAAATTTCTAAGACAAATTTCCCTGACTTTTCCCTGATTTTTCCCTGACCACAATGCAGTTTTCCCTGACTTTTTAGAGCGATCAGGCAACATCGGCATCTTTTGTTAGAGCAAAATATGTCAATAAAATAGAGAAAAGGAGGCTATATTTGCTCTATATTGAACAAAAGAGTTTTGATTAGCAGTATTTAAGGCTGTTGATTAACATTAATTAAATACAACTTAGAAATACCCAGAGCGAGCATTGCGAGCGAGAATTTTTTTCAGTCTTAGGTATTTTCTTCATAGGAAATGACACTTAGCCACAGCTTCAATGAAAAATTCCCTGACTTTTCCCTGACTTTTGCTCAATTTCCAAATTTCCCTGACTAATTTCATAATTCCCTGACTTTTCCCTGACCTTGAAAAAATTATGTTTTTCCCTGACTTTTCCCTGACCGTGGGAACCCTGTAGTTTACATAGGAAGGTTGCATAGGTAAAGTGAAGGTCAGAAATTAAGAGTTATATATCTCATTGTTTCTGACTAATATTAGCAAAGTGCTAAAAAGCGTTGTGGTGTTGAGCAAACCTTGATTTCCTATGTCTTTGAGCAAAACCATCAACCAAACTGTTTCAAAACAAAATATTTCCCATGCAGTAAGCCGATATAATAAATGATAGTTAGATATATGGTATATTATTAACCTTCATTCCATGAGCAACATTTTTATACACAATAATTTCCTCTGAGTTTAATATAAGTTTGTATCAACTGACGAGTGTTGAATTCTTTTTATCATGTGACACTCATAATAAGAAAATACACATATTTTTGTAGAAAAATTGACTTCGCTATATAAACAAAGCCAAAAATAACGTCCATTACTGGATAAAATCACAGTCCTCCGTCATGTTATGCCCCCCTCTAGACCCCTATATTACCCAGGAACCGCCTTCCAACCCACAATCTACATTGTGAATAAATGTAAATAAAACTTCCATAATATAAATGAGCCAGTCTCCAGGAAAACCTGCTATTTTGACAAAGATAATGATTTTGAGATTTTCCGTAGTTTTAAAGAATAAACTTAATGAAGCAAAATGCAAAAGAAATTTTGTTAATATCTTGAGTTTTAAGGAAATTACAGCTGTTTTTATAGAGTCACTATTCGGACCTTTTTGTGTGACGTGGCAAACGTCATTCAAACGTTATGCGACGTAACCATAACAAGTTTTTCATAATTACACCATTTGATACATTCTTGACATAAACTTTTAAAAATAGTATGATATTTAATAGTTATATTTTAATTTTTAACATAAAGATTAAAATAGAAATTGATCGTATTTAGAGAAAGGCTACTACTGTTTTAAACAACTGACTCCTCGTTTTTCTCTATCAGAGTATTTTTCCTATATTGGTCTCCATAGCAACGAAGTATGTTATTTCGACATAATTCATGGGAAATTTTAAAGCTAAGATATAGCACTATACGGGTAAATTACTTAAAATAGAATCAATAGATATGTATTTGTTCTTATTTTCGAGCTTTTTCCAAACCTTGTTATATATAGTAATTACATAATGTCATTATAGCAGGTTTTCCTAGAGACTGGCTCAAATAGTTGTAGATTTTAGATTTGGTAGGGGGTTCCTGTGTAGTATAGGGGTCTAGAGGGGGGCATAACATGACGGACACCTGTGCATAAAATGAGGTCTTTTCAGAGATAAGGTGACGTCATTTGAAGAATTTACATACTTGTTATACTAGCCCAGACACAAGGAAAAGTGATGTGATAAAATCAAGTATTAGAACTATTCAGTATCATAAATTTCATGCGTAAGTACAAAGACCGAATTGAGGCAGACCTAAGAAAATTATTTTGTTTGGCGTCACACTGCCTACTCCCAAAAATCCAGGTGACTCAACTTTTATTAGGCCTTCAACAGTCATTTTTTATACTACGAGCGAATGCAAATTTTGCTTGTTTTTAAAATCCTACTTACTTACTTTCGCCTATTACCCCTCCTAGGGCATAGGGAGCTCACTAAGGATTTCCAGGCATTTTTTTAAAAAATCCCTACCTACCTAAAATATTCTGGGACATGTTACTTCAAACAAAGATTTTTTTAACATCAGCCTGACAACTATATTCTGCACACCAATTCCAAGCATTCAACCACCTGTGTACTGTTTTATCAATGCACTAACAAAAGTTACGCCCAAATTCAAGGTAGGTAAATTATTTATTTTGATTGTGTAGATTTTGTGTTGTCTCAGTTATATAATCTTTTTATTACAAATTGCTTGTAGATCATCTTTGAAGATTCTCTACCAAATGTAGACTTCTAATATATTAACCTTTAACAAAAAGATATTATAATCAACGGAACCGTAACATTAAAATGTTCCAGCAATGGAAACCAATATAATTATTTGAGTAGGGGCAATTTTAGGGAATAGGTAGGTCAAGGTCAAACAAACAATTCTTTAATTTAGGCCTCTCATTTGTAATAATGTGTATTTGTTCAAGAATTATGAAGAATTGGAATTTGAGTGTAACTTTATGATTTCAGTAAGTGCTTTGATTAAACAGTACCCGGATACATTGTTCACTGACATATAAAGACTGTCACCCAGATTTTGACTTCAAAACGTTAAATGATCTTTTAACTTCAATGTGTATTATAGTGCGCCTAAGAT
This sequence comes from Spisula solida, assembly GCA_947247005.1. Lineage (NCBI taxonomy): Eukaryota > Metazoa > Mollusca > Bivalvia > Venerida > Mactridae > Spisula > Spisula solida. The sequence goes on along the minus strand of OX365958.1, from coordinate 4,295,727 downwards.
AATGGGGAATGCAGGACAATTCGGTATATGCCACAAAGGTGGATTAAGCAGGTGCACACTATTTATCAATAATGTTTTAGTACAAAACTAACCGTATTTGTTAACTTTGCTAATTTGTAAAACCAATTTTGCAGCAGTTGACCAAACCGTCTCAAGTTTATAAACATCACAATATCCTAGGCTCACTATAGTGTTAGTATAAATTGGTACAAGAGTACAGAGGAGAAGTACAATTATACAGACAAAGCTTGACAGGTTCAAAATCTACAGAAAACAAAGACTGGTTTATTCAATTTTCGCATATTTAATTGTTGCTAATTTTCACTAATTGTAATTGGAAGACTGGGTTGCAGTCTTAAAGCAGATGTAATTTTTTCATGTCTTAAAATTGCAATTTAATTACAAAGTAATTCCTAGTTTATATTCTTACGCAAAAATGCAGAAGAACTGAAAGCAACATTTTTAGGAGTAGGTTCTTTTGCACTTTTTCCTAAGAATATAAACTAGTATTACTATAAGATTAAATTGCAATTTTAATATTGGTAAAAATACGGACACGTCCCCTTTAACATTGATAAATTTTAATATTCAAGTGTTAAATTAAAGAGGATGAAACAATACCATACCTTGAAATTGGTACCACTCTTCGTGAGCATATGCAATGCAATACTTTCTTTACCAGTAACAAAACCGGGTCCCAGGACTCGAAATGAGTGAGACAGCTGACTGCCATAAACGCAATGAAAACAGGAACGGAGCCTAAGTAAAACAACCAAGTATAGGACACCTGAAAATGTATATAAAATATACAGTAAGATTAAATTGAGTTTTCAAATGAAGTGATGACGTTATAATGAATGTTAGCGCGTAACTTTTATGTGTAATACAACCTTGAGCTTCAAAGATTAAATATAAGTTTCACATGAAGTCATGACACTTGCAAGAGCACAGTCACCAAAAGATGACTACCATCTACTTGAACGATGGGAGCAAGTAGTTATATTCAGACTTCGCACAGGACACAACAGGCTCAATGCCCATATGTATGAAAAACTGAAGCTGTCCGAAACACCAAAGTGCTCATGTGGTGTGACAGACCAGACAACAGAGCACATACTCCAGCAGTGCCACCAGCATGAACCATCAAGAAAACGTATATGGCCAGTTTCAACCACCCTAGACAAGGAGCTCCATGGCAAGAAGGATGATGCTTCCTTTATCGCTATGACCGGGGTGGTAGTGTAGACAGTGAACGAAAAGAAGAAGACATGAAGTCACGACGTTGTTGTGAATGTTAGCGCATACTTTTATAAGTGATAAGAACCTGATTTTATAACACTTTGAACTGATGTATTTTTCACAATTATAGCTCCATCTTAAAGTACGAGGGGTGATCCAGAATTACGTGGACTTTTGCTCTAGAAAGTTTATTGTATGTCAGATCGGTATGAAAGTTACACACGAGCGACTTTTATCTATTATTGACATAAAATGTAACAAATATCTGAAAACAATTCTTTGCATCAATGGTTATTCGCTACCATGGCAACATATAAATGCTTTCGCGGATCAACACATATTTTTTCAGTAAAACGTGTTACGTTAATGCTGATTGTTACTGTGTTTCTTCATTTACAAATTCAGAAATATGGCATCATGTTGTCTAATATTGTATCGACAACTGAGAGAAATTTCAAAGTAAAATTCGATGTATTCGTCATATTATGAATATATATGTAACTGTTGTCATATCATAAATAACGTCAATAATGACGTCACAAAATTTCTTTTACACCCGCATAACCATGTAATTCTTTGTACAGCTAGGGAAAACCCCAATGAAGACGAAAGAAATGTTAGGGAAATAAAGTATTAGACATAATGTATCAATCCCACTTGTTTTTAAATGACATAGACGTTTTAAAGAAGACCTGAATGACGTGACAGGTCATGCGGGTAGAGGTAAAAACCCGACGTTGACTGGATCGGTGCTTACGTTGGTCAGAATCAACCATTCATGACATTAGTGGAAAAATATTATCTTGCATGACTGGTACCGGTACAGTTAAGTAAAGATTGATAGAACGATTAGATATGCATACAATAAGAGCATAATGGGTGAGGGAAAATAAAGAACAGTTGATGAACAGTGTTCAAAAGCATCATGAAATGATACAGGCGCGAGGGCGACGTCGTACGTCATTTTTGAGCTGCCCCGCGATTCATAACCATACCCTCTTACAGACGCTGTATTTACGTTATTTATCATCATATCCACATGAAATTTGGTATACTTGTGCAGTAGGTATCAATATTAGATTGTCCACAGATTTGTAAATGTAAGTGAAGCGGTTTTTGAATTAGAGAAAAAGTCCACGTAATTCTGGATCACCCCTCGTAATAAGGGAATGAAACTGCAAACTTTCTTTTTGAAATCCCGGTTGGATAAAGAGCAGTCATAAAATATCCATTCTCAAAAACCACTCTAAATTTTTCAAATTTCATTTCGGTTCTTTTTCCAAATATTCTCCATCTATTATGCCTATGCATGTTTGCTTTTACGTGGGAGCTTTTGTATTCACAATGTGAGCCTATGTTTTAGGAATATTTTCTGCACCAGATGTTTTTCCTTTGCATTTGATCATTTTTTTTCAAATTGGAAATTGCGTTCCTCTTACCTATACAAAACAAAGAGGCAAACAAATCATATATGATATATACAAGGTGTAAAAAAGTTTGTTTGTAATGTTTGAATTTCAATATTTTATTTTTCTGATATCAGGTGAATGTAAAAATACCAGGTTTAATTCCAGAGGTTTCTACCATTGTTCTAATAACTCCAGCATTAAATGAAAGTATTAGTGTAAAAAATTAAAATTGCACACTGCATACAAAGCTTAGATGAAATTTAGTATGAATTTAAAAATTGAGAAAAAACTTTTTTAACACCCTGTAGATACAATACTTACCCCCTTTATAACGACATCAGCTATCATAGATAGAGGTGTAACTAAACTTAATGCTGATGTTGCTATCAATGAAGACGTCAAAAAACAACCCCTGAAAATAATAACATGTTTGATAGAGAATGCTACACCTACAAGACCATGGTATATATCCGGATACACTACTTTTTAGTTCAATCAGAGAATCACACTGTTTTTAATGGCTCTGACAGAACAGAAAACCAATGTAACACTCTGACGGAACTCAGGATACATGACATTTTAGTTCCGTCCGAGGGTTATATAATTTTTTAGCTGTCAGAGCCACAATAAAACAAAAATTCTCTGAAGGAACTGAGAAGCCATGTCTTGGGACTACAACTGTGAAGACACTCACAACTACCACACCACTCTTTTAAATCATTAAAATACAAGTTGTGTCTCACAGATGACAGGGTGTCAACAGGGCCAAATTCAAAATCAGGAAAATCATATGCGGTCGACCATTTTGGCCAAACAAGAGGACTCAACTGACATTGTTTCCATAGTTAACTCAAGTTGTACTAAAGAAAATCGTTCAGAGCAGATGAAATTTACCATAACTTTGCCATTTCTTGAAATATTTTCATCAAACTACTTTTATTTTGGTCAGAAGTCATTGCTCTATCAGGAATGATAAATCCCGAAATCCAGATAAATCAGGAAAATTGTCACCCCTACAGATGAGCAGCATAATTGCTTTATTGTGCAATTAATTTTATGAAAATATATTTTTTTAATGAGCACAGTATACATTTTAAAACAAATTATGCAATTAAACTATAAGGAATGTAAAACTTGTGTAATCAAACTTTAAGAAATATTTCAGGGCACATTAGGTAATTGCATAAGGTGTAAACAACATAAAACACAATAAAACAATTCTGACAATATACAAAACAAGTAATTAAGAATTGCAAGCAATACAGAAGTCCCCTACCAGTTTGAAGCCATTTTCAATTTTTGTCTGAATCAAAATATTTTTAGTCGTGCATAATCCCCTTATTGCCCCCTATCCATATACCAAGTTTCATAAACCTAGCTTGGAAACTGAGTTATGTCAGGATCCAGATTTTTTGACGGAAGGACTGACTGACTGACTGACTGACCGACTGACCGACGGAGGTCAAAAACCAGTAGGGGACTAACTAGGCTTGGTACCAGGTGTTCATGTGAAGTTTCATAGAAAACCGACCAAAGGTTAGGGAGAACAAGTGCTAACTGACTGTGGGAAATCCAGCACAAAATCAATATGCCACCCAATAATAAAGTACTTAAATATCCACCCACAGGGTTCTACTGAGGCATAATGCCCAATCCTGATAATAAGACACCAGTCTGTTTAGGACACATCCCAACACCAAAACTCTGTTTGAAAGACCATGGCTCGACACTAACACATGTCCACAGGACCGAGACCAGTGGTATTCAAGGAGGACCAATAACTCTTGCCATGCAGGTGGTCCCATTGACACCAAATATTTCCAAGAAAAATTATTTTTAAATAGGATCTAATCACTTTAAAAGAGAGCATGTATGATAATGGAAATTGTAGAAGGAAATCTCTAACTATTCACAATAAAACAAACTGTAGCATCGATAGTAAGAATATAGTTGCACTGTAAGATGAAAGGATTTTTTTATTGCTCAATTGTCCGTAGGACCACCTGAAATTCTGTCGGACCTGCATGTTTCATGAGCTGCTGGTCCTTCGGACCATTATGGAAAATAAGTTAGTGTCAAGTGTCAAGCGTTGAAGACAGTTCCATTGTTAAAATTTAGCAATGAAATTTCAAATGACCATAACTCAGTCAATACTTGGTATTTTTTCTTCAAATAACTTTAATTTTCTGCAGAAAAGTTCATTCTTTCTAGTGCTGCAAATCAGGATATCCAGATTATTCCAGAACAGTAGGACCCCTACATACTATATAAAGTACTTAACTATATTTCAACTTACCAGAGCCACAGGAACTCAGATAGTACAGTCCCAACCAGACCGTTGATCAAGATAAATAATAATTGTTCACCATCCGGCCATTGAAACGTTTCTATCTTAGAATAATGCAGGATAAAGAATCCTGGCCACAACAATAATCCAGTAAACATACCAACAAAACCTGAAAACAAATTGAGTACAATATTGTATAATTTGGTAAATTCAGCATATAATTATGTAGTTACGCTTGCATTAATTTAATAGGACTTTGACATGAGACAAGGGATTGGTCGAGTATTGACCACCAGTACTCGAGTAATACTCAAGTACTTTGGAATTTGGTATTAACTCAGTGAGTACAGAGTACTGATTTTGGTTTCAATACTCAAGTACTATTTGAGTACTCCAGACAGTAGGCCTACTCATGAGTACTAATGAGTACTTTTGAGTACAGCAATGTAAATATACACATAAAAGTTAAACTATTACCCATTGATGGAATTTCCATAGTGCATCAACCATGACCCAAATATGTTTTTAACAGTGATTAGAAATACAATGTATTATACTAACCGAAAAATAAAGGTATATCTAGCTTATCTTCATGGTCAACTTTCCGTCTTAGACCGACTAGATATACAGCATATAAAATAGCACTGGACAGTGCCCATAGAGCACCAGCAGGAATTCTATCTTCAAACTTGAGGTCAGCCAGACTGACCATAACAACACCAGATATACTGAAAGAAAGAAATAACAAAGATAACATATTTGAAAACAGTGGCTGTATAAGATAAGTAATGTTTACTAATGTCAAACCATTTCCCCCTTGTTGTAAGCCATTTTCGATATTTTCAAAGCTTTTTTGTTCAAATTGTATGTAATTCTTCTACAGGTGTGGAACTTCGAGTCAATTTTGGGAAAATGTATTCAATATTTGTCTTGTAAAGCTCTATAGTAACTCAGTTGATGTAAGTTGTGTTCTTGTAAAACTAATCTACCCGATAAGTGGTCCAAAACCAAATTCCGAAATGACATTTGATTTTTAAAACTTTTTTCACTCATAACTGTAAATAGTGAATTCTCAAAACATGAATCCACTACTTACAGCAGTTTAGAACAAGTAATTAAGAATTGCAAGCAATACAGAAGTCCCCTACCGGCTTGAAGCCATTTTCAATGTTTCTGTTGCCATAGCAACCACAATTTTTGTCAGAATCAAAATATGCATATTTCCCTTATTGCCCCCTATCCACATATCAAGTTTCATAAACCTAGCTTGGAAACTGTTTGAGTGATGTCAGGATCCAGATTGTTTGACCGACAGACTGACGGACGGAGGGCAAACCTATAGTCCCCTCCGGTCAAAAACCGGTAGGGGACTAATTAAGGCAACAATATGTTCAAAATACCATGTAAGAATCTCACCTGACTAGGACAGCAACTAACTTAGAAAGACTAAATCTATCGGCCGCCGATCCAGGATAGATGGCAGCACAGATTAACGTAAATAATGAAGATGTAGAGGATAGCACATTCACCACGCCAACTTCTGTATCATTTAAGGCAATCTGGTAGGAATAGTTGGCGAAAAACCACTGAAATAACAAGATTATATACAAAGCATTACTTAAGTACAGCCTAAGTGGTTAAATTAGCAAAATGGAAATATCGGTCAATTTCGTGATTTTACAAAACTCACTATATCAAAAATAGAATGTAACCACCAAACACGAATAACATTTAATGTATATGCATTCAAATACAACGTTTCGCCCAGAAGGCTTCTTCATTTTTTTTTTTAAAAACTCACTAACATACTAATAGTTCCACATCATTTCTGATGGTATCCTTCGCAAGATGATATAAGAGAATCACAGAAACAAGACTGTGTTTAATAAAAGCTTACGCCCCGGTGGAAACCTTGTCTATAATAACCAGCTAAATCAAGCAGGGGCCTTAATTCTATTGAAATGATGGACATTGATTCATGGCGTTGAAAATGAAAGGTGTTTTTGATGGCAAAGTTTGAAAGCAATGCCTTGATAGACTTTGAAAATACTTGAGTTTCAACAACTTGAAAATTTTGGTTAACATTTTCAATGGAACGGACTGACGGACAAACAAACAATAACTATATGCCTCCTGCATCAGTAGATGCCGGGGCATAAAAAGCCAGTCTTCCCTATTTGTTGCTGAACATCGAGCAAGGAAATTACCGGTACTGTCATCATTTTTTATTTCTTCTTTTAGTATGAAAGGGTCACGGAAAAACGCTGTCCTTCACTTAAAGTGACCGCCCTACCACTAAGCTATTACGGCAGTTATAATATTAGCTCATATCTGGGGGTATAATCAGGGGTCCTACTAAAGCCTTACACCCAATCCAGAAAAAATGACGCAAGTTTCAGGTCCCATCAGCACACATCCCTACACCAAAACTCTGTTTCAAACATTGTTCTATAATTAAATTCAGCTGATTAAATTTCAACTGCGAAATGTTTTCAACAAATAACCTTTATTTCCTGCAGAAAAGTTCATTCTTTCTACTGCAGCGAGTCAGAATTATCCAGAGTTATAGGATCCCTGTATACCAGAACATAACAAGAGATGTTTGTAAAACATGTATGCCCCCATGGCAGCCAAACAGTCAGAAATGGTGAAGGTCACTGTGACCTTGACCTTTAACCTACTGACCTCAAAATCAATAGGGGTCATCTACTGTTGTTGACCAACCTCCATGTAAAGTTTTAAGATCCTAGGTCAAAGTGTTATTGAGTTATTAAACGGAAACTATTTTATACGACAGACAGACCGACAGACATGTGCAAAGTAATATACCCCCTCATCAAAGATGGGGGGGCGTAATAAATATGTCTAGAACAAACGAAATGCAATGAAACAAACTTACTATCATAGAGAACATAAATGCCATTTTGGCGACTTGTTTTATAGACAATCTGCTTAAAGCTCGTAAACGTATTTCTTCAGCTCTCAGTGCGGCGGTGTATGACAGACGAGCAATCACTTGTTCTTCTGCATATGTATCTGTAAGTAAATCATACAATGGTAGAATCGTTACATGTTCAATACAAGCTTACTTAAACATTTTCGGGTCCATTTTCACTTGTTCGTTTGTTTGGGTTTAATGCTGTTTCTTAACAATTTTTCAGTTATATACGGTTGCTGCTCCTCCTAAACAGTTTTCCTTGACTGTATCTCAACCAGTATTACCTTACCCTTCCACAAGGAGCAAGCAATTTCTTGTGCAAGAAAATCAACATTGTTACAAAATTTTCTTATAAGGGAACCGGGAATCAAGTTACAAATCCAGCACACTAACCACTGCACCATGGCTGCAGCTATATAGGATCCACCATGAGTGGTAACGATATGCATTTGTTATCACACATGTTGGAGAACATTGTTCCGTCACTGGTTCTCACATGGAAGTTAATGGTATTTATGTGATCAATATTATTATCGAATGGTGTTAAAAAGTAAATCAGACAAACAACTAAGGCTACATTGTTTAATAAGACACGTATTTATGTTTTACTTTAATGATTCTTTTTAAAGCAAGGCTAGCAGGAGAGTAGAAGAGTCTGCCTAGCGATAAAATAAATACCTGTGAGTTGTCTAACTTCCATCAGATTGTTGAAACGTACAGAACGATTGTGAAGCTCTGAAAGAATACAAATATAGAAATGTAAAACCTTTCAAATACTGATAAGTCTGGATAAGGCTAAAGTTTTTGTAATTCAAGGGCATTAATACAACAAGGCCATGGGTGATTAGGCTGATTATCAAACTTGGCTAAGATAGTATACCCATAACATTCCCACAAATCAATGACCATCACTTGATTTTTTTTTAATTACTTCAAGAAGAGGCTGCACAAGACAAATTTCTCATTTTATCAGTTATTCAATGGCAATAATCCAAGAAGGCCTGAGACAATTTGGCTGATAATCGATCTTGGCCAAGATATTATGCCCGTTATCATTGTCAACACCTGAAGGCAATCAGTTAATAACTGTTCAAACAAGTAATTAAGAATTGCAAGCAATACAGAAGTCCCCTTCCGGTTTTAAGCCATTTTCAATGTTTCTGTTGCCATAGCAACCACACTTTTGGTCGGAATCAAAATATGTTTGAACGTGCATTATCCCCTTATTGCCCCCTATCCACATACCATGTTTCATAAACCTAACTTGGAAACTGTTTGAGTTATGTCAGGATCCAGATTTTTTGACGGAATGACGGACGGACTGACAGATGGAGGGAGGGCAAACCTATAGTCTTATTAGTGTCAATATGTTTTGCAAATAAAGGGTCGTAATCCAGGAAGGCCTACAGCAATTTGGTGGATAATCTAATCAGGAATTATGTACTATTTGTTTACCATTGAGGTCATCTGGCTCAGATCCACTGTTATTTTTGTCATCGTACCTCAATGGAACATATATTGGCTCAGTCTGTAAGAAAGATTATAACAAATTTAATTTTAACATGACGTTCAAATTTACAAATGTAGACAAAGAACAAGAAGAGTGTGATATAGTCTATAGAATGTTACCAAAATACTAGTGATTGGAATTTTTGCCAAACAATAGGCATTCAACCTCATTGAATTCCATACACAAATCCAGTTGGTATGACAGAAATTCCTTCAGTGTTGATTAAATTGACCATAACGTTGTCATTTCTTGAGAAATTTTCATTACATAATTTTCATTTTGATCAGGACTCAAAACTCTTTCAGGGTCGAATTCTGGATAAATCAGGAATATTGAGTATTATTGAAGACCCTAAAATACTTACCAATAAATCTTCAGCTTCCCCGTCACCAACAGGAAGTACCTACAACATATAAGAGAACTAAAAGGGTTTTGAAACAAATTGTATATCTCCAACAAAGCCTTTAAGGGCAATAACCCTTAGCAATACTTATCAGACTTTAAAATACAAAGGATTTTGACACAAAAATGTACGTCTCCCACAAATTCATCCGACCTAATTTCCTGACATATTCACAACTAAGCTTGGTACTAAATGTGAAGTTTCACTCAAATCAAACCACCATTTAGGAGGTATTGTTGAAAAGAGAGCTGTCAGAAGAAAACACTCTGTACCACGGGCGGTAATCACGTGACTTCGTCTTGTATGTTAAACGAACAATGGCGGACATTCAGCCTCGGTAAGCACCTATTTTTCTTGAAGTTATATGTCTTACAGCCTCAATAGCAAAACCTCACATAGCCTATCATATGCGCAATGCTTTTTTTCGAACGTTAGATTTAAGTTTTGCCCCATAATGTGAATATATTTCGAGAACACTCATTGAATTTGATCCAGAGTTTCGGCGCAAGGCCGGTATGTTGCACGCATCGTATAAATTGTTGTCGAATTATCCACAAATATGGCTCTCTGCTACGAAAAAGGTATAAAATTATATCAAATGTTTGATTATATCGTGAACGAAACATGTACGGATTTCTACGGGGTAAAATTCGTCAGTATATTTCAATTTTACGAAAGTAGTATGTAAAACGAACGTTTTTGTACTGGTATGTCTCAAGTACAAATCTCGGTAGGGTTCAGTAAGTTCAGAGTTAGCTCTTTTTAAACATCTGACCATCCCATATATATGTTTTATATGTCAAAATATTTTTCAAGGAGAAGTATATTGGTTTTATATTAGATGTGTATTGATTTTTTTATAATCGATACATACTTATGCTACGTTTGCAACTAAGGACTCGGTACACTCTCAATTTAGATTCTGTCAATTTAAAATCGGACATACATCCAACAATTGATCTAATAGCCAAATACACAATACGTCTTATGCTACTTATTATTTAACCAGACAAACAAGGACTTTTCATGACACAAACGAGGTATAAAACAGAAGTATACAAAGGAGACCTTAATGCGAGTAATTGGGCAATGTTTGGATTGAAATACCATAGTCACATTTTAGATTGAAGTTGAAAAGGCATATACATGTACTTGAAGGGTAAGATAATCGTTGCAATTAGTTTCGGGGAATTTATGGTCGATCCTCAGGCGCAGATAGGTAATGGTGAACGCATAAAAATACATGTTATAACATTTATAATGCGAATTGCCTTTTAACTTACTGGTTTCGATGTTACAATTCAATGTAAAAATTCAGATTAGTGTGAATACCCTACCCTATACAAAAACTTTCTGTAAGATATTGTAATTTTAAGGTGATTCCAATTGAGTGGCTTATTAGCTGGTACAATTACCTCCCTCGTTAATGCAAACGACCTTTGTAATTTTCTGAAGGACATAACACATTTTAAACATTGAAACAATTTTAAAAACACGAGTATAGGGTATCTATTTCATATATTGAAACATATAAATGGAATGATTATCAGATGTTTTTATGAAACTTAGTTTCGAGATTATATTTGAGTTTCTAAAAATCGATGCGTCATAGCTGTAACACTGGATTCTCGTGCCTTGCAATCGCGACTCGTAGAAGTTTTTACTATAAAGTTTACGTTCATTCATTCAAAAATATGTCACGTGATACGGGGCGTAAATAGTAACAGCCAATTTGAGAGCTATGTTTTATGGGGGTAAGAATACATGCTCTTGTTTGCTCTATGTTTATATGGATTAATCCGCGGATCGTGTTAGAATTGTTGTTTAGTCTTTCTGGTTTCAATATTATATATGAACTCATTTGTTTTGGGTAGGATCGACACCAATTTAATATTTGTAACTATAGGCACATTTCATATTATTGTTTATGTTCTAAAAATAGTAACAAGATATCATAAAGATATGGATGATTTTATCTGGATGGCAAGAACTATACGGTGGATAATGGCTTAAAACTAGTAATCTTATATTTGAGACTACTAATTCATTTTTCGTACAATTTATAAGTATCTTATATCTGTGGAAAGCTCTTTAAATTCATATTTTGATTATGTAAATAATAGTTTTCTTATCTGAAATTCCCCGTTTAAACAACTATTTAAACTTGCAAATGTTGGTGGTGAACCAGATTAATAATTTTGGTTAATTCATTTTTTGAGTTTGTTTGAAATGTAAAACTATGAAACCGATAGCATTTTTAAAATATGAAAGTCAGGCGCTTCCCGTGGATATAAATATATTGAAATTCCAGTGCCAGTTGTTTATAAATGCTGGCCCCTTTCTGCCATCCAAACAGATAAACAGATACAGGTGCTTGTGACGTCACACTGAAATGTGTCTATTAAAGGAATGAACTTACTGAACCCTACTGAGATTTGTACGTGAGACATACCAGTACAAAAACGTTCGTTTTACATACTACTTTCGTAAAATTGAAATATGCTGACGAATTTTACCCCGTAGAAATCCATACATGTTTCGTTCACGATATAATCAAACATTTGATATAATTTTATACCTTTTTCGTAGCAGAGAGCCTTATTTGTGGATAATTCGACAACACATTATACGATGCGTGCAACATACCGGCTTTGCGCCGAAACTCTGGATCAAATTCAATGAGTGTTCTCGAAATCTATTCACATTATGAGGCAAAACTAAGTTCTAACATTCGAAAAAAAGCATTGCGCATATGATAGGCTATGTGAGGTTTTGATATCGAGGTTGTAAGACATATAACTTCAAGAAAAATAGGTGCTTACCGAGGCTGAATGTCCGCCATTGTTCGTTTAACATACAAGACGAAGTCACGTGATTACCGCCCGTGTGTACAATTAAATGAATTTGTCATACAAACAAATTCAACAAATTTTGTCACAAATATATATATATGGTATGGGATAAATAAATAGACAAAATTATTCAAATAAATACATTTAAGACATTTCTGACTAATACCCAGTAGAAACTTTAATGCCTTGAACAGCCTTCGGACCAAGAAAATAGTTTGAGGCATCTTCTGAATATTTTGCCAGAATTAAAGAACCTGTTGGACTTATCTATGGTGTTTGAGGCATCAAAGTTTTACTGTAGATTGAAAATTTGTCATTTGGAATCAGAGCCAGACTGAAGGGGGTCCTACTGAGGCATAATACTCAATTCTGGAAATAAGATGCAAATCTGTTTCGGGTGCAGGCCTCAACAAATTTATTTCAAAGCTCTCGTCCTGCAATATAGACAAAGAAGAAAACCCCAAAATCTTACTTGTCCTGCTATATAAATAAAGAAGGAAGATAATGTGCAGGACAAGCGGACAAGTGGATTCATTGAGGCCTGTGGTGCCATTAGCACACACTCCTACACTACACCAAACCTATGTTTCAAACATAGTTCTATTGTTAAATTTCAGCTTATAAAATTTCAAATGAATACAACTTAGTCAATACTTTTTTTCATCGAATAACTTTTTATTTTGTGCAGAAAAGTTTATTCTTTCTATAGCGGGAACTGTAGAACCCCTGCAGACTGACAGGAAATGACAAAATAAGGTAAGACTAGTTACCCCGCTTTTCCTACACTGGTTTCTCCAAGGTCTAAAGCAGACAAAGCCACTGAGGTAGAGAGTGAACATGATTGTCTTGAAGTACGTGCTGAAGTATGGCTTATCATAATGCTCATTCTTGAAGAGGTACTGAAATACAAACATAAGACTATCACACATTTATCACAGTTGATTCCTGAAGAGAAAATTTAAATTTTAAGCTCAAGCGTCAAACTTACTACCGGTATGCTAAATAATAAGTTAATTGCTTATAATACAAATCTTCTTGCTCTTTTTAAATATATTTTGATGACTAGAAAATTGAGAGGCAGTAGTCACTTTCTCACTTTTGGAGGCTAGGGAAAGTCCGGATATTATAAAATTGTAATTAAAAATAGATATTTATAATTAGGCAGTGGCTAGTCATCCGGCACCAGACGACTAGACAGCGAAATTTGTCGTCCGGCATTGGACGACTAGCAAACGTTACGTGCATTGGCTTGGAAACCGTCTTTCTATTTCTATGCATTAGGCATCCGAAGCTTCAGTTATTTTCTTGTGATAAGTATCACGTATGTTTGGACCTTATAATAAACTATGAATTCGGCAAGACATGTCAGTGCATTTATTTGAATCCATTTTGTCACCGGCTGTGTATCTCCGTATATTGCTGTGTAAGGTAATTGACAGTTTGGAATGTCACTGGTTATAATAGCGTGAAAACAATGTTGCCGTTTATGAATCGTATCATGGTAGGCCCTATTGTATATAAAATAATAAATTAAAATTGTATTGTTTTGTTATTAAAACTGCAAATGAAAAATAATTAATTTCCATATTAGCTTTGTTTGTGACACCTCGGCAAATGAACGTGCATACTTTGTTTGGCCAAATTGTCATTATTAGGTAAGTTGGCAAGTGATAAGCAAATTGAAAACCAAAAATAACATTCTAATAACTTTATTTGTTTAAATTGTCTCTTTAATTGCATTGTATCTTTTAAAGTTAAAAGGTTGGCATGTGTTGGAACTTAATCTTGTTTGTTCGAAGTTTTTCATGCTATGTCTGCGATGGAATGTGAATTTATGCTGTATGTGGCTATATAAGGTATTTTTGAGTTGGCAAAAATTATACTTATCACAAGAAAATAACTGAAATTCCGGATACCTAATGCATAGAAATAGAATGACGGTTCCCTAGCCAATGCACGTAGCGTTTGCTAGTCGTCTGATGTCGGACGACTAATTTCGCTGTCTAGTCAGTACTAGTTGTCCGGTGCCAGACGACTAGCCACTGCCTAATAATTAAATGCTTTAGAAGTTAGTTATACGTCATACACGTTTTAGTTGCCTTACCTTGGTTAATTCAGATGAGGCTACCCAGATCAAGTCAACTATGATCAGTACAACAATCCCTAGAACCAAACGCTGCGTCTTCGACAGTCCCACCAAACCAAACATTATGATGTTGTCACTTCATCAGCAGTCTGCAAGTAAAAAATATAAAATATAACTTAGTAATTGTGCCTCAATATTATAATCAAACTATGAGGTAAATTTCTTCATATTTATACTAAGTACCACCAAGTGATAGACTGGAGCTATACCGTCACGGAAACTGGTTTGGTCGAAAGTAACTGTGCGCAACTTTTTTCTATTACTTCATTTCTTTTAACCTAAATTGCAAATATTTGTATGTGTCTATTCTTCTATCTTTCCCTTTCCTTTACTTCTCTTTTTCCTTTTCTTGCACACTGTTAAAGAAATGTCAATTTATGACAGTTTAACATAATTATGTATGTAGACAGTGATTTTTTCCTTCTTAAGTTCTTTATTAGGGTCTGGAAAACGCACCCTTTTCCAATTGCAAATAGGCTATAATTTCCCCAAATTTGAATGGAGCAATTCCCAATAAACAATTTAAAAAAAATTCAAAATCGGACATAAAATGATAAAGTTATGAACATTTTTGACAAGAGGTCAAGCTCAAAGAAACCAGTCAACATTGACATGTTATCTCTTTTTGTTTTATTTGGCCTTTCTGCTTCATGGAAATTCCCAATTTCAAGTTGTCACGACGCGAAAATTCCCAATCTGAACAGACCCGGACCCTTTCCCAAAGAGGCCAAAAAAATCACTGGTAGATGAAAATTTCTATTTTAGCAATAATTTGCTAAAAAAACTCTTTGCCGACTCTTCACCGCAGACTGCCCTTGGGGAACACACAAAATCTCCTGCATGATAAGTGAGTGCAATCACACCCAAGTCTTAAAAGTGATAAAATAACCATAACAATTTGACTAGGTACGAGTTTGCTAGGGGACGAATTGTGACAACAGTGACAGATTTGACATCACAGAATATTATTTTTCGTCCAAAAAATCGACGCAATTGACTATCATTATTGTCAAAACCAGCCAACAGCGTGTTCAATAATATGTGAATGAAATTACCTAAATCGTTTTCTGGAGAAGTATGGAAGGATTATTTAATCGATTTTGATATTTTTTGTAAAAAAATCGACATTTTTAAGCGGAAGTACATGTATCGACTTCCGGTGTCTTTTCGCGAAATTGGCAATTAACGAAATGTTCCATTTATCGATACAACCATTTACCGGAATGAGAGTTATTCTTCTTCCATGTACTGAGCTGGGCACTTGATAGGCGCATTAATTAGATCAAATTTATATGCATGGTGAATGTGTACAGAGTCAACAATTAAATATAGTCCAAAACTGTTTTAAAACTATGTACATGTACACAGCACTGATGTCTACTCCTGTAGTCGGGTCTTGAAGGCGTCTAAACTTGGCATAGTCCAAGGCCGACACGTCAGTGTAAATAAAAGACCATTTAGTTATGGTATCCAGAATTAAACTTGGCACCGCTCGAGACCGTCGAAGCTGGGAGGAGATTCCGTTCTGAGACAGTTCTCACAAAGAATAAGCTGGCGAGGTAAAGGTGGTGTTGGCCAGGTGTCCTGGCATCACTCTTGTGGAAGTAAGTACGTGTCTGCTGTGATGTCTACAAGACCATTCTGTATTTTGTACATCATGCACAGTCTGCTTTGTCTATGTCGACTCTCAAGGGACTCCCATTTGAGGTCTTTCAGCATATTGGAGACGCATCCTGGTGTCGTTGTGGACAAAACGGGCCGCTCGGCACAGAACTTGTCCATGCTTCTTGATGTGGCTAACTTGGGTAGGATCCCATACCGTGGCAGCATTCTCAATGATGGGACGAACCATGGCCTTGTAGGAGGCTTCCTTGACTGATGGCGTGCACTCCTTGATGTTTCGTCTCAGAAAACCTAGAGTCCAGCTGTGTGCCTTTGAGGATATACTGCTTCTTGCTGACATCAACAGTTTCAAGGGTGTGACCATGCAGTATGTATAGTGGGTGTTGATTGTAGCACGTCCTTTTGGCACTATACGGATAACGGAACATTTGGCAGCGTTGAAGCTCATCTGCCACTGGCTTTCCCACCCGTCTAGAATGCAGCGAGGTCTTTCTGTAGGCTTGCTCTGTCATTGTCATTCTGTACGATCCTGATAGCATACTGTCGTCAGCAAATAGCTTGGATAAGGAGGGTGTAATTACGTCGGGCAAGTAATAGATATATGCCAGAAATAGCAAAGGACCAAGTACAGTACACAGAGGAACTCCAGATAGTACGTCGGCTGTTTCTGACTTGGTGCCACCCAGAACTTCCTCTGCTTGGTCCTGTTGGATAGGAATGACTGTACCCTTGTTTTGATGTTTCCCCTCACTCGGTAGAAGTCTAGCTTGTGTAGTAGGCGTGAGTGTGGGACTTTGTCGAATGCCTTCGCAAAGTCTAGCAGTATTACGTCAACCTGTTGATTCCTCGCCAGATCGGAGGCAATTTCATGGATTGTTGTCAGTAATTGGCTTTTGCGGAATCCGTGTTGATAATAATTATGACTGTCTTTCAAAATCTTGTTAGTCGAAATGTGCCATGATATGGCGATCTTCTTTTTCGAAGATTGGTACTACTGTTGTTTCACGCAAATCCTGGTTTTTTCCCGGAGTCTAGGAATTGTTGAATATCTTGCAGGTGATATTTTTATTCTGACGAGTACAATTAATTGAAATTATTCTGTTTTAAAACAAACGTTTTTCGCGAGGACACAAACGTCATAATGCAGACAAATAAAGATACGATTCGATAAGTAATCACCTCAGTTGAGATCATGTTTTGCTTATTCTAACAAGCCCTGGACATTGTTATTTTACATATTGATATCATTTGGGTAGTTCTACAGTAATTAAAATATTGTGTTACTGTAGGACTACCCTAATTAAATTTCGTAAATAGTCCACATCACTGAGGGCCATATGACATTTTATGGACTGGCTAGTCAATTCTGGTGGTTAATCAACTCAATGTCCATTGACACCTCTACAGCAGCATTTTTTATAACCACAGTCTAGAACACGCAAACTCTGAAAACACATTGGATAAGTACTTCTCCAAATCTACTTAAACACAATCTTAATTTCACGACATGTTTACCAGTCAGCAGGATTAGGAGCACCGATATAGACATAATAAAGCTATGATTTTACGTATTTTCATATCACATTTGTCATTGTTCTTGTTTTTATAACTAGTAGTTGAATAAACAATTTTTCTGCCGCAAATGGTGCATACAATGTTAGAACTTGGATGTGCGAGTGCGCAAGCAGAAAGAAAGGTAACTGTTTCATCAGCAAGCAGTCACGACTTCTAAGAAACTATGCCAGTTAGGTCATTTTTGTATTGAATGGAAAGAAGTGGTCACAGAACAGTAACTTTCTATTGTTGGGTCAAACAAGATCAATGTCACTATGAACTTTAACATAAAAATGGTTTCTTCTCAACTAAATAACACGTGACCCTAGTATCGCCAAACTTAACATGGAGGTTGGTAAACACCAGTCATCAACAGCTGTATTGATGTGATGTCGCAAATTGTTTCTGATCAAAAACTCAAGAAACGGTTAGACTTAGGGTTTACAAACCTTACAGGGATGTTGATCATCATCAGTAGTTGACCCCTATTGATGTTAAGGCCAATCTTTGTCAATATCGCCATTTCTGACTATTTACAAACCAACATGTCTTGTTGTCATACCGTGAGTCCCATCTACAGTGGGATTGGGTTTTAGCGCTTATCGTGGTCACCCAAGTTCTTCTAGTCTGTGAAAACTTTCAGTGCCAGGTCGCTTTTAATCTAGTTTAGTCTACCACTTCTTACAACTTCTCGAACGCAAATTATATGGGTTTCGGCATCTGAAGAAACCAGATTTGCGCAGAAAATCAACCCACACTTAACCATAGTTCACGCCAAAACCAAAGCATGCAGTATAATCAAGAAATGAGGAAATACTGATTTATTACGATATAAATATTTTGAGAGCGTAAATGAGTGATTGAGCGTCTGTCTGATAGTAACCATATCTTAATTAATACGTCACCTTAGCAAGAAATTGCGAAATCTCCCCCGTTTTAATTGCAGATACACCATATTCAGTGTACTGTAAAATCATATAATGTTAATGGGACAAAATTGTGTGGGTTTTTTTGTGAAAAAGACCATTTCTTGGAGACGTAATTTCATGGATTTCAGATTTCAGAAAAATGACAAGGTAAAAAATTCACACAAATAATCAGGAATCATTTAAGCAAAATGTATAATGATTGTTTAATTACATTTTTATATACGTGTAAACTACCCAAAAACCTAGTCGACTGAACTTGAAAGCAATGTTGAGGTCACTCACGAAAGCCATAACATTACATCACCCACGAATATTTACGATTTTACAATAAGGAGAATATAATTATGATTGCCATCCATTACTGCTGACCAAAAATAGAATTCTGAAGTAAAAAAAACTTGGGGATTTGACAAGTTCAAACATTGCATTATATATCTTGTAAACGTAGCAGATGTTTCATATGAGCAATCTTAATAAATCATATGCACAGATTTGTTCATATGTGTACATCTAATAATTTGTCATTAAGTCAGATATACTGGCGTGCTATTATATTAGCAAGATGCATGCCTCTGAACCATTTCGTCTTTTTGTCGATTTTCTTTTAGTGTGTGAACGCTGAATTGGGGAGGGAGCGGTCTCACAAATGTATATGATAAACTGTTTTCTGAGTAGAGGGTGTGATACTTTAATTTTGCAACGAACTGCATGCTTAGTGGTGGCTCCATCTACAGTTCGCCATTGTACATGCGCTTCCTATTTCATTGTGAGATGACCGGACAATAGATAGACTCTAAGAATGCATGTATAATTGTATACCTGGTCCAAAGCGTTTCATGATGACTGGTGTTGCATGATTCTTGTCTATTACATCGTCTTGTCGCGCCATAAAATATTACTCTCTTGTTGCTCCGTCTTCTGATAGTGCACCGCATACTTTTTATTCAGTGGTACCATATGGATTCTGTCAAAATTATACGTTTTATGTTTTACATTCTTTTATAACCTGTCACAGTGACCTTTCGGTTAGGGGACATTACTCATGACGGGAAACTTTAATTTACACAATCCTGTTAAAAAGGCACGTATACTGTTTCTTGAGTGTGTTACTTTGTTGAATGTGTATGTGGTGTGTATTCGTTCTTGTGAATTGTTCTTGTCTACTCGCTCTTATTCCGATTATATTTTGAGCAGTATGCTGACGGAGTAGGGTTTCGTTTTTTTGTAGCTGTTCGTTTTCATTTTTTCTTGCTCATTTTTGTGGTTGTTCTTGTCGTTTGTGCTTGTAGTATGTGAGCTTTTTGTGCCTTTCGCACTCTGCGGATCCTTACGTTTGTCCATGTTCGATTTGTGATTGTATTTTGTGTATCTTTTCGAGATTTTTGTTCTGTGAGTACATGTGTACCAATGACTTACCAAATAATGCGGTTGATCGGATTGTTGCCTGAAACTTTTTACTTAATATATTATAATATGTGTAGTTTTGAATTTATATGCGCATACGATTACATTATTATTGTTGATACTTCTTCCCTCAGAGAAGATGCATAAATATGTAAATTTCAATTTAAAATAAATTGTGAAGACCTAATGGGCCTGTTACATTCCGAATACAAAATGTACAGTAAAACCTCAATAATTAGACCACCATTACGAGTATTACGACTCCTGTAATTAGTCTCATTTTTTGAAGAAAAAAAGTAATAACAAATCTGATAGGAAAGGCAGCACTCACCAGAAACAGCAAGTCACGAAATGCACAACAAGAACACTTGCACTTATTGCTCGCTCTGCATGATAGTGGCCCCGGTTAAGATGACGAATAATGAGAAAGATCATTAAACGTATATTGTGGTTTGCTTCAAAAGTAAAACAGTGACAGGATGTGCATGAACGTTGTGGTCTTATTATTAGGATAGTCTTTAGGTGAAGTTTTAATGTACTTGTACAGGGTGTTAAAAAGTTCGTTCTCAATGTTTAAATTCCAATACATGTAGTTTGTTTCTCTGACGTCAGGAGAATGAAAAAGGTTCAGGTTAATTCCCGAGGGTTCTACCATTGTTTGAATGAAATTATTCGTGTTAGAAATTAAAATTGCACATTGTGTACAAAGCTCAGATGAAAGTTGGTATGAATTTAAATTTTGAGAACAAACTTTTTAACACCCTGTATATGCATCGCCATCTAATATAGACTTGCATGTATTTATTTTAGATCGACTGTAAAAAACAAGTTTTTACAACCTCTATCAATCACTTTCTATCCCTAATCTTGACTGTGGTTGTCACTACCAGTGTATGTGAGAAGAGAAGACTGATCCACCTTTTGAACATGGATCGTGGTCCTGTGGCGCGCTGGATTTGAAAGCAGACGATAAAGGTTCGATCACATATCGGAGCAGGGCATGCCCTTCCCACAGGTATCTGTATCATTTATAAAGAGCAAACAAAAGAGAACACACCTTTTTTAAATTTATAATATCTTAGAAAGGTTTATGACACAGGAAATTGACCACACAGTCACTGAGGTGTAGTTTGTTTTTAATAAACATTTCTTTAATACTGGTGTTATTTTAAATTTACATTTTACTTGTTACTATAAGCGTTTTATTGTCGTTCGCGTTTACCTGTAGTAAAGACGTATACTTTACCGAAATACTTGTTAATGGAGAATTTATTCAAACAAGGTAAAATTATGTATATATCAAATATTTATAATACAACTTTCATTGTAATTATATTAAATGTACTTTCGACTTGGAACTGTCAACTTTGCTTGGCGCCTTAGCATAAGCACATGGTTTTAAGTTGACTTCAGTGACGAGGTGTCGAGAGTAACTACTGCGCAATGTAAGTGGTGGAACATGTTTCACAATCGAAATAAGATAAATTATCGTATTAAATAAATTAATGATGGTAAATTTGGGCGTGGTTCCGTCTCACTTTTACTTGCTTGTTTTTTGTTTGAGGTTTTAGCCGTATTGGTGCGCATGCATTGTTACACATTTATAAGTGTTATCAAAGGACAAATATATAGAGTTAAGCGTTTATTTTCAAATACAATATATATACAATCCATGAGTGTACAAATGTTCAATATCATCTATACGGAGTGGTTATAATTATTTTATTATGTAATATACATTAAATATACATACTCATTATAAATATTATAACTAGTACAAATGTACTTTAATTTGACACTACTGATTTCGTTGAATTATTTTAAAACATTTGCATAAAATGAGAACTTTTTGATTTAATGTACACATATGTTCAATATAATTTAAAATTATAAGTTATTTGAAAACGTAATTTATTAATTTCATTGTTTTTGTTGGTCGATTGTATAGCCGTTTATGGACTATGTTCCCAATAGAAAATCATATCTTTTTCCAATTTCAAGCAAAATTTTCCAATGCAATACTTTTATTACCGTCTGTGTTTTCATTACTGTTGATTAAACATACAACTTGAAGTTAACTGTTAGAGTATAAATTATTGACTTTAAGGAAGCTGGATCGGTTTAGTGCGCATGCGTTATTTGTCATAGTACGTTATGAGCCTTATAAATGTAAGAATTTGTCAAAATAATCTAAAATAAACCAAACTGAACAGTTTAATGCGGAACAAAAGTTATAAGGATTTTACCTGGGTGCTCTTTTCCTACATTAAATATGCAGTGGGTGGGGTAGAAAGGCAATATATATGAGACCAAAATTAAATATACAATTTTTGGTCACTTGACCTTGTATAACACTGTGTATCCAAACTGTATTGAAAAATATTTTATTATTTAGATCACAGACATCAAATAAAAATGTCAAATTTGAACACCACCACCAATTTTAATGTAATTATGAAAATAATTCATACACACTTCAAACAGGGCTGATTACTCGGAAAACTAGTTCCGTGACCTAGTGTTTTTACATTATATTTTGTGTCAGAATAGATTTCTCTACTTTCTTGCGAAATTGGCAAAATCTAAGGAAGGAATCCACACCGCTCCAACATCCTTAACAGGTTTGGATAGTAAATATGAACTTTTCCTAATTTTGACCAAAATACCGCTCAATTCTACAGCCATTCAATAATATGAAAGTTTTTTATGCAGAGAGAGAGAGAGAGAGAGGGGTGCATAACATGTCGGATGCCCGTGGTCTCATTGATATCTAAGTCAAGTTCGAATATGGATCACATGGGTTAACAAACTAGGTATCCAGGTCAAATATTAGAAAATTATTGTTTACACGCTAGATGTCTATATAAGACTTGGTCAGAATTTTTGTCTCCGTGCCTCAGTGATATCAAGGTCATATTAGAATATGGGTCACATGAGGTAAAAAACTGGACCAAACTGTCAAATCTTAGAAAATGCTTGTTTACACTCTAGAGGTCACATTTTCAGCTTGATCTTCATGAACCCTGGTAAGAATATGTCTCAGTGATATCTAGATCCAGTTTGAATATGGGTCACATTGGGTCAACAATTGCCCAAATTAACATGACCTAATATACTGTCCTTATATATACTGCGAGTATTCCCCCACTCTGGAAGTGCTATTAAAATGTTTTGCCGTGAAACTCAGGTGAGCTAACTATGGCCATCTTGGCCCTCTTGTTTGTAAATATTTATTATGTATATGGGCCGGTGCCATACACGTCACATTTTGGCGACTGTAGGTCTATACAGTGCTCGAATAAACTGTCAATTGATCCATGTTTATTTCGTATTTTGCAGATATCGTCATGTCAGCCATGGTTTACAAAATTATTCTGATGTCGGCCATTTTGGCGACTGCATACAGTGCTTGTCCAAAAGAATGTTACTGTAATGAAAAGTTCACGGACTGTTCACTTATTATGGAGTTTCCATTGAACCTTGACACTGATACAACAAGATTGCGAATTGCACAGATGAATATTGGCGCCATACCAAGTAACGCCTTCAGCTACCTACCACATCTACAGGAAGTAGAGTTCGTACAAGGGATTGTCCGAGAAATCGGTGGATGTGCCTTCAAGAATATGGCATCAGTCGACACAATCAAATTTGAGAAAACCATCATTGGCAGGATTAACAGTTACGCTTTTAATGGGCTGGACAATGTAACAAATATAGTTTTCGCAAACAGTAAACTGGGATATGTTGAATCTTTCGCGTTCTTTCAGCTGAGTAACATCATTACATTTAATGTTTTATACTCTACCATTGATTACCTATCGACTGGTTCGTTTTATGATGTTCAGAGCGTAAGTGTCTTGTTGTTCTCCAATAATAACATAAGTGACGTCATAACAGGCGCGTTCAGTGACGTCACGACCGAAAACTTTCACGCGATGACCAATACCTTTTGGAACATGGATTGTGGCGTTTTTGATGAGATGATCCAATCGTCATCGGTGCCCTTTGAGTTCATTGGAAACACGTTTTACTGTAATTGTTCCATAGATTGGTTGATGAATGACGAGGGAAAAACACTCCACAGTAAATTCATGGGCAATAACAAATGTCATGGACCAACTCCGTTAAAGACGAAGGCATCTCTCAATGAGGTTACTTTCCAAGAGATTGGCTGCAAAAGACAAACGGCCGATAAAAGTTTAAAATGCCAAAGAGACAAATTGGTTCCAAAGCCTAAATGTTAGAAATTTACTCCGCCAGGAGGTTCGAAACCAGATGCTAAAGATTTAAGTGATGATCCTTCTGACGGTGCATCCTGTTTTTCAGAGGTTTCAGTGATTACTTTGTTCGTTTTATCAAGTTTGGTTGTTTTTCTCTCGCTACATCAATAAAGTGTGCGTGTAATGTTTCTCCATGACGAATATACAATATAATACAAAGTCTAGTCTGGCATAAAAAAACATTTATTTTCATAGCCAAAACATTTAGAATCCGAATTATGAGTCGTCCGTCCACTTTTTAAATGTGTTGATTTGTATAGTGATGGTGCTGTAGGCCCCTATTCGGTTAGATTTGATAAAGTCATGGCACCCAATCAAATATTTGCTTGTGTTTTGTAACAAACAGGTCAAGTTCTATGGTATTTTATCCCTTTGAACTGTTTATGTACCAATACTCTGTACAGTTACATACGGTGATCGCAGCTTTCTCACGGCGACTAACAGGTGTTACGCTGAAATATTCATAACCGGCTGCCATTGTTTCGGTTTTCTTCTATATATTAGTTTTGCAGTACTATTTTATAATGCGAATTGATTTTAGCTAATAATAATAGATTTTGATTGTATCTCAGAAAATGTATGGACATGTACACGTATATATGATGTTTATGTTTTTCACTCCCTATCTTTTATATCGCTGGCTTTAAATGAAAAGGTCGTAAGTACAAAAACGCTATTTTGAGAAAACAAGAACAACTGTCGGTACATTACTCTTTCTATATGGAAAGACAAGATTTTTCAACTTGAAATCAACATGACCATCTTAGTTCCCGATAATAGGCTCATATAAAGCGCCTTGTGACGCAGATTGCAAATATGTGAAGGTCTTATAAGGTCGCAAGTATCGCGCACTTACAACCTTCTCATTCTAAGCCAGCGATATCTTAAAAATGGATACATGTATTTTACTTTTTTTTGCCTTATGAAATGTTTTGTTGTTTTTTTTGTCAAGTACTTTGGACATTTGTAATAAAGAACGAGTGCTATATAAATATGTCTGTAATAATACAGTGTAGTCATATTAATTATAAAGGCAATATTCGGTAGTTGATATGTATCATGACTTTGGGCATTAATAATAGGCTATGCTCATCAGGCACCGACATATTTGGAGTGGAAAACAATCACAATCACGACGCTTGGAAATAGGGGTGTTCGGCAACGACAGAAATACACGACTGATATTAAAAGAGGACAGAAGTTTTTTACCTTGATTTCAAAGGCAGGTAACGCTTTGACTTAAAAAAGGGAGACTTCCCAGTGTAATATGAAAGGGAAGTTAACCAAGCTTAAAAACAAAGCACATTTTCCTTGATTACCAATGGAAGTAATTCGTCTAATTGAGTAGCATTTTCGAAACGTTTAGTGTTATAGATATGTTCTTGGACTTTTAGCAGTAAATTCCTAAATGTACATGAGGCGAGTCGGAAATAAAGGAGGTAACTCTTTAAATAATGTCGAATTTTTAAATTCGTAAAAGTTATTTCCCTTTGGAGTCACTAGAGAGAAATACGGACAGCTTTCGATAAGTCAGCAACAAAATTAATAACTACCTCGAAATCAATGGACATAGCCCTGAGTGTCAATGACAAATACTCCCTTTTAAATCTGGGAATACTACCCAATTACAAAAATCTAGACTAATTACTTCCGTTTGAAATCAAGCAAAATTTGCTTTAGTATTTGGTTTGAATTACCCCCCATACCTTTTACACCGGAAACCGCGCTTAGAGTGTCGGAAGCCGCGCCATACCACAGACAGAAACAAACGCCTCAAAGCGGTTACATCCACAGGCTGTTACAATAAATTCCATCGTAACTAGTTCGGGTCTTTCGTCATCGATGTCGAAGTTCCATGTTACGTGAGTAATGCCCGAGGGCTCCCGATTGCCCCTTTCAAGGGGAGGTAACTACTGTAGGGGAGATGTACTAGTATACTCTTCATTGTAGTTATCTACATGAGGTAAAACAACGGAAGCCAGGATCGGTAACCAAAGTCAGGCCTGTGATTATAACGTTTTTTATTGCTCGACTCAACTTGAGCATGAAACTTGAATGGTCCTTAACAGTTCAACAATTTAACCCAGCTTTACTTTATTAGGTAATACTACATTGTTTTCGTTAAGGGTATTCTTGCAATATAGATTTGTTTTTCAAAAAGCCCCACAAAACATTTTACTGTATAACTATTTTTTAAAAAGATCTGTGGTAAATTATTCGTAGAGTTTTACGGGAAAGGTTTTCACATGACCAGGTGACTAGTAAAGCAACGTTCATGGGCGTAGGAAAGTCTTAAACATTGGGGGCGGTGGGGCAAACATTTGGGAGGGGGGGCGAACATTTTTTTTGAGATAGGCCTATGTGGGGGTCACATAAGTGTTAATAGTCTTTGGGGGTCCGGGGCATGCTCCACCGGGAAATTTTTTAAAACAATGGATCAATCTGGTGCGTTCTGATAAAATTATTTGGTATTTTACAAGACCAAGCAAAATTAAGTCCTTATTTGTAAATAGTTTTACTAATTATTGCACAGATGCGCGAATTCTGAGAGTTAAGGGGTTTAGGGAGGAAATTTATCGTAGAGTATAAAAGCAATATAGGAGCTGGTGCAAACTCTATCTTACAATGTATTGCTGTAGTTCTTGCAGCTCTATTTAACAGTTACGTGATAAATTTTTTTCATAGAATAAGATTAAAAGAAAATTCACATTTCATACTTTTTAACCAAGGATAAGAGGCGAACTACCCATTTCAAGACCATTTTAAACGGAAAATTATGGATATGGTCTGAATTATTTGGGGGGGGGGGCAAATGACATGTTGGCCTCCCTGTCCTAAAATTGGGGGGGGGGGCTGCTCCCCTGGTCCCCCTTCTCCTATGCCCATGACGTTAATTCGGTACCATGTTATCTGGTCGATTTTGTCGGAAGTGACTTGATAAATTCTCGTAATTGACATAGGACTAATTCGCATAATTATGTAAGATACTTAAAAACCCACTTCAGTCGAATATGTTTAAATGATTAATGGCCATAAATAAAGTAAAACAATACAAACTCCAGAATTGCAGAAAATGATTAATGGGAAATACAAAGGTTAGAATCTCCATTTGATAACAGTACTTATTAACATGACATGTTGGTTCCGTGTTTCTTAGCTGAAAGCTGGTAATCACGACCAATTTACATCAAATATAACAAAAACACCTAAGCAGGGTTCCCACAAATTTTCTAAGACAAAATTCCCTCACTTTTCCCTGATTTTTCCCTGACCACAGAGCAGTTTTCCCTGGCTTTTTAGAGCGATCGTGCGACATCGGTATCTTTTTGTTAGAGCAAAATATGGCAATAAAATAGAGAAAAGGATGCTATGTTTGCCCTATATGGAACAAAAGAGTTTAGGTTAGCAGTTTTTAAGGCTGTTGATTAACATTAATTTAATACTCTTAGAAATACTTTGAGCGAGCAAAGCGAGCGATAATTTTGTTCAGGCTAAAGTATTTTCTTCATAGGAAATGACACTTAGCAACACCTTCAATGAAAAATTCCCTGACTTTTGCTCATTTCCAAAGTTCCCTGACTAATTTAAAAATTCCCTGACTTTTCCCTGACCTTGAACAAATTATGTTTTTCCATGACTTTTCCCTGACCGTGGGAACCCTGCTAGGTAGAGTGTCAGCTTTGACACGGGAAGGCCATGGTTCGTTCGTCGACTGTGTCATACCAATCAAATACTGTTAAGCACAGACAATTCAAAAGTTATTCAAAACGGCAGCAGCGCCTAGAAACCCACGTAAGAGATAACACAGGAACTTGCATTTATAAATTGAAAAATAGTGAAAAAAATTACCTCATTCACCTCGAAGCGGATGCTCAATGGAGTCAACGCCATTTCAAAACTCCACAAATATTGGCTTTAAAAGCCGATATTAGACGATTATCGGTACCGATCGGTTGAGGTTCGGATGTATTCTGTATTGGTATTAACCCCTTTAACTGCCTAGATCATATATTTTAACTGTCAAGTTGGTATAGAGAAAATATTTGTATGAGAATAGTTCATGGGATACAATCGCATTGCATTCCTGTCTATATTTTAATACAAGCTGTACAGTAGGCCCAGTGAAAATATTTTTTTTTCAATTTTGTTTTTCCTTTTTTTTTTAAAATCATAAATTCAAGTTCCTGTGGAGATAGATACAGAACACAGATTGCTTACTAGAGTAGGCCCAGTGTGCAGCACTCAATGTGAGACCTGTGTTCATTGCTTACTAGAGTAGGCCCAGTGTGCAGCACTCAATGTGAGACCTGTGTTCAATGCTTCCTAGAGTAGGCCCAGTGTGCAGCACTCAACGTGATACCTGTGTTCAATGCTTACTAGAGTAGGCCCAGTGTGCAGCACTCAATGTGAGACCTGTGTTCAATGCTTCCTAGAGTAGGCCCAGTGTGCAGCACTCAATGTGAGACCTGTGTTCAATGCCTACTAGAGTAGACCCAGTGTGCAGCACTCAATTTGAGACATGTGTTCAATGCTTACTAGAGTAGGCCCAGTGTGCAGCACTAAATGTGAGACCTGTGTTCAATGCTTCCTAGAGTAGGCCCAGTGTGCAGCACTCAATGTGAGACCTGTGTTCAATGGTTCCTAGAGTAGGCCCAGTGTGCAGCACTCCACCTGAGACCTGTGTTCAATGCTACCTAGAGTAGGCCCAGTGTGCAGCACTCAATGTGAGACATGTGTTCAATGCTAACTAGAGTAGGCCCAGTGTGCAGCACTCAATGTGAGACCTGTGTTCGATGCTAACTAGAGTAGGCCCAGTGTGCAGCACTCAATGTGAGACCTGTGTTCAATGCTTACTAGAGTAGGCCCAGTGTGCAGCACTCCACCTGAGACCTGTGTTCAATGCTTACTAGAGTAGGCCCAGTATGCAGCACTCAATGTGAGACCTGTGTTCAATGCTTACTAGAGTAGGCCCAGTGTGCAGCACTCAATGTGAGACCTCTGTTCAATGCTTACTAGAGTAGGCCCAGTGTGCAGCACTCCACCTGAGACATGTGTTCAATGCTTCCTAGAGTAGGCCCAGTGTGCAGCACTCCACCCGAGACCTGTGTTCAATGCTTAGTAGAGTAGGCCCAGTGTGCAGCACTCCACCTGAGACATGTGTTCAATGCTTCCTAGAGTAGGCCCAGTGTGCAGCACTCCACCCGAGACATGTGTTCAATGCTTACTAGAGTAGGCCCAGTGTGCAGCACTCAATGTGAGACATGTGTTCAATGGTTCCTAGAGTAGGCCCAGTGTGCAGCACTAAATGTGAGACCTGTGTTCAATGCTTCCTAGAGTAGGCCCAGTGTGCAGCACTCAATGTGAGACCTGTGTTCAATGGTTCCTAGAGTAGGCCCAGTGTGCAGCACTCCACCTGAGACCTGTGTTCAATGCTACCTAGAGTAGGCCCAGTGTGCAGCACTCAATGTGAGACATGTGTTCAATGCTAACTAGAGTAGGCCCAGTGTGCAGCACTCAATGTGAGACCTGTGTTCGATGCTAACTAGAGTAGGCCCAGTGTGCAGCACTCAATGTGAGACCTGTGTTCAATGCTTACTAGAGTAGGCCCAGTGTGCAGCACTCCACCTGAGACCTGTGTTCAATGCTTACTAGAGTAGGCCCAGTATGCAGCACTCAATGTGAGACCTGTGTTCAATGCTTACTAGAGTAGGCCCAGTGTGCAGCACTCAATGTGAGACCTGTGTTCAATGCTTACTAGAGTAGGCCCAGTGTGCAGCACTCCACCTGAGACATGTGTTCAATGCTTCCTAGAGTAGGCCCAGTGTGCAGCACTCCACCCGAGACCTGTGTTCAATGCTTAGTAGAGTAGGCCCAGTGTGCAGCACTCAATGTGAGACCTGTGTTCAATGCTTACTAGAGTAGGCCCAGTGTGCAGCACTCAACGTGAGACCTGTGTTCAATGCTTACTAGAGTAGGCCCAGTGTGCAACACTCAATGTGGGACCTGTGTTCAATGGTTCCTAGAGTAGGCCCAGTGTGCAGCACTCAATGTGAGACCTGTGTTCAATGGTTCCTAGAGTAGGCCCAGTGTGCAGCACTCAATGTGAGGCCCGTGTTCAATGCTTACTAGAGTAGGCCCAGTGTGCAGCACTCAATGTGAGACATGTGTTCAATGCTTACTAGAGTAGGCCCAGTGTGCAGCACTCAATGTGAGACCTGTGTTCGATGCTAACTAGAGTAGGCCCAGTGTGCAGCACTCAATGTGAGACCTGTGTTCAATGCTTACTAGAGTAGGCCCAGTGTGCAGCACTCAATGTGAGACATGTGTTCAATGCTTACTAGAGTAGGCCCAGTGTGCAGCACTCAATGTGAGACCTGTGTTCGATGCTAACTAGAGTAGGCCCAGTGTGCAGCACTCAATGTGAGACCTGTGTTCAATGCTTACTAGAGTAGGCCCAGTGTGCAGCACTCAACCTGAGACATGTGTTCAATGCTTCCTAGAGAAGGCCCAGTGTGCAGCACTCAATGTGAGACCTGTGTTCAATGCTTACTAGAGTAGGCCCAGTGTGCAGCACTCAATGTGAGACCTGTGTTCAATGCTTACTAGAGTAGGCCCAGTGTGCAGCACTCAATGTGAGACCTGTGTTCAATGCTTCCTAGAGTAGGCCCAGTGTGCAGCACTCAATGTGAGACCTGTGTTCAATGCTTACTAGAGTAGGCCCAGTGTGCAGCACTCAATGTGAGACCTGTGTTCAATGCTTACTAGAGTAGGCCCAGTGTGCAGCACTCAATGTGAGACCTGTGTTCAATGCTTTCTAGAGTAGGCCCAGTGTGCAGCACTCAATGTGAGACATGTGTTCAATGGTTCCTAGAGTAGGCCCAGTGTGCAGCACTCAATGTGAGACCTGTGTTCAATGCTTACTAGAGTAGGCCCAGTGTGCAGCACTCAATGTGAGACCTGTGTTCAATGCTTACCAGAGTAGGCCCAGTGTGCAGCACTCAATGTGAGACCTGTGTTCAATGCTTTCTAGAGTAGGCCCAGTGTGCAGCACTCAATGTGAGACATGTGTTCAATGCTTACTAGAGTAGGCCCAGTGTGCAGCACTCAATGTGAGACCTGCGTTCAATGGTTCCTAGAGTAGGCCTAGTGTGCAGCACTCAATGTGAGACATGTGTTCAATGGTTCCTAGAGTAGGCCCAGTGTGCAGCACTCCACCTGAGACCTGTGTTCAATGCTACCTAGAGTAGGCCCAGTGTGCAGCACTCAATGTGAGACATGTGTTCAATGCTTACTAGAGTAGGCCCAGTGTGCAGCACTCAATGTGAGACCTGTGTTCGATGCTAACTAGAGTAGGCCCAGTGTGCAGCACTCAATGTGAGACCTGTGTTCAATGCTTACTAGAGTAGGCCCAGTGTGCAGCACTCAACCTGAGACATGTGTTCAATGCTTCCTAGAGTAGGCCCAGTGTGCAGCACTCCACCTGAGACCTGTGTTCAATGCTTACTAGAGTAGGCCCAGTGTGCAGCACTCAACGTGAGACCTGTGTTCATTGCTTACTAGAGTAGGCCCAGTGTGCAGCACTCAATGTGAGACCTGTGTTCAATGCTTACTAGAGTAGGCCCAGTGCGCAGCACTCGAACTGAGACCTGTGTTCGACGCTTACTAGAGTAGGCCCAGTGCGCAGCACTCGAACTGAGACCTGTGTTCGACGCTTACTAGAGTAGGCCCAGTGTGCAGCACTCAATGTGAGACCTGTGTTCGATGCTTACTAGAGTAGGCCCAGTGTGCAGCACTCAATGTGAGACCTGTGTTCAATGCTTACTAGAGTAGGCCCAGTGCGCAGCACTCGAACTGAGACCTGTGTTCGACGCTTACTAGAGTAGGCCCAGTGTGCAGCACTCCACCTGAGACATGTGTTCGATGCTTACTAGAGTAGGCCCAGTGTGCAGCACTCCACCTGAGACCTGTGTTCGATGCTTACTAGAGTAGGCCCAGTGTGCAGCACTCCACCTGAGACCTGTGTTCGATGCTTACTAGAGTAGGCCCAGTGTGCAGCACTCCACCTGAGACCTGTGTTCGATGCTTACTAGAGTAGGCCCAGTGCGTAGCACTCAATGTGAGACCTCTGTTCGATGCTTACTAGAGTAGGCCCAGTGTGCAGCACTCCACCTGAGACCTGTGTTCGATGCTTATTAGAGTAGGCCCAGTGTGCAGCACTCCACCTGAGACCTGTGTTCGATGCTTATTAGAGTAGGCCCAGTGCGTAGCACTCGACGAGACCTGTGTTCCATTTAAGCTGGAGTAGGTTCAAGTGTAGAGTTCAGTCTTATACATTTTACTTGCAATCGATTCTCACCGTCATTGGTACACTGGGCAGCAATTAATAGTAGACAAGCGGTCAACGGTTTTTGGGAGTTGTTAGCCTCCCAATACTATCATTGCCCATTTCTTATAATGCAACCTGAACGCATTTTAGCCCATGAGCCACCAATAGAAGACCCTCCCACCCCCTAGGGAATTTTGGTCACTATATTTTTCTGAAAGCATATGGTCCCTGGAGTATTTTCCTAAAGTCTGCACTTTAGCCATTGGGGCGTTAAGATTTTTTGGGGTAAAACGTCAAAAAATATAAACGAAAAGTACCAATTTTCGGAATCGGTTAACTACAATCTTATTCATTATGTTATTTTAAAATAAATCTCTGTAACAGGTAGATATTAACCTGTCCTATCTAGACTGAAAAAATCAGAGTGCTGCTATTGTGCAAAATGGCTTTTTTGGGGTAAAACGCTAAAAATTATAAGAGAAAAGTGCGAATTTTTGGAATCTGTGGACTGCATTGGCATTTATTGATTTTTTTTTAAAAAAAATACTCTTAATTGAAAGATATTATAGTGCAGCTTCATACTGCAAAAAATTAAAGCCATGTTATTACGCAAAATGTGATATTTTTGGGGTTAAACATCAAAAAATATAAACCGAAAAGTGGGAATATTAGGAATCTGTAGATTACAATAAAACCATTCCTATGATAATTTTTTTGTAACTAAATAATATGAGCCAGTCTCAAGGAAAACCAGCTATATTGACAAAAATATTGACTTTAAGATTTTCCACAGTATTGCAGGATAATGTTAAATAAGCAAATTGAAAAAGAAATTATGTTAATATCTTGAGTTTTAAGGAAGTTACAGCTGTTTTTGTAGAGTCCCTATTCGGAACTTTTTGTGTGACGTCGCAAACGTCATTCAAACGTTATTCGACGTAACCGAAACAAGTATTTCATTATTACACCATTTGATCAATTCTTGACATAAACTGTTCAAAAAAGTACCAAATTCTATAATTATGTTTCACTTTTCAAAATGGATATCAAAATCGATATTATTTGCATTCAGAGAAAGGCTTCATCTGTTTTAAACAACTAAATCCTCGTTTTTCTCAATCGGAGTACTTTTCTGAAATTGGTCACCATAGCAACGAAGTACATGTATGTTTTTTCGACATAATTTATAGGGAAATTTAAAGCTAAGGTATAGTACTATTTGGGTCAATTACTTAAAATAGAATCAATAGATATGTATTTTTCCTTATTTTAGAGCTTTATCAAAATCGTGTTACATATAGTAATTACATAATGTCATTATAGCAGGTTTTCCGGAGACTGGCTCATATTAATGTGATAAATTTGTAGTAAAATGCAGTTTAAGATTTCAAATATATATTGTCAGATGAGATACTTTGGGGGAAAATTACAAAAATAATAAATGGAAAGTGTGAATTTTGGGAATTGGTGTCCTAGTTGTAACTTACGACCATCGGGTACGGACATTCCTAGTCCTAATGGGTATTCAAAATTACATTCTAACCATATATAGGCAGTTCTGGTACTGTTGGATAAATTATTATTAAACCCCTAAGTACATCCATACCTAGTCCTAATTGGTACATACGAATAACCATTACATGCGATATTGGTTATATTTAGCACTAAACAACCCTATACAGACATCAGTTGTCCTATCGGGTATTAACTACCACCATGCACAGACAGTCCTAGTCTAATTTGATAGCATAACCAATACCATTCCTAGTTCTATTTGATATTCAAAACCACCATACTTATACAGATATTACTGGTCAGACTGGGTACTCATAACCACTGGTAGGTACATTCATTTCTCGTCTCAATGGGTAGTCACACTTACCATGTTCTAATTGGGTACTCGTAACTGCTTATTGAAGTACATACATGCCCAGTCATAGTGGTGACTTACATATCCATATACATACATTCCTGGTCCTATTTGGTACTCTAAACCACCATGTACAGGCATTATAGGTGCAATTGGGTACTCATTTCCACCATGTACATATATTGCTGGTCGTAAAGAATACTCATAACCACTAGGTTCAGACATTCTCGTTGGATACTGCCGATCATCAATTGACAACTCAGGTGCGCCATGTGGCTACATGCTTGGCCTTATTGACCACTCATAACATATGTACTACTCGAAACCTTCATGTACAAAATCAGTTGTCCGATTTGGAACTACCAACTACTAGGTGCGACCATTTGTTGTCCTATTGGGTAATCACTACCCCCGTGTACAGACTGTGATGTTCTTATTGGATACTCATACATACATTCCTAGTCATAGTGGGCACCCTAACTACCATGTACATGCATGCCTGGTCCTATTGAATACACAAAACCACAATGTACAGACATTTGTGACTGGGTTGGGCACTAACAACCACTAGGTGCAGTCATATGTTGTTCTATTTGGTCACTGATACCACCATCTACAGGCAGTCCTGGCCCTATCAGGGATACATAACCACTAGATGCATACATTTATAGTCCTAGTGGGTACTCAAAACCACTATGTTCATGCATAAGTGGTATAATCGAGTCCTCACAGCCACTATACTCAGCCATTATTGGTCTCTGTGGGTACTGACTACCATGCATATACATACATTCCTGGTCGTATAGGGTGCCAATAACCACGATTAACAGACATTCCTGTTTAAGATAGATACTGGACATCATCATGTTAAGACATCTCTCAATCACTAGTTACATACATTATTGGTCTTATTGAGTACAGACAACTATTGGGATCACCCATTCCTTGTCCTAGTGACACTATGTAGAGACATTCCTGGTCTTTAAAATTCAGCAGTGAGCATGCCTAACCATCAGCTGTGACCATTTTTTTCATCAAATTGGGTAATAACTAACCCCATGTACATGAAGCATGGTCTAATTAGATACTCATATCGACTAGGTACATACATTTCAAGTCCTAGTGGGTACCCACAACTATCATGTCCCATGCATTCCTTGTCTTATTGGATACTCCAAACCACAATGTACAGACGATTGCAGACGGATTAGGTACTAACAACCACTAGGTGCGGTCATTTTTTGTCTGATTAGGTCATGATTACCACGATGTACAGACAGTCCTGACTTTATTAGGTACTCATAACCACTGGATACATACATTCCTAGACTAAGTGGATACCCGTAACCACCATGTACATGCATAAGAAGTGTGATAAAGTACTTGCAGCTACAATACACAACCGTTATAGGTCCTGGGTACCCACTACCATCATTTACTAGTACATGTACATACATTCATGGTATTATTTGGTATGCATAGCAACTATTCCGGATCCTGTTATGTACATACATTACTGGTCTTGTTGGGTACAGACAACCATTAGGAGCACCCATTCCTCGTCCTATTGACGACTTAGTGCCTTAGTAGAACATTCCTGGTCTTGTTAGGCAATCATAAACACTGAGTAAATCAGTCCTAGTCCATGTATGTATTCACGACCACCTTGCACATAAACTCCTAGTCTTATTAGGTACTCATAACCATTAGGTACATCCATCCTAGTCCTAATGGGTACCCACAACCACCGTGTTCATGCATACTTGGTTGTATTTGGTACTCATAACCACTAGGTGCATCAATTAGAGGGTACCCAATACCACTAGGTACAGGTATTTATGGTGATGTAGGGTACTGACACACACCATGAGCAGACAGTACTACTGGATACACACATCCATGGTCTTATAGGATGTGCACTATCATGTGGTATCTCATTTATTGCACTATGTGTACTGGTAACTACAAGGTCGAGAGATTCCTGGTCCTCTTGGATACTCACAACCTCCCAGAACAGCCATTCCTGACACAACCATGATGCACAGCCATTGTGTCACAATGAATAGCTGTACAATAACATTTGAAAAAAAATGAATGTATATTTACCCAACCCACTTTTGTAAAATACATGTTTGTATAACTTAACACAATCCATACAAATGTTACTGATGCCAACTATAACATACATTGCAAACAAGTGAAAAATGGAAATAGATTTCAAAATCATATTGTGAGTACTTGTAAATAAGTAGAACGGCTGTTTTCAATACTTTAGTCATTTTGGCGGCCATTTTGATGGCCATTTTGATGGCCATTTTCCATAATAGACCCCCCTTTTGTGCATTTAAATGTTAAAATACATTTTGGGAATATGCCTTTATTGGTATTTACAATTGCAATTAAAATACAGTAAGGCACAATGTGTTATAGCATAGTTAAGTGAATACATCGTTACAATTTGTACACCATTTAAAAGCAGGGGAGATAATCTTATTTTTGCTTTTCCTGCTGAACGACCCAATGTCTGAAGTGCAGACTTTGGGAAAAGTATTGGTAGGTCAAAGCCTTTCATAATTACCAAAAAAAAGATCAATGACACTGTATTCTGCCATTAAAGTGTACCGATTCTCAAAATTTGCACTTTTTCATGTATTTTTTAATGTTTTACTCCAAAATTATCCCATTTGCATAATAACACGGGACTAAAATTTTGCACACTTAAACTATAAGTTAATATCAACCCATGAAAGTGTTTAATTACAAAATAACTTACTAAATGTGATAGTAATTAACCAATTCCAGAAATTAACACTTTCGTTCATATTTTTACCCCAAAAATTCTTATCGCCCCAATGTCTGAAGTGCAGACTTTGGGAAAAGTATTGGTAGGTCATAGCCTTTCATAATTACCAAAAAAAAGATCAATGACATTGTATTCTGCCGTTAAAGTGTACCGATTCTCAAAATTTGCACTTTTTCATGTATTTTTTAATGTTTTACTCCAAAATTATCCCATTTGCATAATAACACGGGACTAAAATTTTGCACACTTAAACTATAAGTTAATATCAACCCATGAAAGTGTTTAATTACAAAATAACTTACTAAATGTGATAGTAATTAACCAATTCCAGAAATTAACACTTTCGTTCATATTTTTACCCCAAAAATTCTTATCGCCCCAATGTCTGAAGTGCAGACTTTGGGAAAAGTATTGGTAGGTCATAGCCTTTCATAATTACCAAAAAAAAGATCAATGACATTGTATTCTGCCGTTAAAGTGTACCGATTCTCAAAATTTGCACTTTTTCATGTATTTTTTAATGTTTTACCCCAAAAATATCCCATTTTGCATAATTACACGGGACTAGAATTTTGCATATTTTGAAATTCACACTTTCGTTCATATTTTTAACGTTTTACCCCAACAAATCTTAACGGCCAAAGTGCAGACTTTGGAAAAATACTCTACTGGTCATACGCTTTCAGAAAAATATAGTGTCCGAAATTCCCTAGGGGGGGGGGGAGGAGGGTTTATCCCACTGGCCCATGGACTATTTAGGCTTACCAATGTGAATCCGCATTCAAGTAGTTCCAGAAACTATCTACTTTCCCAATACTGCTACATATGTTTCTCCAAATTTTTAAACTGATTTAATTCAATCAGCAACATTAGTTTATTCTAAGATCAACAATTATTGTCAAACTGTTCGTTAAATCAATATTTTTGCAGATAATCCCTCCGCCGGGGCGATATCGAACTTGTTTCGTATTATGAAAATGACGTGTTTATCAAATGTCCCGGCTGTATAGCTTTTTTAGAATTTGTATTTGCGGTTTCGGATGTAGCTTTTTTTAGAATATAGTGTTAAACAAAGCTCCAGATCGGGGTCACGCGATGGTTTTAACGATGACTAGTATATTGTCTGCAAAATACTGTTATGTAATCATATTGTTTGGCTGTACTATAGCTTTCTATAGACTGTGTCACGCTGTGAGGCAAGTGATTACAAGACGGTACTGTAGAATCTGATAAATAGGCGCTTAGTATTATTTTAAAGCCACTTTTGATATACGCATTCAATACATGTATTTCATACAAATTAACATTTCCCTTTTTACAATTATTTAGATACCCAACATGCCTATATAGTCACATACAAGTATGCCTATTTGGACATTCAAGACAAGATCGGCAGTAAGAAAACCAATACATTTGTATTAAACGTGTAAAATCGTTTTGAGCTTTAATAGCGCCCCCCGGCCCCACCAGCACTCTCAGTGCTTTGATTATAATAGGTACTCAGAGCAGGGCTTCGTTTTAAAAACTTGTATTTACTGCTGGCTGATGTAGGTACATTGTTGTGGACTAAATTTTAGATATGCATTTAATGATTTGCAGTGTACCTAAAATCAGTTACATTATATGTTTGACATTCTTATCTTAATTAGTATTAGTTTAAGTGCATTTGTTAAAGGTGCTGCCTCACAGATCGGGCTAAAATTTTTGTATGACGTAATTTTCCTACCTTACCGAGTATTTATATAATAGAAAGTCACTGGTGGTTGCTTTATGAAAGATTTATGGCATAAAGCAATTTAAATCAATCTTGATATTTGGCACTCAGTATTTTTCTGTTTGAAAATATCGCAGAGTTTCCTTCCAAAATGTTCTGTGAATTATGTAATTCACACATGATCAAACTGTAACTTCAACAAACTAAAGCCGAAACATCTGTGAGGTATTCGGTTCGTTTCGCAATTCGTTTTCATCGAATGGAAACAAATTTCAGGCAATTTAAGTGATAGTAGTGCTAATTCTATAGGGTATTAATACCCTATAGAATTTTGGGTGTAAAATGCTAAATTACTACAAAATGCCGATGTTTCCCAAGTTATTTTTTATGTGAATGTCGTTGTTTATGGCATATACAGGAAACTATACCTAAATTACATGAATATTTGACAATTTAATTTTATTTTTGCAATACACCAATACGTGAGGCAGTCCCTTAAGTTAAGTTACCAATTTTCAAGGGCTGCTATCAACAATTCAGTTGTTCAGCCTCCCTTTGACGTTTACTTCCCCTGGTCATTGGGCTACCTAAGGACACCTGCTTTCGAGTCTCCCTGTGGAGACTATTTCTCTCCTGGTGGGTGTCCAGCGGCTCCCAGGAATATCGAAAATGTACAGACATCACCCTCACAGGTACCAATTCACATCTTGGTGTAGTGGAGCATGTTGGTTATTCTTGCTTAGAGAAATTAAGCAGTAGCAAAGATGGGGATGGAACCTGGGACATCTCGATCCCAAAGGTGTGCCCTACCTCTAGACCACCACTCCCCATACTGATCGCTGTGTAAAGTCACGGAGTAGGTATTGGCATTATGCCTCTATCAATGCTTCAATAATAAACATAGTTTGGTTAAATAAAGGTTAGACATTCGTCATTCAGATTTCATTCTAGTCAGGATAAGAAATGTGTATTTTTTCAAATGCTAAAAACTGCCCTCTTACAAATGAATGCTTTTTCTATCATCCGTGATAGGCCTGAATCAGTGTTGGCAGTAAATGGCGATTTGATAAAGTACCATGGACATATCAAGTACATGCCAGATTTAGGATTCGCTGGAGAAATAGGGATCTCTCTGGAAAGTCTATACACTGTAGTGTAAAATAAACTTTTATCACATAACCACTTTGAAGAAAATATTGTGAGCAGGTGATGACTGACACAGGGTATAATTTATAGCTCAACTGAGTAATTCAATACAATGATAGCTTCAGCCCTTCACTTCTGAACTTCTTGATAACTTGTACCAAGAATGTATTGATGATTTGGTTATGCACACAATGACATACATCACCACATCTTAGAACATAGCACCACACAATGACATACATCACCACATCTTGGCACATATCACCACACAATGACATACATCACCACATCTTGGAACATATCACCACACAATGACATACATCACCACATATTGGAACATATCACCACACAATGACATACATCACCACATCTTGGAACATATCACCACACAATGACATACATCACCACATCATAAATTTGCTGCCATGGGTACACAGGCATCCCAGACTACATGATATTACGGGCCCAGGGTCGTGCACAGGTTTTTGGGCCCGCTAGACCCCTTTAAAGAGGGCTTTGAACGTAGATTTTACAAAACTGAAATTTCTGGTCCTACCCGCCATTGCGGTACGATTCCCTGTGGAATTGCATTAACATTTAGCGCCAAAAAGTTTTTATTTTTCTATAGCATGCTAGACTATAAGGCTAGACAAAGGGGTCAGAACCAATGCCCTAAAGGGGCCAAAAAGTAGGTCTGTCAAGCTAAAAAAAAAAGTTTTTCGCGCTAGGGTCACCGTCACATCGTCATTTCCGGTGACCTTTAGTCGAAATGTTGACAATTTTTTCTACTTTCGGTTTGAGGTAGGTGTGTAGCATCCGGATGTATCGAGTTTTGATCAATGCTGCAAGTCAATAGTGTCTCAGGGACGGGGTATAGGGACCATATGAATTTCTCATAACCCCCCAAAAATCGTGGTAGCGGAAAGGATATGAGCTAAAAGCCTACCAGCCCGCGGACGCTAAACATAATTTGCAATTGGGATGGCCTAATTTTGTCAATGTGTCTGAGGTCTGGATCTAGATCAATGCGTTGTAGGATATGAGCACGGTTTTTCTGTCCTGGTTTTTTGGTTACATCCCTAAAAAACTCAAATATTTCCTTTCTTGTATATATGACAATCCCAATAATAATATGAACTGGAAGATGAACTAACCTTACAATAGATAAATATTACAAATACTTGGTTAAAATCATTATTTGCTAAAAAATCTTTCAATATATGCCAGAATCTTGGACAAAAAACGTAAACGTTTTGCACCAATGGAAAATTTGATGTCTTTTACATCAATCTGGTGATATTTTATTCATATGGATCTTTCGAGTATTGCAAAGATAGGTAAATGTTTGACATTCTAACTATCAAAATGTCCAAACACTTACTAATATTTAGAAAATACCATTTAATTTTAGGGGTTTGTGATGTAACACTTTGTGTCCAATTGGTTACGTCATGGCAAAATCCATACAAATTCGTTATTTCTATGAGAACATGCTAAAAAAGAGGTTTAATACCGGTAACCGGTGGTACGAAACACCTCAGGGACGAATCAATGTCGCTTATGCCATAAGACGTTTTAATAATTGCATCGACAAAAAGCGTATGAAAATCGGGTCAACAAATGTTACATCCCTAGAATTTATACATAGGGCAAAATTAACATAACGGTTATTTCACAAGGTTTGTAAAACACGTTGAGTAATTAATTAGTGATGTCAGGCGGTCCGTATTTATTTTTGAAGGTGCAAGCGACAAAGCGTCAAAAATGGCGGACAGGAAAATCGGAGTGGGGTAAGGTCATTCTCGATATCGACATTACCCAATAATACCCGTTTTTCCGGACCCGAAATTTCACGGTCAGGGGGTTAGCGAGCAATAAGCGGTATAGCGGGAGTGTATATAATTATTCTTTTTTGAACGTTTAAACATTAAAAACATATAAAACAAGTATTACACATTATCATTAAACATCTTTGTTTTTAAACTTTAGCAAGAATTATCCTAAAAAATGCTTTATATTCGAAATATTGCATTTTATTCTACACTGCCGCTTCCGTAGCTCGATACCGATGGCGAGAAAATATACGCATTTTTGAAGTTAAACATATTATTTTGGCAAAAAAATTGTCAGCGAGGTCGTAAAATGGTGTTGTCATTGTTTACTAGAAAGACTTTTTACAAATTATTGTACCTGGTTGCTCTATACGCTATAGGCATTTTCCCCCCTCACGTACATTCGGAATATCTCGCACATTGTCGCTCAATAAATTCCGTTATCCCGGAAAACGGATTTTAACCTGGAATGTCGATATGGTGAATAGAATTGTTACATCCCCAGTTGCGGAGAAAATCCGTATTTTTTATATTTTTGCTGCAGAAATGAAGAGAAGACATTGTTGGTTTAATAGATGAAGGTTTTTGCATTCATCTTGTATTATTTCGCTATTTATAGAGAACGGAAAATAATGCTAGCAGGGCGGTAAGTACCCCACCCACAATAGCACCAGTGACTTTTTACAATTTGATAGATAACTTCAGTGAAACTGAACAGTCGGCGAAATACAGATTCATACATGCTTTAAGTCGGACTAGGTATCTCCATAGGTGGATATTAAGACATATTGCAGGTTATGTATCCCACAATGAGAATATTATTGCTAAGATGTAATTTAGACATCCAAATGTTTCATTGTTTTTTGCTGTCAGTGTTACATCATAGATTGAAATATGAAATACTTCAAAAATACCATCTTCAATATGAAATAATGAACTTAAAATTACTAATAAATTCTTGTTGCTGGTGGTACTTCATGTCTGAAAAGTCTACAATTATTATTTTATTAGATAGGATACTGAGACAATCAGAGACACCAAACAGGAGTGTCCAGTGTCCTTGATACATCTTAATGCATTACAATGGTGTCCTAGATACATCACATAATTAAATCTAAGATAAT
Source organism: Spisula solida (assembly GCA_947247005.1). Classification (NCBI taxonomy): domain Eukaryota; kingdom Metazoa; phylum Mollusca; class Bivalvia; order Venerida; family Mactridae; genus Spisula; species Spisula solida. The sequence goes on along the minus strand of OX365958.1, from coordinate 4,252,335 downwards.
ATCGGCACTATGGCCTTGTTAAATGATATCAATGCCACAGTTTTAAAGCAGACCTCCGGCTTTACCTTTTGATGTGATGTATATATATGGCAACATATTTTTTTAATCAATATTTGTTAAATTACATTATGATGTAACTTGACACAAATTTTAGTGTCCATGTTACCAAACTTGCAACTGATGTATCTACTTATGATGTCCACGTTACATCTTATTTGAATAAATGTTTTATTTGTAACTGGGTACCTCAATTTCCATGAATGAGCAACTATAAATTATACCAGTGAAGAAATGAAAATCCTGAAAATTGTAATTTTATGGGTTTTTTCTATTCCTATAAATAACAAGGATGAAATCATCTATGATGTAATTTGACACCATGGCATTGTGTCAATGTTACTTTTTTTTGTAAATATTGTGTCCATGTTACATCTTATTTGAATAAATGTTTTAATTGTAATTGGGTACCTCAATTTCCATGAATGAGCAACTATAAATTATACCAGTTAAGAAATGAAAATCCTAAAAAATTGTAATTTTATGGGTTTTTCTATTCCTATAAATAACAAGGATTAAATCATCTAAGATGTAATTTGACATCATGGCATTGTGTCAATGTTACTTTGTTTTCTAGATATTGTGTCCATGTTACATCTTATTTGAATAAATGTTTTATTGGTTATTGGGTACCTTGATTGCATGAGGTACTTTATTTTGGGCCAGATGAATTGCTTGCTTAACACTAGAATACAAGATTTTGATTGTATGTTCTTATATAGAACTGTGACATATAACAGATGATAGTGATGTAACTTGAACCGAAATATTGTGTCCATGTTACGTCTCTGATCATGCTTGTTTATTGCAATAAATTGACAATCAGTGGTGATATATACAGTATCAATGTCATATTCATGCCACTCTTTAACTTGATAGGTCGCTATGCAATCATTTCAGTTGGTAGGGACTATCAAAATATATTAGTTGACTACTAAGATGTAATTGGACTCCATAACCAAAAGCAGAGGTTTTTAAGTTCTGTCTGTCAGTCTGTTGGCAGTCATAGCATTTTTAGTCCTTTACCAGTTTTGACTGGATGGCACTTATGGTTTGTGCTCAGTCAGTCTGTCCGTCCGTCCCTCACACTTTTATGGATCCTGTGATAACTTTAAAACTACCCAATTTTTTTATCATGAAACTTAAAACACAGTTAGATGGAAATATATATATGGTGATCGTGCACAGCATTTCATTTTGCTCCTATGTCAAAGATTCCGGTTGCTATGGCAACAAATATGCTTTATCTGATCTCGCTTGTTTACTTCAGGTGTACATTGCGGGTAAGATTGAAACGAAAATCTGAAAACCCAGAGCAACAGAAGATGGATGCAAAGAAATTGAAGCATGAAAGATATGAAGACTGGAGTACAAAACTTAAAAACAATCCACAGAAGTATATGGAATTTAAACAGAAAGATGCTGCCAAACAAAGAATCAAGAGACAGCAGATGAGCAACGAACAAAGGCTGGTGTACAATGAAAAATGTAAAGAGCGTATGCAAAAATACAGAGATAGGAAGAAAGAAAGGGGAGTTGAATGTTCCGTAAACAAAACAAGGCAACAAATAAAGAAACAAAGGGACTACTGGCGCTCAAAGAAAAAGGAACAGCGGTCCAAAATGAGTGAAGAACAACGAAGAGCAAACAATGAGAAGCGAAAAAAACTGTACCATGAAACAAGGGCTAAAAAGAAACTTGATTATTCAACACCATGTTCTTCCCCTAGTACTGACGCAAAGGCAAAGGAAAAGTTTATGAGAATCCCCAAAAAGGCAGAGAGATTTGCAGACTCAATAAGTAAACTAGTGGGCAACTGTACTCCACGTAAAAAGAATGAGCTACACAAAAAAGGCTTACTTCTGTCTCCAAAAACCAAACAAAGGCACAGCACATCAGCAAAAATTGTTGCCAATGTAAAACTACAACTGAAAGCATTGAAACAAAGTCAAACTGTTAGAGGGAGGCAGTTGTATTACCTGATTACAAAAAAAGGCCTAGTTGGAAAGCATTGTAATGACCACAGCATCCGACAAGCACTTGATCTTAAGTATAGCTATTGGACAAGGCTATGCCATTTACAAGAGGAACCAATTCAAAAGGTCACAAAAGTTTCGGATGAAATGAAGGAAAGCATCAAATCGTTTTACATTGGGGAGTCCGAAAATCTACCGACTAAACGCATGGCTTCAAAAAAGGTTTTGACAGAGACATTGAAGACTTCACACACCCAGTTTCTATTAAGCAAGAATCATGGATCAAACGTGTCACTGAGCACTTTCAAAAAGTGCAGACCTGGACAAGTTCTGACAATGGACAGGGACAAATTTCAATCATGCCTTTGTGAATATTGTGTCAATGTTGAGTTTAAGCTGGAAGCTTTAAAAAGGGCCTGCAATGCTGAAGGTTTGTCGGAACTAAAGATTGAGAACAAGTTTGATTGCTTGAAGATAACATTATGCCCAACAGAACTTTAATTTAATAATAAACAATGTTATGAAAGAAATTGCGCATACTGTGGTGATGAGTACATTGCCCTACACTTTCAACCATTGGTCGAGAAATGTAAGGACAAAACTATCAAATGGAAAAGATGGGAATTGTGTTCAGTTGGAAGTGCTGGAAAAAAAGCCAATAGACAAATGCTTAAAGAAAAAGAAGGTAATGTTCTTGACCTCTTGAAGCAGTTGACTGATGAAGTGAAACCTTTGGCCAAACACATTTTTACGGCGACATGGCAGAGACTGCAATACCAACAGCTGAGAAGCAATGTTCCAAATGACTGTGTGGTAACAGTAATGGATTTCGCTGAGAATTATCGTTGTCTCAATCAGGACGAAGTACAATCGGCCTATTATAATTATCAACAAGCCACACTGTTTCCTGTGGTGGCTCATTACAGATGTCCTCACTGCACAGATGCAATTGTAGAAGAATCAGCTGTCTTTATAACTGCAGATCTAAAGCATGACAGTCATGCTGTACGTCATTTCACGAAAGAAATGGGTGAACACCTGAAAGAGACTGTGTCATTTTCACATGAGATACAGTATAGTGATGGGTGTGCTGCACAATTCAAGTCAAAAACACCATTCCAACATATCTCTGAAGAATCCCATCACGTCGTTGAAAGATGCTTCTTCGGTTCAAGACACGGTAAAAGTTGCTGTGATGCTTTGGGAGGTTTAGTGAAAAGCCAAGCAACAAAGTATGTTAGGAGTAGGAAAGGGACGATTCCAGATGCAAAAACTTTGTATGACTTTTGCAAGAAGAACCTAGCTGTAGAATCAAACGAAAAGTGTTCACACAAGAAGAGAACATTCTTCTACTTTGAAGAAATTGATCGAGATTCCGAATCTAAAAAACTCTTGACATTACCAGGTACACGGTCATTGCACAATGTGAAAGGTGTGTCACCAGGGATTGTTAAAGTACGTACTTTGGCATGTTTTTGTCCTGAATGTAGTAGTGAAGATGATAATGCCAAGTGTGAAAATGAACATATAGTGGGGGAATGGAAATTGTGCTCAATACAGGGTGGCAAGCCAAAACATAATGGTGGCGATGGAAGGAGCAAGACGAGATCCAAGCCAAAGCGCATATCAAGACGAAACGCACAAAATGCAAAAGATAGCAAGACAATACCAAATTCAGACCATCAGAATTTAAATGGAAGAAATGAGAAATCAAATGGTCAGTCAACAGAAACAGCTGAAAATGTCAAAGAAAACGAGACCAAATACCCATTTCTTAACTGTGCCACATTTGTTGATCTTCAAAATGAGGTGAAGTCACTACTTTTGGAAAAAATACCAACCATTGAGAATGTGACATTTTGTAACACTAACAAAGTAATTGACGATAATTCTCTACCCCTGCTTCCAAATGATATTCCTTTGAAACCCACATCTCAGTTATATCCATGTTCTATATATGGCGACGGAAATTGTTTGCCAAGGGCTGCCAGTGTTTTGGCATATGGCCATGAAAAAAATCATTGTGAAATGAGGAAAAGAATAGTGAAGGAGCTTGTACAAAATGAAACATTTTACTTGGACAACAAAAAAATGAGAAGAGGAAAACACCCTGATGGCGATGACAATGTGACAAGAACCTTTGCATCATACTCCGATTGCTATATATATATATGGCCAACAAGAAACTAACAATAAAAAATATTAAATCTATCTACAGGAAAGAAGTACTCCAAGTCAAGCAACCAGGCAAGTGGATGGGTCTATGGCAAATAGCTAGCCTAGCCAACATTTTGCAGCGTCCCGTAATTTCGGTTTCACCCGAATATGGGGCAAATAACACCCGAAAGGATATGAACAGGGTATTTTATCCTTTTGAAGAGTATGTTGAGGCAACTCCTGCATTTTTCATGTGGACAAATGTTAATGGAATTGCAGGTGAAAGGGACTTTGTCCTCAATCACTTCACAGCTATGATGCCATTGGATGAGGAGGTGCAGATAAGTGAAAGTGAATCTGACAGTTACAGTTTCAATGCTGACGGTCTGCTGGGAGACTGGATTTTCAATGACATCTTAAACGAGAATATTGAGAACACCAACCTAGACGCTGCTTTGTCTACTAGAAGTGGAGACACCAAAGATGACACTTGCAGCAGTTTCCAGGTCAAGGAAGATGAACCCAGGTATGTAGCGTCTTGATCAACTTATGTTAAAGTAGACTTTGATTATTGACTAACATAAGGAACATGTCTTTTGTTAATTACTGTAAAGCCACTTGCAGATGACTACATGACTTACTCTTGCCTTTATACAGTGAGGAGACTGAGAGCACTGGCCCAGACGTTGCCTTGCCTGATGCTGTGGAAGATAGAGACACCCAAGATGACACTGGCAGCAGTTTCAAGGTCATGGAAGATGAACCTAGGTATGTAGCTCCTTGATCAACTTATGTTAAAGTAGACTTTGATTATTGACTACCATAAGGAACATGTCTTTTGTTAATTACTGTAAAGCCACTTGCAGATGACTACATAATTTAACTTACTCTTGCTTTTATACAGTGAGGAGACTCAGAGCACTGGCCCAGACGTTGCCTTGCCTGATGCTGTGGAAGATAGAGACACCCAAGGTGACACTGGCAGCAGTTTCAAGGTCATGGAAGATGAACCCAGGTATGTAGCTCCTTGATCAACAAGTAGACTGCTATTATTATTGCCTATCATTATGGGCATGTCCTTTGTTAATTACTGTAAAGCTAGTTGCAGATTTTTAGATGAGCTTTATATAAATAGGTAATGAATTAGATTAATAAGTAATTAGTTCAAATTAATGCAATGTTTCTTCTCATATTTAATGAATATAGTTCTTAAAATCTGCATGTGAAATCATTAATCAAATATATCTGATAGATACCGTTCTGGAGCTTACATATTAATAAAACATGGTAGAAGTCTTCTTCCTGGTGTAGTAAGTAATCATTAAGTTGAAGTTGATGTTATGTTTACTTTTATTGAAGTTATTCGTGTTAATGACATTTTTATTTCCATTTCCTTCAATTTTCTATCTTTTGATTGGTCGAGAGCAGAGGTATATACTTGCATATACTTCCTTTGGTATTACTCCGCGTTCCATAAATAAGTCTGTAAGTCTTATGACATAATTTCTCCGAAGAAATATAAGGAAATGAAAATAAAAGGATTATCTAGTTGATTTTAGGGGTATATGCAACCATATACCTCATCCGAAGCACTCACATCTTTACAGGATGTGAGTGCTTCGGCTGAGGTATATGTTTGCATATACCCCTAAAATCAATAAGATAATCCTTAATACTACTTTCAGTTTTTTTAATTTATGGCAATTGCTGACAACCTTTGAATGTTGATTTTCTATATTTTCAATTACTGTAAGTTTTAAAAAGAGGTAAAGAGTACAATATATATAATAATTGTAGTTACCAAAAGAAACTGAATGCCAAATAAATAGTTAATACCATTTGGTGTTTACAGACAGTTACTACTTTCATGATGTAATATAAAGGAATTCTATTTAATTATATATGTTTAGATGAAGTAATCAACAGTATTTGTAACTATTTAGAAGTGCTTAAATAAAACCGTAAAATGCTAAAATAGAGTTAATTGTAATTTATCGGTCATTTGATAATTAAGTTAGCATTAAGTGATAATTAAGTTAGTATAAAGCAATTTGTTTTCCTATTTCAGGTTGATGAATGGCCTTGGGTCAACTATTTCACAAAGAAAAAGAGCCGGTGGCTTCTAAATGATGTTAAATACACTGTTGATCTGACAGATGTTGTGAAAAAAAAATGAACACACCAGAAGTGTGTGCTGCGGGTTCTCGTCGTTATTACAAATTTCAGGTGTGTATTATTAATAAATTGTGTCCTTTCACTACTTTGTAATATACTACAAAAACCTGACAGAAAAGGAACACAGACAAAAAGCAGCAGGGGGGTTAAGTGACAAAAGGCTTATAAGTTGTATAATACAGGCAGAGGTGTACTGAAGGAAACAAAAGATAATGAAGCAATGGCTTAAATTATTCTTTTTTATTTCACTAAACATAGCTGTAACTCTAATGCCAGTTGTTATGTGTATGAACATCATTTATCACAATTCTTTTTAGCTCGACTATTCAAAGAATAGTGGGGCTATACTGCTCACCCTGGCCTTGGTGTAATGCTTGGTTAAGGTTTTGCGTGCAACTTCTTCATTTGAATGAATTCTCACTAACTACTTAAGATAGGCACTTGAAACTTTCCACATATATTCTAGGTCATTATGTGAAGTCACTGACCAAGAACCATAACATTTTGTGTGAATTATGCCCCCTTTTTGACTTAGAAATTGCGTGCAAGATGTTACCTCAACAACTACTGAAGGAGTTCACTTGAAAGCTCACACATGTCTTCGGGGTTATAATGTAAGGTCACTGGCCTAGAACCATAACTCTGAATTGCATTTTGACTGAATTATGCCTTTTGTTGGACTAAGAAAATCCTGTTTAAGGTCATGCATGCAAGAAGTTATCCAAGAACTAATGAAGAGTTTCACTTGAAACATTACACATGTCACCAGGGTCATAATGTCAGGTCACTGGCAAACTCTCATAACTGTGACCTGGATTTCAGGCGTATATTGTGTAACATAATATCTCAGTTCCTGATTTCCACTTAAAGGCTTAAATTCTACTATCCAGCACTGAGAATAGTCGAGCGCGCTGTCCTTTGACAGCTCTTGTTATCTCTTTTCAGCATGAAGACTTGGGAGCAGAGGTGTAACAGGATCTGAAATTTTACTGTTTATTTTTATCAGTAATAAAGTTGATGATTAAAATACATGTTTGTGTTTTTTAGCTATAAGCTAAGACAATGTCACAAAGGATAGTATTTTGTTAATGCAACTGCTATGGTGAGCCTCCAGGTCCAATGCACTTTGGTTGCCTGGCTAACCAGTTAATCAGGCCAGAGAAAAATATTTTAGATTCTCATCCGCAAAGTCCCCGTCTGCCATCTTTACTAAATAAAAGTAAACCTAAACAAAACATATTATGGATACTATAATATAAATGAGCTGCAGTCGTATAAATGATCAATTTAAACATTTTAAATGATAAACTTAATAATTTTATGCACTAAACCCAGCCTTCCATCCCCTCAAAATCTGGATGAGAACTGAAATAGTTTTTCCTTTGGCCTTACTGGGAGACATTTTTAGCATCCATATTTAAAGAATATTGTATTGGAACACAATATGGATAGTGAAAATACCTCAACCCAAAACGGGAAATGTGCATGATTTATGTTATATATATATATATGCAAGCATAATGACTAAATGCACTACTGTAATGAAAAGTAGTTACCAATCACCTGTGTTTACTAGCACAACAACATAAATTTATGTCTTGTGCAAACAGATTAAACTGGCACTTATTACTTTCTGTCAATTCACTCTGATTAGTTCGTGATTAAATCCGAAGTTTATTATCATATGTTTTTTAATATATCATAAATATTTATCTTGAATTTACCGTTATTGACATTCGCATACAATTTACGATGACAAACGGAATATTCACGAGTGCCAGTTAAATCCGGACGCACAATATTCATGTCCGTCTACCATGCTGACATGTTATAAACACCATAGCATACAGCGGAGGGTAGTTAATGGGTTATGGGCATCTACAGTGCATTCACCAACACAGTGGAGCATTCACTGAATGTACTTTTCAGTTAAATCTATTGATTTCAAAGAAATTGAGTTGTTGAATATGAAACATTATATTTCGATTAAATAACTGTACTTCACTTAATATAACATAGATCTGGAATATTTAACTTCTAGTGAATAGAAGAAAACTTGCGTTTGGAAGTTTAATAGAATTTCAGTAAAATTAATTGAAAAGTTACATCAAGTTTCACACAGAAAGATTTAGGTGCTACATATATGATACAAAGAAGTCAGATTTTCGTATCTAATGTTACATGCAAGCATACAAACAAATTGTCACTGTGACATTTCACAATAGGTCACACATTTTCAGTTTTCATTCAAAATGCAATTGCATGAACAAATTTCTTGTAACATCGATGGTTATATTATATTTGTAGAACAGTCATTTCATTATAAAACACAAAAATACTGTTGAATTATGTATATTTTTCAATTTAATAGACCGGGTATCTGATTATGAGCCATATAAAATAAGCATAGAGTCTGGTTTCTGAAGACTTTGTATCGCATTAGAATTCTGAGTCCATTGTTACATCACTGAAAAATTTTAATGATGCATTTTGCCGCAGAAATTTACCCAATTATATCTTCTACATGCTTATAAATTTAACACACTGTAAAATATGAAGAAACATCTAAGAATGTATTCATATTTTGTTCAAAAGACAAAAATATCCAACACAATTTGCCCATTTTGTGTCTTGTTACATCACCAACATATGTTAGGCAAAATACCTTTGGTTTTCGATAAAAGGTATATAATATTTTACAGCATTGAAATACAACTGCTTCATTAACAGGACAACCAGGGGTAATGAAAAATTAACTTATTCTTATTCATATGTTAATGGGTTTTGTGGATTCTGTCCAAAGTTACATCACAAATGATGTTGAAGTTAAACTGTTAATAACTTTAAAACCGCTTTAGATTTCTTAATATAACTTTGAAAAAACTTATCAATTCGATAAGACATGTCATATCAATAGAAATTAACTAATAAAATGCATCTTTAATTTCTTTAAAAAAGTTGGACACCAAGGAATTGGTGATGTAACAAAAAGTGATGGACAGAAAAACCGTGCTCATATAGCGGTATATCATCTCATTTGTTCATCACACAATCAAATAGTTTAGCTTCATTTTATGATGTGTTGGGCATTTGTCATGTATAATTGTCACTGTTTGTGGTATGTGATGTTTTTGTGTTTTTCTGTGCCCGGATGGTTAAGTTGAGTGCTGCCTTCCCTGTCCGATCTTCTATTATCTTTTTTCAGCCTTCAGTTATTTTTTGGGCTCAAATTGAAGTCATCAGCAATATACCGGATTTTTTCAGCACTTTGAAGATACATGTACAAACAAACTTGCCTTTTCCTTTATATTATTTAAACGCTTGAAAAAGTAGTCCCTTTCAAACAAATATGTTTTCATGCATGACATTTGCAAGGTACAATGTACCAATACTTTGATACACCGCATGCAGACGATATTAGACATTCAAATGATATATGCATGTAACATATACCCAAACATTTTCCCTATACTGTTATGCTAATATTTAGACCAAATAAAATACAGGTTCACCTTGAAATTATCCAGATATGACATTTTGTATGACCCCACCCACCATAGTTCATGCTTTAACGATGTATAAATTCCTATAATGTAAACAAACTATTTTTGAAAAAATATTGTCCACCATATAACTGTATAAATGCACGATTTAAACACATAAACATTTAAAAAAGAAATAAAAAAAGACATGCTCCCAGTGTGGTTTGAACCCACGATCCTCAGGAATATGTCAAAATTATTTCAAAATTAAACAAAGGGAGATATTTTCAAAACAGAGCCATATAGAGTTATGGTTCTTGGTCACTACACTTCTCCTAGTTGCTGTCTATTCACCTACCAAGTTTCAAATCAATACCTCAAATAGTTTTAGAGTTATGCTCTGGACATTTTTTTAAATTAAACAAGGGGAGATAATTTCAAAACTGGGCCATTTAGAGTAATCGTTCTTGGTCACTTTACTTCTGCTAGTTGCCATCTATTCACATACCAAATTTCAAGTCAATACCTCAAATAGTTTAAGAGTTATGCTCCTGACAAAATATGGGACGGACGGATGGGACGGACGGACGCTTACTATTACTATATTATTACTATATCCCTTCGCCTTCGGCGGGGATAATCAACTACTTAGTTCATGAAGTGTCACATGTAAAATTGATAGAAATAAATGTCCTCTAAATGGGAGAGAGTTATTCCCCGGAGGAAGGGGTTTCCTTAGGGGCTCATCAAGCCTTCAGAAATAGGACTGGGCTATATTTTGGGACAGTGTTTAACTGTGTACAATAATTATGTATGCATTTTATCCACAATGATCTTGAATAAAATCAGCCCAAAATAATAGCACCGGGTGCTTAGCCGGTAGTATATATTATAAAAAATATATGTCAGAGCGACGATATTTAATATCGACTATTTATTTGTTGTCGAGTCGCCTGCAGTGAGCCCCAAGTTTAATTTTACTTGTAACTCGACTTGGTCACGGCTTGCACGAGTTTTTCCATATAAGGATATTGGGTTAGAATGTGTGTAGAAATTTTCTATTCATAGGATTAGTGGCAGTCAAAACAACCTATTGACAAGCTCGTGTTGTAACTTTGGACGGTCATCCTTCAGTACCCATTGATCAATATACACATGCAGTCGACCTTTAAAAATCACCACGTGGTCAAATCTAAACAAAGATAGGCCTACCATGGACTCGGGTAAGATTTTTCTGTTTATTTTAATAGCTCCACTATTCGTAGAATAAGGGGAGCTATGGCAGTCACCCGAGCGTCGGCGTCGGCGTCGGCATCGGCATCGGCATCGGCATCGGCATCGGGGAATGCTTATGTTAAAGTTTAAGTAGGGCCTACCAAAGAGTACAGGCCGAGAAATATGATCTTTGGGCCTACATGTTTTTAACCTCTCATATTTTCAAAGTCCTTAGTGATATTGCTTTCACAGTGACACTGTGTATACTTGTTCACCATCATGGTCCCCACCCCTACATAGGGATAGGCATTTTATCAAGCGTTTTGATGAAATTATGCCCCTTTTTCAACTTAGTGCGAATGTCAAAGTTTATGTACATTTTTTCTAAGTATTAAGTAGGCCTCTAGTTGTATGTGTAGATATATGCAGGTCTCAGCATCTACATGTATTAAAGTAGATCTCTAGCTGTATGTGTAGACAATTGCAGGTCTCAGCATAATCTTGAGTAGATCTGTCTGCTCAGATGGGGCCAACAAACGGACTCAATCATAAAAATTATCAAAGTAGGCCTACTTATTTTACCTAGATTTCTATTAAAACTTCAAAGACTCGATAATAAATAGAGGATCTTACATGAGTGTCTTTCTATATTGAATTTATTAAACGAGTTGGATAAAAAAGAATGCACACACTTCCCCTTTAGCAAATAAACTCCATAGGAGTAAAGCGGTTCATTGAAAGAGCTAAGAAAATAGTGCAACAATGTATACACCAATATGTTAATTGTTCTGCCTTTGAATATAATATTTTTAGGGTATCTAAAATCCTGCAGATGTAAAACTACGCTTAACAAAATAAATAATTAAATCTAGGACCACAGCAACACAACGAATTATGTTCTGTTCCGTGTTCCGTTCCGGGTTTTAGTAACAACCAAAGACAGGGGAAGTAACTAGGTTTTCCGCGTGAATTTATTCGCGATTCGTCTGAAATAGCCGAAAATAACTGATTGTACACGATGCAAGTACTTGGTAAGTAAGGAAAATCGTCTTTAATACTCAAAATTAACGAAATATATACAATGAAATCAACATCCGATGCCGTGTGTTTGTGTAGATGACAGATATAATTTTGGTATGTACATTTCGTCCCGATCTTATTCGAACCCACGTTTAACGGACCTACCGTCATGTTTACTTACAGTTATAACTTTAAGTTCTTGTACATCTGTTATTGTGTGATTATAACATGCCCTAGAGTGCTCATAATCGGATATAAAATTTATTCTATTCTAAAAATGTATTATTTTACTTTTTTGACAACGTGTATGAATACATGAATTAAGTGACTAAAAGCAGTCGAAGGCCGTCGAAGTAGAAAAAAGTAATTTTAAACGCATTTAAACGTTATAGTAGGGTCATATATATGTTAAAATGTTCATTTGTAATTAATAAAAATCGAAATACTTAAAAAATAATGTAAAATGATGACTTTATAATCCAAAAACTATACGATGTCTAGAGTCAGTGTACCCGATTTCGCACACTTATTTCACATTTAACGTCGTAAATTATTTACAAAGTATTTTTTTTCAAAACACTTAGAACAAAAGAAAGAAGATAACTAAATGTGTAAAATTTTGTATTTACGGTGGTGAATGTCAAGGACATCATGCTCTTGGCGCGCTTGATTTGGGATTAACATTATGGAACATGTTCTCACAATTTTGGACCCGGTTTCGCACACATAATTTTGAAAAGAAAATTTACAAATAATTTTTTTTTTTTTAATAAAAAATGTTAATTGATCAACAAACTCACCATTCATCACAAATTTGACGATTTTTAATGTCTTGGCACCTGCAAAAATTCTATTTGAAACCCACAACATGAGACATAACAGTTTCAACTGTAATTTATTAAGATTATAACATTAAAAATCTCATAGATTGAACATTTTATCACTGATAATCATGGACAGCGTTCAAAACAAACAGAAACTCAAAACAAGTAACTCAGAACAAGTAACTCCAGTATCAGTTAAGATATAATTGTAAGATATAAGCATGGTTCTGTGGCTCATTTTTGCTGATTTAAGCCACGGATATACACAGAATGTAATGCAGGCTTCGCGAAAGTGAGAAAAAAAGGCCGGACATCCGGTCCGGCATAAAATAGATTTGGCCGGACCGAATCAATTTTGGCCGGACCGAACAATATTAATAGGAAACAGTTAAAAAACCAAATGAAGAGAGATGTATAGATAATGCATGTTCTTCTTAAATTATTCAGTGGTAAATTATTTAGAAATGCATTGTTAGCTTTAACACACAGTTAACAAGTGTTTTCAAATAGGCCTAATTAGATAGTTTGCCTTTTCACAATGGGCTCATTCAGCCCATTCAATGAGCATATATCAGACAGGACTTTCTGTCAAGAGAAATGTTATTTTCATTTTACCATTTAATATCAAACATCTTTAAACTAAATCACGTTTTTTTCGTGTTAAAAAGCCCCCTCGGAAATCGTCAAAATAAAAATATATTCAGAAAAAAAATCGCGAACATTCCGGAATCCGTACCGTGTACTACGGGTTTTATCCGCATCCAAAAAATAATCAGTTTTCGCGACCTTCATTTCGCTGAATTATTTTACATTTTTGACGATTTCGGAGGGATATCTTATTGAATCTCGACGAGAATTTACGAAAAATATTCGTGTTACATTCTTTACAATAATCTTCAACTACGATGTGGGAATATCGCCGTCCAGACTTAAAATCTCCGTCGGACCAACGGTCCGACATTCAGTCAAATTTTGCCGGACCAAAGCATTTTTTGTCGGTCAGGACCGGCGGACCGACGGTTTTCGCGATGCCTGGTAATGTATTTCCGTGTTTAAGCTGTGGAAATTTGGTAATCAGGTTATTTTTTTAATTCTGAAATAGTTCAGATTTAAGTCATTCTTCAAGAAGACACGAATTGCATAGCCATTTTGTTTTATATTTCAAACTTTTGTCAATCAATTTCTGTTGCTTCCTACCAACACACTCATAGTGAAGCCACCTTTCACAGTTATCACACCCAATCCATGTTAGCTCATTACTTCCAGTCATACATACTTCACACACAACCTCATCCTCCCTTGTAGAACCATTTGTAGTTGCAGGCCCTGAATCATGTGTCATTCCATTTACTGCTTTTGTAGTGCATGGAATAGCTTTGTCTGTACACCTTACCTTTTTCAAACCAATACAGGTAAGAACTCTCGCTTCAAGTCTTCGTTTTACAGATTTTCCTTTTTCTTTTTCAGGAGGGTCAACAAAGATAGTTTTAAGTTCTTCAGGAATTATTCCCAACTTTACAAGTTTGTCACCAGAATTTACATGGCCACATGTTATTATCATGTAAAATACACTCGATGTGGAAGAGTTTACTTACTTTTCTGGTTAAGTATATATTTTTCTTCGATTCTGTTCCAAATATTAGCAAAATTGTAGTAAAAGTGCGGAAAACAAAGAAGTTTTACAACTTACCTACTGACCTACATAGGATTGTTTACTTTTACGTCTGCTGTTGTGACAGCGAGATCTCGCGAGAGATACATCCACGTGCGGTCAAATTCCGAGAAAACAAGTCAGGTTCAAATAAGATGACACTATAGTAGTACAGTCGTTTCGGCTAATTCTGCACATTGGCTAATTCTGAACATCGGCTAATTTTGCGCATCGGCTAATTCTGCACATCGGCTAATTCTGCGCACCTTAATTTGCAGATTCCAGGGATAGTTTTCCTTTGGTCTTCGAGTGTTTTTGTGCATGTTTGTTACTTATGAAAAGTCTTACCATCACAAAAATGGCATCGGATTAGTATTTCTTCGAAAATTTGACAAAAATGATACCAAAAGCGATTTTCAGTAATAAGACATATCACATGACACATAACTTGAATAAATACACTTTTCTAATGGATGACAAACTTTCTTTTTTGTCAATTTGATCTTGATGATTTATTCTTTCTTTACTGTGTTAAAATTTAAATATGTCGTCAGTCAAATCTTTTAAGGTGATTGCAAACTCTTCACTTGAGTGGAAGTTTAGAAATTGGTGTAAATAAGACGTATTGAAAGCATCTGACTACCATGATGAAATAGTATGAATACTTAAAATCAGGCACAGATCCACCGGGGGCACAGGGGGCCCGTGCCCCCCCCCCAGTTGGCCTCGGAGTGACCATTTTGTACATCCCAAAAATGTTAAAATCCTTAAAATATTACAAATCGATCTGGCTATGGACCGATATTTTGTGATAACAGCCTCTGTATATTACACATAACGGAAGCTAGTGCAATAAAATGTGCCCCCTGTTGTAAATCCAGGCCCTAATTACTCCTGATCTGTATCGTTCAGACGCTTTAGAGAATTGAAAGAAATTATTTTTAAATAATTGTAAAACTCGTCGTATTTTCTGTTGATGTAGCAGTACAATTTTAGTACCTTTACTTCTGATTTTAAAAGCTTAAAGTGCAGGATATTGCATGATTTTAAGTCAAAATGTGAAAAAAATCTTCGCCGGGAGGGGCACCCCTCTTGCACCCTACCCACCATATCATCCCAATAGCTAGCTGTGCCACCCCCCCACTCGAAAATTTCTGGATCCGGGCCTGTAAAATTGATGTGTCAGCAATGCCATGTTCTCATGTCTGAAAATCTCGAATTTACTGTATAGTTATTACTATATTATACTATAATAAACTTGCACAAAAAATCTATAGCTGAAATATTATTTGTCGTTTATTTCAAATGTTTGAAACACCAACACTCGCGAATACCAGTTACAACGTATGTGAAACATTTTATAATGCACCCACAGAAAATTTTATCCGAGTTTTAATATTTGTTTAGCAAGCATCCCGACCACTTTAGAGGGAGGTTCTTTTGCATGATTTATTTCGGAAGAATATAGACTAGCTAATGCAACGAGAAAACTGGGCTCATCTTTAAATATACACTTAACCGATTTAGAAACGCAAGAATTTAGGGGGTTGGTATTTTTGTGTCGCCTGAAAAGGCGACATATAGGTGTTACTTTGGCGGCGGCGGCGTCTGCGGCGTCACAAATTGCTTGTCCGGAGCATAACTTTGTCACCTTAAGTTCAAATGACTCAAGATTGGGTATGCATGTATCTTACAATAAGCCGAAGTGCAGTGCGGAAGAACCATAACTCTACCTGTCATAGTTTTTGAATTATTCCCCTTTGATTGATTTTATTAGAGCATTTCTTGTCCGGAGCATAACTTTGTCACCTTAAGTTCAAATGACTCAAGATTTGGTATGCATGTTTCTTACAATAAGCCGAAGTGCAGTGCGCAAGAACCATAACTCTACCTGTCATAGTTTTTGAATGATTTCCCTTTGATTGATTTTATTAGAGCATTTCTTGACCGGAGCATAACTTTGTCACCTAAAGTTCAAATAACTCAAGATTTGGTATGCATGTTTCTTGCAATAAGCCGAAATGCAGTGCGCAAGAACCATAACTCTACCTGTTACAGTTTTTGAATTATTTCCCTTTGATTGATTTTATTAGAGCTTTTCTTGACCGGAGCATTACTTTGTCACCTTAAGTTCAAATGACTCAAGATTTGGTATGCATGTTTCTTGCAATAAGCCGAAGTGCAGTGCGCAAGAACCATAACTCTGCCTTGCATCGTTTTTGAATTATTTCCCTTAGATTGATTTAATTTGAGCATTTCTTGTCCGGCGGATAACTTTGTCACCAAGAGGTTGAATGAATTGAAATTTGGTATGCATGTTTCTTACCAAAAGTCCAAGTGCAGTACACAAGAATCGTAACTCTACCTTGTGCCATTTTTTATTTTTGTCCCTTTGATTGATTTTATAAGCATTTCTTGTCCGTGGCATAACTTTGTCACCATAAGTATTAATGACTCCAAGATAGGTATGCATGTTTCTTGCTGTGACATTTTTTTGTCCAGAGCATCACTTTGTCGTTTTTAGTTCAGATGACTATAGAACTCTTGTGAGTCGATATGTAGCCCAATAGTGGAAAGTTTTCCATGACAAATGTGCATGTCGTCAGGCGACACATGCGACTCGCGGAGCTTTTATTTTGTTTAAATTTTGATTTAAATTTTATTCAAGTATAAACCAATAAATTCAATTGAGCCAATTACGTCATATTGGCGTCATTTTTAGCTCATCTGATTTTTGAAAAAATATGAGTTATTGTCATCACTAAGTCTTGATCCTCGCTGGCGTTGCATGGTTAAGTTTTGTGTTTAGGTAAACTTTTTTCATAAACTGTCAAAGCCATTGCTTTGAAACTTGCAACACTTGTTAACCATCAATACCTGAGCCTATAAAGCAAGACCATTAACTCTGATCTGCATTTTGTAAGAATTATTGCCCCTTTTTGGACTTAGAAAATAAAATGCCTTGGTTAAGTTTTGCCTTTAGGTTCACTTTTCTCCTAAACAATCAGAGTTATTGCTTGAAACTTTCAACATCAAAACCTGACCATGTCAAGCAAGACTCATAACTCTGATCTGCATTTTGCATGAGTTATTGCCCCTTATTGGACTTAGTAAATTCCTTGGTTAAGTTTTGTGTTTAGGTCCACTTTTCTCATACACTATGTGGGCTATTGCTTTGAAACTATCAACACTTTATAATTCACCATCAATACCTGATTATGTCAAGCATGACCCATAACTCTGACCAGCATTTTGCAAGAGTTATAGCCCCTTTTTTCACCATCAATACCTCATTTTTTTAAGCAAGACTTATAACACTGCCCTACTTTATGCAAGGGTAATGGGCCTTTTTTACAGTGACAATGATCAGATGAGCGTCTTCACCCGCAAGGTAGTGCTCTTGTAATTATTTACATGTGACGCGCGAGCAAAACCACTGGACGTGACAATTTGATTGACAATTTGTAGGGCAACGATACCACAACAAAAAAACATAAATTAAAGTAAAGTGTGTCGTATACGGTACCACGCCTTTATGATACAGAACATCCTGGCGCCATCGACTTGCTTTAAGCAGATAATGTCACGTTTTATCATGGCAAAGTAGTTTAACTATCTTCTGTCGACGAGATTTAGACTTGTCGAGTGTTTTCAAGAGGCAATTTAAACCTATGATTGTCTGCGTCAGGACTATGCCGACAATACAAGCGCGTAAACATGATGGCACCAAATGAATGTTTTTTTAAAGACGCCACTTCCGGTCAAAAATATTTTCTGTTATACCTACAATTTGAAGGCAATGATGCGTATGATTAAGTAATTTCGCTAAAATATACATTCCCTAACATTTTGTTTTATGTTCATTTTGACCCGTGTTGAAAATTGCTTAATTTTTTCTGTCTTCTTATCTATCCTGAAATATTCCATTATCGACTTCCTGTTACGGGTTTGAGATGCCATAGACATAAGAGATGTATATTCTTTACCATCGGACACAATGCAGTGTATGCTTAATGGGCAAAAACTTGCTGACAGCTTATGTTGAGACTGTGGAGGTCATTGCACTTTTACTTGTGAAACTAAATTTGAACGCAGACACAAATGGTCGTCAACAAGTGCATCATCAAGCAGCAACTTCTGATCTTTTGTATTGATAAGTGTTTTCCTAATAGATGTGTGTAACAATTCTACAACCCCTTATTTTCCTGCCAATGTGGCACAGACGCCTGATTTGAATAGCTAGTTGCAGCTTATAAATACATTATTAATTTTGTGAATTGGACATCGTCGATCAATACTGTTCGTGGTTTGGTTTTGTGACCATCTAAACCTTGATTACAATGAAATTTGCACATCATGTATTGATTTCATCACATGCAAAATTTCAATAAAATTGAAGCACCTTAACTGGCTTAATTTATCAAAATCCCACTGTTGCGTTTTTAAATCGGTAATTAGTGTACACATTTTTCAAAAAACAAAATATCGCGAAAACTCGATACAATGTATAAATTGTATTTAAAATGTTGATGTATTTTGTAAACTCTCCTGGTTTTTGACATTTCCGAAATCACTAGTGTCAATTAAAAAAATCTAGCCGAGCAACTGCCATGAAATTTGGGATAAAACTTCTATAACAGTGGTTGCATGTACGAAAACAGTATGTTGTTCTACTATTTTTTTCGTATAACTTAAAAATGAAAAAAACACATATTTTAAAATATCATTTAAAAATACATATAACATGCATATTCTATAACAAACGTTATCATGTGATTACGTGTATACAAAATTTCATGCATGCAAAGTTTCATGTAATTAAATGTCAAACTTTTTCCCCAAAATCTAGAAATATCATAAAAACTAGCCAAAACTGTTATGGGTTTGCACAATTACTACCATGAGTTTGTTCATAAAAATCAGGTGTTTGATACCTGAATCGTGTAGAGAAACAATGAAGAGTTGTCAATCACCTTAAACAGAGAAATACAAATCACAACATGCCCATAATTGGCCGCAAGAAATTAGGTCTTGTAAACCAGCAGCCATCTTGTTTTATGACAACATTTGACCTAGTTTAACATATATGTACGACCATTTGCATTGTTTACATTTGCCAATGAATGTTGTTTTTATTCAAACAGCACCACATTTCATTCTACGAAATATGCAAGACAAATGCCTGTTAGTTGTGCAGAATTACCTGACAGCACTGTACACTTAATTATCATTATAAGTCAATCATACTAGACAAGGGCACAACTCTAGGGTGGTTTTGTAAGGAGTTATGTCCCATTATAACATAGGCGTTTTGGTTAAAGTTTTTTTTTAAGTTCGAAATATTTTGCTATTGCATCGAAACTTGACACATTTATTATTTATTGTCATTAGTTAACTTCACAAATAAATCTAGGATTTTGGAAGGAGTTTTGGCCCTTTTTAACTTAGACATTTTGTCTCAGAATAAAGTCCAATTTAGGGACAAATATTTCACAAATAACACTGTTCAGTATTTCACTCTTTCTTTAATATTTCGCCATACAGGCTTTATCAAAAATTCCCTACATGGTCAGCTTGATTGTTCAAAAGCATAAATAAAATGGCGCAATTTTGATAAACAGGATATGACGTCATGACGTCATTATTGACGTCAAACATTGTCATACAATATTGCGCCAAATTTGACTCAACAGATCAAAGTGCATTACAGTAAAATTCAACAAGGAACAATAGAAGCCAGCAATTGGGTTACAGAAAATATATGTAGTAATAACATTTTAAGGCCAAAACAAATAAATTTAGTGATTCTACATAGTTTTTACATCAAAACGTTGTCATGGAAAATTGCGCCAAATTAGATTCATAGATAAATTAAAGTGTATCACAGCAAAATTCAATGAGGATTAAAAGAAAAAAAGCCACTAAGTTATAGGAAAGATATGTAGCAATAATCTTTGAAGCCAAACAAATTAATAGACTGGTTCTGCATAGTTCTATTGTCATATTGCGCTATAATTGACTTTACCAATAAAACTGCATCATAATAAAATTCAATAAGGAACAACAACAACAGGCAACTAAATTATAGAGAATACATTATGCAGCAGCAATCACTCAATGGCTAAAACAAAGTAATATGGTGGTCCTGTATGGTGGAATGTCAAGAAAAATATAAATATAAAGGGTAAAACCTTTTTGTATTCCCAAGACATAATTAAAATATCAAGTGCATAGAAAAAATAAAAAACCACACTTGTCCCCTGGCCATGTCAACAAAATTATTAGGATAGGGGCAAAATAAAACTTAAGAAGAGGTAACCAGACCCACAACATTACTTTGTCTTTTGCCTTAAAAAACATAATGGTATAATCAACATTGATACCATATCATTTTCGTTTTGGTGTTAAGTCCGACAGGCCATTCAGTGTTCAATTTTTGGATCCAATCAAGTTCTTTTATCTTTCTGTACCACTTCGAACTGTCCTGTACTCTCTCTAACACACAAACTCCCATATTGTTAACACAGTAATCCGCCGAACCAAAATGAGCCGCAATCGGTTTCTCCCTCTCCAGTCTTACGTCCGCCTCATGCTCTTTCAGTCTATCTTTCAGTGTCCTACCTGTGCACTTTTATCTGTTGAGTCAAATTTGGCGCAATATTGTATGACAATGTTTGACGTCAATAATGACGTCATGACGTCATATCCTGTTTATCAAAATTGCGCCATTTTATTTATGCTTTTGAACAATCAAGCTGACCATGTAGGGAAGAAAGGAATCTTTATAATTTTTGATAAAGCCTGTATGGCGAAATATTAAAGAAAGAGTGAAATACTGAACAGTGTTTTTTAGACATTGGTTAAAGTTTTTTAAAAAACTTGAAACACTTATTTATTGTCATTAGTCAATTGCAATGCATAAATACCAAGATGATCAGAATGTTGCTAGGGGTGTGCAAAAGTTGATTTTTGGTGCAATAAAATAAAAATAAAATAATACCACTACGTGTTCTGACATAACCAAACTCTTGTATTGTCTGTATTATGCATTGCACATTGTGGAAAGTCTTATGTACATGTATTGTTTGTTTTCTGTACATTGATTTCTAACATTATATTCTTACATTACAGGTGATGTTTCGAATCCCGATCATGGAGTGGGCATTACACCTTTGCGTCAATAGTTTTTATGGGAGATGTCATAAACATAATTGAATAACACAGATAAGTGACTTAGTCTTTTAAAACAATTCTCTATTATAGCATAGCTGCCTAAAATTTCGGTCCAAAAATAGGCCAGCATAATCAAAGCAAAACATTGTTCTACATACACTTTTATATAGGTATCAGCATTGTCCCAAAGTCTATGGTAACCATATTTGTTTGGACAAATCTCGTATTAATAGTCTGCTTAATCAGGTCTCTCACTTGTTTACAAATATTGCAATATCATAACTTCGTATTTTTACTATTTTGAACATTTTAATCTGAGAAAAAGGCAGTGAAAACCGAAACCTTATTCACGAAGCCATATACTCATGTATACACAAAATATCTATCAAATTTAGACTTTAATAAGATAGTTTTAAAGTTTATATACACAATGTTATGTAGAGAGGTGACTGACCTGATTAAACGTATACCAAAATTTAATCCATCTTGTTTTTACACGACCATATCAAAGGCTTTTTGTATGTAGATTGTAAAATACAGATATCTTACTAGTACATGTATATAGAACTGCTAACCTGAACTTTTATAATAGGTTTTCTATATTGCTGCAAGTTTTGTAAAATTAATGTATTTATGCACTCCTGCAAAAATGATATACGACTTTAATAATATTCATAATATACTGAGACAACTTTCAAGTCGCAAATATCTGATAGGCCTGCATGTATTCATTAACTGGTCAAATAGCAATAGTTGACCTGTCCGTCTGTTCCTGGTTAACCCAAACTGACTGTTTCGTCTTACATCAGTATGGTTTGCTACAAAGCTGTAATACTTGCTTTAATAATCCCCCCTATGTAACTGCACAGCTGGCCTTGTCATGGATGTAATGATAGGCTGCATGTCTAGGGTATTCTATCTTGCGTCCTGTATTACCACCTGAAAGTCAAGTCAAACTTGCCGAACACGACTATGTGAAGCATCTTCTCTATTTGTTCTTCTCTATTTTCACCCAGTTAATGGCCGTTTGGTTAGTAGCTTTGTATTGCCAGTAACACTGCAAATCTTAATAAGTAAGTGTATAAGCACTTGGCTAGGGCTATGATTAGTCGACTGTCATGAGATCATCTGCATATGCTGCTTTCCATTCTGACATACTTAAAGCCAAGTAACTGAACAATTAATGATAGGCTGAGTGTCTTGGGTATTTTATCTTGCGTCATAAATCACCACCTAAGTCAAACTTGTTTATTTAGAACACGACCATGTGACACATCTCTATTTGTTCTTCTTTTTTCCACCCAGTCATTGGCCGTTTGATAAGTGGCGTTGTATTGCCAGTAACACTGTGCCTCTTAATTAAGTCTGTGTATTAGCACTTGGCTAGGGCTATGATTTGTCGACTGACCAGAGATCATCTCCTTATGCTGTTTATCCGTTCTGACGTTCTTGAAGCTAAATAACTGAACAATGATAGGCTGCCTGTCTTGGGTATTTTATCTTGCGTTCTAAATCGCCACCTAAGTCAAACTTGTTTTTTTAGAACACGACCATGTGGCACATCTCTATTTGTTCTTCTTTATTTCCACCCAGTCATTGGCTGTTCGATAAGTGGCGTTGTATTGCCAGTAACGCTGTGCCTCTTAATTAAGTCTGTGTATTAGCACTTAGCTAGGGCTATGATTTGTCGACTGACCAGACAGAGATCATCTGCGCATGCTGTTTATCCATTCTGGGTCTTCTGACGTTCTTAAAGCCAAATAACTGAAAAATCATGGGCTGCATGTCTTGGGTATTTTACCTTGTGTCCTAAATCACCACCTAAGTCAAACTTGTTTTTTTAGAACACGACCATGTGACACATCTTTATTTGTTCTTCCTTTTTTCTCACCGCCCAGTGAATGGCCGTTTGATAAGTGGCGTTGTATTGCCAGTAACACTGCAAATCTTATTTAAGTCAGTGTATAAGGACTTGGCTAGGGCTATGATTTGTCGACTGACCAGAGATCATCTGCGTATGCGGTTTTTCCTTTCTGACGTTCTTGAAACCAAATAACTGAACAATGATAGGCTGCGTGTCTTGGGTATTTTACCTTGCGTCCCTAATCACCACCTAAGTCAAACGTGTTTATTTAGAACACTACCATGTAATGCATCACTATTTTTTGAAACCCTAAACAGAACAATGTATCATTTTCTTTTTCCATCTTTTTCATGTTTCAAACCTTATTATTTATCATTTCTGTTCAGGATGAAGTGACCCCTTTTAAATTTCAGTTTCTTTCAGCAGGGACTTGGGCAATTCATTTTCTCGTTCAGTTATATGTTGGGCATTGTGGCGCATAATTGTGGCATGTAATGTTTTTATATTTTCTTAGCTCGGCTGGTTAAGTTGAGTGCTGTCTTCCCTGCCCGACTTTCATGATGACTTTCAGTTCCAATTGTTTTCATAGTTTGTATTATCCTTTGAAATGATAATTACAATGCGTCCTGCCAAGATCTGTGATTGATAAAACCATTTCAGAACTTATGAACTTATATTGACTAAACAATGACTTAGTTTGTATCAAAAGGCAAACACAATGTGTATCGGTGCTGTACACCGGGCACGTTAAAGAACCAAGGAATCTATTTCGCACCTGGATTCCTTGTATCTCACCTCTGTCTCTTAATTGATTTTATGTCTGCCCCTGTCAGACACCTGCCAATAATAATCAGAAAGGATTGTCGGCAGTACAAAGCAGAAATAGAAAAATAATTATAATATGCATATTGAAGATAATATGTTCATGATTGCAATGACCTGTTTGTGGTATTAAGTTGTAGTAGTTTACAAATTAAATTTAATCAGACTCATTGTAAGAGTAATTTTGTTTATTTGCTGTGTTAGGTGTCTTAATTAAGAGTATACTGGAATTGCATCAAGTGGAAATGTTTCGGCCGAATTCCGAATTCCATGTTTACTGAGAAAATGTTCCCTCATCCAAGCTTTAGTGCAGGATGAGGGTCATTATTGGAATAAGGCCGGAGGCTGAGCATGTACAATTAGCATTTCAGTCATAGTACTGGAATGAGCGCTTTTTAAAGACCCGAGAAAAAGTGCAGTGCACCGTATAGTATATATCACGTGTGCACCTGTAATCAATCATAATTCAAAGCCAAAGTTTTGTCGCCCTAAACAATAGGCTAATCTCTAATCTAAGTGATAAGCATGTACTAGGGAGGGCAAAGCATAAAAGGCTGAAAGATACACATAATATCACAACACAAATAATAACATTACATCATAAAATAAATATACCTGTATGTATACAAATATACACTTTAAATATAATGATAATCTGACACAAAGGGAGGGTATGTACATGCTCAGCCTCCGGCCTTATTCCAATAATGACCCTCATCCTGCACTAAAGCTTGGATGAGGGAACATTATTTTTCATAAAGCCTATGGCTTTCACATGTACAATTAGCATCTTCAAAGTAGGGCAACAAAACATATTGCCATTAAAACAAAAACCCTCTTAAAAATAAAAGTGTAATACAATAATGTAAAACAGACTAGACACCTTGTAAATCAAGAGTAACAATAATATATACATGAACAATATATATTAATACCATCATAGAGTTAGAATACTTCTCCACAGGTAATAAAACCTCTATTATGTCAATAATTGAAATTCAAATATATCTCAAAGGAAATTACTTTATATAAACTTGAAAATACCAAAGTAAATTTAAACATGAACTCATGAGGTGACTTGAAAAAAGGATTCCTCAACCAAACAAACACCATTAAAAATATTAAGTAACAAAAAATGAACCTTATAACACTTTGATCGTTCAAAAGAACAATGCCGATACAGAAATCCTCAAATAAACATTCTAAACCTGCAAATCAACAACCAGTTGTTAACTGTCAAAAGCTAAAGCTTATAGATTTTAACAAAATAATAAATTAAATTTAAATGATATAATAAATAGTTCATCAACTTCAGACCATCATTGAATCAGAGTATCTTTTTCAAATTGAAAAAGTGGTTAATAAATAACCATTACATAAACACCTATAATTCTACTCTTAACATATATACAAGACACAAGCAATAACCACTCTTTGTATACGGCAAATACAATTCTATCAAAGCCCAGTTTATGTCAAGATCATAAACTTATAACACTCCAATACATCCTTAACGAAATGACATCAAACCTTTCTTAAATCATAAAAATATACAATATGGTCCGTAAAGAAAACTGCTATGCAGCTTAAGTGCTATTCATTGACAATAAAGAAATCACGTATTAAAATATGATATACATGTAATATGTAATATAAATAATAAAACTAAAGTACATAAAACCACACGAATATAAGAAAATAATAGTACTGTTACAGACTTTCCATATATAATATATATAAATAGATCATTCTGCAAAAACACAATACTGCCATATTCGTATCATGACCATCTTAATGACTATGATAAAAGATACCACTAATAAATGACAAAGGCCATTATATCCCTAAATTCCTCATTAAAATAAGTAAAGTCAATATCTAAACCAAATTCCGCTCAGGTAACACTAACCCTGTTTCTTCGAAAAGAAATAAAATCCATTACAATAACACACAATGTAACAGATACGTCTATAATTACTCTTAATAAAAACTTAAAGAATAAAGTACCTCAAATACTCATATAATTACATATAAAAAAGTAACAACCACTATATATACATTACCATTAGCCGAAACTATGAAATATTATCTATGCTTGAAATGTTCCTGGACACAAAAAGCTAGTTTCCCAATAAACATGTATAATAAGCTAGGGAGTTTCCAAAGAAACATATATAATAAAGCAAACATATAAGCGCTTCCAAAAAGCTAAACTGGATCCATGTTAACTAATTAACACTAGCAGCACATATAAAACAAACAACCATAAAAACAACACTACATTAAGACAGTAAACAAGTTGTTAATATTTTACAACTATTACCAATAGGTTTCTAAAAAAATAACTTAATTCAAATTCCCAGGTTGCTTAACAGAAGTACAAATGTATGTGAATTCAACCCTTCCTTTCCAACTATGAACAATGACTAAACAATCCTGCTAAACTTTACTGTAAAAGTCATTTTCAAATATCAGCTTCAAATTTATAGTTGATAATCAATCACTCATTTTCAAATATCAGCTTCACTCCGTAAAGTTTATAGTTGATAATCACTAAAGCATAGGTGAAAGTTAAAATCCTGAAAACCCTGAAATCCTCAGAAAAGGACCATTATATTGGGAAAATACAGCAAAACATACTCTTTGGTACACCCAAAACCTGAAGTTCAGACATAAGGTCTGAAAACATTTACTCATGTAGATGTGCATAAATAAGTCTGTTAAAATATTATGCATCGTAAAACTACACGTATCCAGTGTATTTATAAATACATGATACTCCAAAACAGTCTCACTTATAAACATATATCCAGGGATACTGGTTACATAATATATATATATATCCCTTCTCAAGAGGAACTATAGTAAAAATACTAGATTATAGTAGATTTTATACTAACAACTGACAACATCCTATCATCACATGACAAATAAATGAATATAAACAACTAAAAATTTGTACTCTCATCGGTCATAAATACACAACACTTGTTGCTACAGTGATAATGTTCAGAATGCAAAAAGCATTGGGTAATAAGTCTATAAGTAATTGGTACTGAGTCACTCATTTCAAGTATATCATAAGTATAATTGATATATGGCTAAATTTAAGAATACAGCAACATATATTTCCAAAATTCATGACATGAATACCTAAAAGCAGATACATCTAAATAAGTTCAACCTGTATCCAAAGGTACCAATTCATCAAAATGAACATCATTCCTCTTGTAACCAATTCTCCACCAAACATCTGAGTTATTCAGTATCATATATAAATATAAGCCATCATAATACTGCCGTATAAATAAAGTAATCATAAAAGACAATTCATAAACATGAACTTGATATCTCTATTCAAATGAAACCTTTTAACTCACAAAATACCCACTATTAGATGCCTTTGACAGACTCATAGCGAAATCAAAATATAATTATAAACATGCTAAACCATCCATCCTGCATGTCACTTAAAAACAGTGTCATATAAATATAACTTCCCTCAAATACCAAAATCATGTTCCATGACCAAAAATATATTAATTCAAAAAAGAACCAAATACACACTTATGTCAAATCTAATAGATTGACGACACACCACAAAAGCAAATGACAAACTGTATAAGTCTCTGGTCAGAATAACTCAGTGCAATACGTTATACCTGATTTCAATACTTAGAATTACTCCAACTCAATGCAACTATCCAAACTACCAAATATTGATTTATCTCATAGGATAACCAATCTAAATTTACATAAAATATATCTTGATTGCATAAGCATGCAAATTAATAAATTCATATATAAACATACCCATAGCAGACAAAAAGCAACCTAAATGCTTGTTCATATGGATTCTAAAAAAGCATAAACACGCATCAAACACGTTCTCCCCTGACAAATGTCAAAGAACTCTACGTTATGCTTCAAAACAGGTCTTACTTAATCACGTAACTTCTTCTCAACTATCAACTAATTACACGCAAACTGAGTTTGTCATGAAATATAACACTCTTAGTACCTTTCTAATTATAAAATAAGTACTGCCCATGTAATAATCTCTGAATAAATATCCGATATACAAATGGTCTCCATCTAAGGTTATGTACTCATAACACACTGTTATATTATCAAATAAACCGTGTCAGACTCAAAGTGACTTACTGTAACTGCTTATAAAGCTAATTTCTCATATTCTCATAAAAGGTACAAAAACGTAACCTTCATATCAAATGAGCATGTGCTCTCAGGCTTTTCACAAAACTCTGTTAGACAGAGGCCATATACAGTCACAATTCATCTAAAACTGATAACTGCCTAACAGTCAGTTAAACTCAAAACTTACCCACAGACAATATCATACTAATGTTATAAAGCCAACACTTTTGGCATGTAAATAAACATTTCCTCTAATCAAAAGACTAGGTCATTGCATTATAATCGGCGTCCTAAGACGCGTTCACTCGGATAACGGAACAAATTTGTCCGAATTTTAACATCCGAAAAGCATGTACTACGTACTATGCACAAAGACGTAATTCGTCTATAAAATTGTCCAGAGGACATATTTTTATAATAATCATGTTTTACTATCACAAACTAGCAATGAAAATAGAAGACATGGGACAAAACCGGCTCAAAACTCTGCCAAAGTAATCATTATCGTGACATAAGCTGTTTTTCAAACTAGCTTCCGGTTCCCAAAAAAGTCTTCGTAGTTCAACAATAAAGGATAATAACGGAAGATAAAAAACTCATAACGATTGAAAAATACAATACATTCATCGCAATTACCTTCCTCGAATGTAAACTGCCAACGAAAGTCGTAATTTCGCCGCAAAAACCAAAAATTACCACGCGACATTGTCGCACGAACGTCTTGCTCATTCAAGCGCTAGACTAAATATGATTGATTACAGGTGCACACGTGATATATACTATACGGTGCACTGCACTTTTTCTCGGGTCTTTAAAAAGCGCTCATTCCAGTACTATGACTGAAATGCTAATTGTACATGTGAAAGCCATAGGCTTTATGAAAAATAATGAAAGGGCATGTGAATGAGGTTTTTGGTGAATGAGGGTTATTAAGGACCACATTCCATGCTAAAATATCTATCTTGTTACAAATTACCTTTATAAAATTAATAATTTATCAGAATTCAACAAGTTTCTGTGCAATTTTTCAATAATGTAAATGTCATTCTTATTGTTTTAAGGTTGGTTTTAAATGCATTTTATCATCTTTCACTCCTTGATATCTCCAAGTAATTAACTTCATTACATCCAAATTTCTACTGAAGGCTTTGGTCAGGTTTTGTAGTGTGGTTGATCATTTACAGAGTAGTTACACATTTTCTATGTTACGGGGCGGGGCGAGTCAAAATTGTGGGAACGAAGGGTGATTTTTTTATTTTGAGGTGTGTTGTGGCCGGTCATCTACAGTAAGACATTTTCTATTTTACGGGATGAGTCACAATTGTGAGATTGAATGGTAGTTTTAAGAAAGTGTATTGTGGCCGTTCATCTACAGTAAGACATTCTCAATTTTACGGGATGAGTCACAATTGTGAGATTGAGAGGTAGTTTTGAGAAAGTGTATTGTGGCCGTTCATCTACAGTAAGACATTCTCAATTTTACGGGATGAGTCACAATTGAGAGATTGAATGGTAGTTTTGAAGAATGTATGTGGTCAGTTATCTACAGTAATACATTTTCTAGGTTGCGGGATGAGTCATATCAGCTGCATATAAAAGCACTAGGTTCTTGTGAGTAGCATGTTCCCTTGGATTATGATGTGTGATGCCGGATGTTGTGGCTGGTCATCTTCAGTAACACATTCTCGATGTTAAGAGGATGAGTCACTTCATCTACGAATTGCACTAGTTCTTGTGTGTATCATGTTCTCCTTGGACAATGATGTAGGGTTCCGGGTGTCGTGGCTGATCAGGTCATCTACAGTAACACATTTTCTAAATTACGGGCTGAGTCACAGCTACGTACATGCACTATGTTCTCTTGGACAACGATGTGTTATGTGTGTTCAATGGTGTGTGTGCGTGTGTGTGTTTGTGGGATGTGTGCATTTGGTGGGGTTGAGGGGTGTGTTTGCGGGCGTGTGTGCTTGTGGCATGTGTGCTTGTGGGTGTGTGTTCGGTGGGCTTATGGGATGTGCTTGTGTTTGGAACTGATTAATAGTTAAACATCATATGATTTTTTATACTAAATGTATGGTTTGATTCCGTATTTTGATTGTTTGAAATTTAGTACTATTTTTTAGTTTTGATTCTGTAAATAATTTTTTTAAATTTTCGACACTTGTGTGTCAAAGGAACGATTACGTATCATAATTGAATACTTTAATAATTCAACTTAAATAAGCTTACGTTCAATACATAATGTATTGCCCTCAGCCATATTATAAAGCTGTTTGATCCACATATTTATTAGTAAAGTGTCAACAATTTATGATTCATTACATTTCAATTACATTTTGTGTTTCATTTGTTTCAATTAATTCGGGTTTTGTGTTTTAAATATTTAGGTTTACTACAATGTTGAGTTTTAGGTCACATGATCAATATCCAGTATACATTAAGGCAGGGTCATTATAGGTTCTCCAGCCTCATTTTACACTTAAAATGGTGTAATAATGTATCATATTTTTACTTAAAACTTTTATTTTTTATAAATATATTTTTATGCTTTTTTATTGTTATTTTGAAAAGAACTAACAGGGGTGTTTGCGTCTGTAATAAAATGAAAGGGCTTTAGTCCAAATGGCTATTTGATCAAGTCCTATCTATATACCATTTAATAAAAACAAATTCATTCAGCCTTTTGATAGATAAACCGAGGTAGCTTTCTGTCGTTACGTGACCAATGTTAACAGTTATCAACACATTTCTCCTGTCATTTACTAAAATGATGTCAGCGCTTTCTTGTCTTCTCTATATGACACTTAATGCTAACCCAATCGATAAATCCTGCTTTTTATTTAATAAACTGAGGTAGCTTTCTTCTATCATCACATGACCAAAGTTAACAGTGGCCAACACATTTCCCGTCATTTACACAAATGATGTCAGCACTTTCTTGTCTGCTCTAAAAAACATTTCATAGTAATGGATAAATTCTGATTTTCATTTACTAGTAATAAACCGAGGTAACTTTCTACTATCGTTACATGACCTAAGTTAACAGTGGCCAACACATTCCTCCTGTCATTTACTAAAATGATGGCAGCGCTTTCTTGTCTTCTCTAGATAACATTTAATGCTAAGGGATACGTCCTGTTTTTCATTTAATAAACCGAGGTAGCTTTCTTCTATCGTTACATGACCAAAGTTAACAGTGGCCAACACATTTCTCCTGTCATTTACTAAAATGATGGCAGCGCTTTCTTGTCTTCTAGATAACATTTCATGGTAGTGGATAAATCCTGCTTTTTGTCAATTGATAGCAGCTAAGAGCATTTTCTGGTGCTCTTTCGTGCACTTTCGTTATGGGAGGTTGCGACTTTTATCCATGGCCGGATTGTACCAAAGGTGAATAAATTAGGCACCGAGACATTAATTTAAATGGTATCAGTACTTCCCTTGCTATACGCTCCACATAAAAGTGAAAAGATTTCTATCTCCCGTACCCTAGTACTGTCAATGTATACCATCATGATAGATATAATTATGTTGTAAGAACTTGTTTCGAAATCGACCTAAACAAGTTGGTATAAACCAACAGCCAATAAAATATTCCCGTATTCATAGGATCATTTAACTAATAGGAGTTTTCATCTGTATTCTCTGGATAACATATGACAATGATTAATCTTTCCCCTTTCATTTGAAAAATTGTCCTCCCCAGATAACACTTGACAACAGCTGATACATCCTTATGTATTTCATAAACTGATGGTAGTTTCCTTCTATCTTCTCTAGATAACATTTGACTGCGACCAAAACAATTCACATTTGGTCATTTGATGCAATCCTTCTTTTATTGATAAATTTGCGCTAGTTTTCTTCTGATAAAATGTAACAACTAGCATTACACTTATCCTTTATTGAAATTGTTAGAAGTTTACATCTGTATTCTCTAGATATCACTTGTCACCCACCAATAAATTCCTTCAATGGATTTCCCATTCAACGATTTATCACATTGCTCGATTATTTGATAACTTTATG
This sequence comes from Spisula solida, assembly GCA_947247005.1. Lineage (NCBI taxonomy): Eukaryota > Metazoa > Mollusca > Bivalvia > Venerida > Mactridae > Spisula > Spisula solida. Next base: position 4,219,732 of record OX365958.1, on the reverse strand, counting down.
CTAGTTTTCTTCTGTCCTTCAAAGATAAAATTTGATAACAATCAATATAATCCACTTTTCATTTTGATGATTTGGTTGGAATTTGCTTTGTTATTCTCTCTCTAGATTTCACCTGTCACCCGCCAATAATTTTAATCTTTGATTTGACAAACTTTCTATCCTAGATAACATTTGATAACTTCCTATCCTAGATAACATTTGATAACAACCAATATCCCTCCGTAATTTGATGAATTGGGGAGTTTTCTACTAAAACGTGACCGTGGTCATTGCTTCCTAATGGAAGTTATCTTGTCTTTCCTAGATAATATTAAATTTTGATAACAAACAATACATTTACCTAACCTATGAACACTTGCTCTCATATTCTCTTGAGAACACTTGACAAATAAAACATTGATATATTTAGTACTTACATCATGCTGATAATCACACATATATCAATTTCTACTCATCAGTAGGAGTCCTCAACAGGACCATACCAATAGATTTAAGGAGCACATGCCATGTGAACATCTGATAAACCCATCGCTGGCTTGGATAGAGAACATCGTAAGTACAAAATCATTAATTTGAAACTGTCTGAAAACTACTCCTAGCTTATGGAAAAACAAGCTTTTTATCCCCTTGTATCGAGAATATAGTGATTCACCTGTCGGTTCTTCCGTCCGTCTGTCTGTCCGTACGCACTTGTAGTTGTAGGGTGTGGAACAATAGGCTATGTTTAGATTCTACCGGTATTCATTCCGTTGCTAATCAGGTGCAAAATGTTGCTTATGGGGTTTTACAAACAAAAGGATGAACACAAGAAACCCCACAAAGTCAAGTCAGTGAGAATGTCTGTCCTGGTTAACCCAAATTGACTGTTTATTCTAGCATTATAATGAGTTGCTACAAAGCTTCCATACTTTCATGAATGTTGTATCGGAACACTCTTCACACGCCTGTATCACCTGACCCATTTTGGCCTTCACCTTCTCCTCATTTTGGACTTATTAAGTGTCCAATTCTTGGTTAACCCAAATTGACCGTTTCGTCTTACATTATGTCCATCAAGGCGTTGCATTCAAACTTGGCATAATTGTTTACCATCATAAGCCCCTTACATTATCAAAGCCATGTAGCACTATCCAACATTTTAACAGAACTATGGCCCCTGATTGACTTAGTTTTGTTATGGACAAGGCTTCCATGGGGGCATAAGCGTCTATTCAACGCAGCCTTGTTAAACTTCAGTTTGTTCAACATGACCACTTCCGATTTTTATGAAAATAGGATCATAAGAAGCTCCTTGAGATGCAGATTTCTAATATACATGAGTGTTAGTTAACCAAGTTTAATTTCAAAAGTGTATACTTACCTTTGGTGGTACTGTATATGCAATGAAATGCGTTTATTTCTGCATTAAACAATACAGTTATAATTATATAAACTACTGATAGGATACATTTTTCAATGAATCAGTCGGTGTCGTTCAGTACATGAAATCAATATCTTTCTGAAACATGTCAGCTGTTTTACAGTTGCACAGTTTATGGCACACAGACTTGAAAACGACTGTTCCAAGTTGTTACAAATTTAATATCTATAAGTACAAACAAACTATAAAATGAGAGCAAATTATATGCAAATCAAACATACATAATTGTGATTGCGAGTGTTTCCATTTACCATTATGTATAATTTGCTCTGTCCAACTAGCACATATTTTATGTACTCATACAACTTAAACAATGCTAGTGTGTTACTGGTTTCTTCTTCATATTTCAGGTTTCCTGACATTATGAAAAACATTGCTACCTGCAGTTGCATCAAATTGGTAAGTCAGTACTGTTGAATGACTTATGTTTTCTTGTTTGATTTCATACTGTCTTAGCGATATGTGAATGGGTTTGCTAGTAAAAACTGATACTGTATGTTTTCATTGACAGGTCAATATGGAATACCTAAGCCGTTCTATTTCCCATTTACCAAAACATATTGGTATGGAAGCAGTCGTAACCAGGGAGAAGATAGACTTTAGTCTCCACACATTGAACTAAATAGTCAAGGTGTTCAGTTCAGTTTAGTTTAGATTTCCCTCTATAAGAGCTTATCATTACATTTTGCCAAAATTCATGATCTCTTAATAACACTTAAGAAATAATGAATATGTACCTGTGTTTTATTGTAGAATAAAGCACAGTCATGAGTTTGGACGCGTAGAAATTAAATCATGAGTGCGTAGCACAAGTGATTTAATGTAAGCATCCGAACAAGTGACTATGCTTTATTTAAGATAAAACACAGGTACATATTCATGATTTCGATTCTAACATTGCCAATATTCCGCATTTGACAATACATCAAGACATTATCCGCTGCACTATTTTCTTCCTCGGAAGGCTTCTTTGCATTTTGAAGTTATTCACAGCCGTAGCTGTGTTTTATCAGTAGTTTGAGCACACCGTGGTTTCCTGAAACCTCATACTTTAATACTGCCGTATAAGTGGATATTTCCATGGGTGTTTGAATTTTACACATTTAGTATGCGGAAATATTGGCAGTATTGGAATTTCTTTGTTGCGTTCTTTGTAGGCCAAAATTTATGCTTTAGAAAGCCAAATACTGATTCGTGTACATATTTACTAAACCAGTTACATGTACCAGGACCATGCAGTGGTATACTGGTCAGAGTGTCGTCTGCCTTGGAAACCCAAAACTATAATACCTTTCTTGCATGACTCTTGGTAAATAAAGGTTTCAGGACAAGTTAGCTTGATAGGTAAATAAAGGTTTCAGGACAAGTTAGCTTGATAGGTAAATAAAGGTTTCAGGACAAGTTAGCTTGATAGGAAAATAAAGGTTTCAGGACAAGTTAGCTTGATAGGTAAATAAAGGTTTCAGGACAAGTTAGCTTGATAGGTAAATAAAGGTTTCAGGACAAGTTAGCTTGATAGGTAAATAAAGGTTTCAGGACAAGTTAGCTTGATAGGTAAATAAAGGTTTCAGGACAAGTTAGCTTGATAGTTTCCATATGACTGCTTTAAGGTTCCCCAGTGTGGTCTTATTATGTCCCCTGTCTTTATTAAGGGGTGTATTGCTGGGCACAAGTCCATCAATCAACCTATCAATTTTGAGGATACTAGGTCAAAGGTCAAGGTGGCCGTGACCTTTAACTTAAATGACTAGTCCAAACAGTTTCAAATCATTAACTCCAGAAAAGTTGGGCCAAGGCTCTGCAAACTTTATAAAGAAGATTGATCATGATCAGTTGATGACCCCTATTCATTTTGAGGTCAATGTCACCATAACTTGACATGAATGACTATTTGGCTGCCATAGGGCATGTTATTGAGATTTTGCTGTTCTATTTGTCATTCAGACCTAAGCACTATTGAAGATGAACCGAAGGACAAGACAGTGGGTGTGGCTATCAGAAATTTGAAGAAGAAATATTCGTTGAGCAATAAGATGGCTGTAGATGGTCTGAGTATCAACTTCTTTGAGGATCAGATAACATCATTCCTAGGACACAATGGTGCTGGAAATACTACAACCATGTATGTTCTCTGTTTGATATTGGAAAAAAAATCACTTTTGCATGGTCAAAATTTGTTATTTTGAAGTAGTTCACCATTTATTAGAGAGGTTGTGATACGAACGTGTATGACTACTTGAACCAGTAGCTACCCATACATGTATAAGTACATGTTGCAATTGGCTTGTGAAACATGACGTGTGCGTGTAAAATCATGTGACAGTTGTAACGTGATTTCTTTGTAAATCAATAATGAGTGTTTATATAAGAGACCACGGGCGATATAATCTTTTTCCTGTGCATGCGCGTACCTATGTGACATAGTACACATTATATTTTCGTGTGTCATGTGTCCATTACTTATAGAAACTACACATACCTGGATGACAATGTACCCCAAAATAGTATTCACATAGACGTACACGTTACACGTTGCCTTTCACAACCTCTCTATTATCTTCCGAAAGAACGTCCTTTTACTGTTTTAGTTCACTAGCATAACTTTGTTCGAACTTCTCAAATTCAAAAATTCAGCAAAATGAATCCATCCCCAAAATTTCTCATTTTGAAGTTTTTTTCTACCAGAGGTGACTTTAGAATAGTCCTCTGTCTGTGCGTCAAATCGTTAGTCCATCCTGGTATACACAAATGTTTTAGAGCTAGGTTTATGAAACTTGATGTGTGTCCACTGGGCAAATAAGTAGGTTCAAAAAATGTTTTATTCTGGCGAAAGATTGAGTTACAATGGAAACTAGTAACTTTTGTATCACATGCAATAATTATTGCCTTGCTAATTTCAGGTCAATACTAACTGGTTTATTTCCGCCTACAGATGGTACAGGCTTTATTCATGGTTAAAACATACGCACAGAAATGAATCAGATCAGGCATAATCTGGGCACATGTCCTCAACATAATGTTCTGTTTGACTGGTAAGTATCCTTCTTCTTCTTAAACTTAAGTTGTTTGATCAATACATATATATATATAGGTAGTATTGTTGGCAACGAATATCCGAATAACCGGTTATTCGTTTTCTGTTCCGAGTATCCGGATAGCAAATTGGTATTCGAATATCCGTTATATCATTTGTAAACAATCGGACCGCAATACCTTAATGAGAGACAACATCGTTTAACACCTTTAACAATAGAATCAATTTGGTATCAGTGTCATTTTGTATATTGTGGGGGTTTGTTTTTGTTTTCTATACACAGGACTCCGTTAGATTCGCTGATGCGTTATAATCACTGCGGTATATTTTAAAGTTTGTTTTCACCCGACTATTATCAGCTTATATGTTTATGTTAGTAACAGTCCCTAATTTTAAAAAGTTGTCTGCTCAATTAGTAATTGAATAAAACCCGGTTTTGATTAATTTCATCTAATTGCGCGGATTCACAAAACGTGATAAATAATGTTTGAGGGGGTTACGAATCTGCTATTTGTCTTTACGCCGTATGTTACAAACATTCTTTTCTCATCAGTAGTTAATTATTATCAAGTTAATAGGATTCGATAAAACCAGAAACATAGCTGACTACTCGTTCTGTGACATAACATGTGAGTCTGTCTGATATTGATACCCAAAGACGATGTTGGTCGCGAAATAAGGCTACATTTCATGCTGTGCTCAATGCTTGGTTCAGTTTTGATACGGATATTCAGATATCCGTTTGGATAGCGATCTGGCTATCTGGATACCAATTTTGGTATCCGTTGCCATCCTTAATACACTCAAACGATTTAAAAACGCACCACTTATGAAATATAAATGTTATGGATGAAAACGTAAATCTATGGTTATTTAACTTTGGGAGAATAAACTTCAGTCTATACGCAACAAGCTATGTCTAGTTAATGTAATTATCGCGAGTTTGAAATAAAATATGATATGGTTACCAGAGGGACCCATGAAAATGAAAGTCGCAATTTCACTAGTGAGTATATGAACCTGCCGCATTGATGTATGCACGGGACCGCTCCTCCTCAATGATAACATACATTACATAATAGAATAGAAATTATGTAATGTGTGATGTTTTCCCACTCTTCAAGCAGCACTTAACTTAAATTATAATGATATGTGGCTGCGGCTGCCTGGCTCAAACCGTATAACTGTGTTCAGAATCTAGATGTGCTCAGTGTGTGAGCTTGAGATGGTTTCAAGTCAAATTTAGAATAGCAATTTTGGTGATTGTCGTCAATATGTTAGGATATTTCTCGCGTTGGGTCTACGACACCTCAAACCAATGCCACAAAGACGGTTGAAGACAATACATTCGCAAATAAAGCTCGAAACGGACGAAAATCGTTCAAAATTGTACTTTGTTTTGATAATTATGAAAGGAATAATGCAATAATGTACTTTGGACTAATCCCCTGGCATCCGACATTCGTCTGACACTGTGTGCAGTCATGCGGAACCATTTCGAGTGACGCCGCCTTTGTAATGTTGCCTCCTGACTCGGGGTCATAACCTTCGGCTGGTCTGATCGGGTCGGTTTTTGACTTTGCCATTTGCCAATAATCGATGTTCTAAGCACACACTCGATGTGTGGTGGCAGCTGGACCGTCATGCTACGACACCATGGCTCATTTTAGCTTGTAGCAAACCCAAAAGCATCCGAACGAATATTTCGAGCTAATCGCAGCAGAAAAAGACCATTAGAAAATATTTTTATGTTGTTTTTTTAATGTGTAAACCTACAGTGTACAATTGAAAGTCAATATCGATCCGTTATGTTGACGCGATCGAGCTGCACGTGCAAAACATGCAAAATCAGAGAAGTGTTCCTGGTGGGGTATTCCGAATTATAAAATTTCCATTTGCTTTGCCTTAGTTAAAGATTATGAACTGGAGAGAAACTGTCAACTATTAATTTCAGCCTTAAATGAATTTTGACAAAATTCAGTTATTTTTTATACTGGTGTGTTTTTAAATCTGTTGAGTGTAGGTAGTCAGTATATTACAGAAAAAAGGAGCCGGTGACACAACTAAATGTTATTTTGTGGGTGTGGATCCAAGAGGTTTTAAATTTTGTGTGGTTGTGTTTGGATTAAATAATTATAATAATACATGTAATTGAAATCATGACCTCCACAGGTGGAGTAGTTTTCTTATTAGCTATATTCATAGTATCCACATGTGGAGAAGTTGTTTCATTGGCTTTGGTCTTAGCTTTATCTATATTCTCCACACGTGGAGAAGTTGTCACATTGGCATTGGTCTTAGCTTTATTCATATTCTCCACATGTGGAGAAGTTGTAACATTGGCTTTGGTCTTAGCAATATTTCTATTCTCCACATGTGGAGAAGTTGTCACATTGGCTATGGTCATATCCTCCGGTTAACAGTTAACTGTTGCTTGCTGATGAATAGTTAGTACTGATAAATTGTGTACTCCTAGAAAACTGTCAAGTTAATAAACATGCTGTAACCTTTGTAGGTTAACTGTGGAGGAGCATATGTGGTTCTATGCTCGTCTGAAAGGAGCATCTTCTATAGAAGTGCAATCAGAGATGGAACAAATGATTAAACATGTTGGATTACCATACAAGAGGAAATAACTCTCCTGTAATCTGTCTGGTAGGTAGTACATGTTTTTTTCACCAAAGGATGAGCATATAGTCGCCACTTTATCCGTTCTTCCCTCTGGCTGCCGTCACACTTTTGTCCGGGCTCATATACAGTATTAGAGATATCAAATTAGAACTTCATAGGTGAATAGATCTCATTAAGGGGAAATGCAGTGCAAAAAATGATAACTTCATTCCATAGTTTTTTAGTTCTTCCCCTTCGTAATTTTTCATACTTCATTCTTGTCCGGGCCAAAACTCATACAGTCTAAGAGATATCAATTTAAAACTTCATAGGTGAATAGATCTTCATTGCATATTTTTGGAGTTATTCCCCTTTATAATTTTTATGCCCACCCATCTTTGATGGTCGTACCAAATGGTTTCTGTCCAATAACTTAAGAAAGCTTTGCCGTAGGATCTTCAAACTTTACATGAAGGTTTGTCATCAACAGTAAATGATCCCCATTGATTTTGAAGTCAGTAGTTCAAAGGTCAAGGTCACTGTGACCTTCACCATTTCTGACTATTCAAATGGTTTCCGTTCAATAACTCGGGTATACTTTGGCCTAGGATCTTCAAACTTTACATGGATGTTGGTCATCAACAGTAGATGACCCCATTTGAGGCCCACATGGAAGGTTGGGAAACCAAATGTGCAGCCTCGTTTAAATAAAGTCTTTACTTACTTACTTACTTACTTACCCCTATTGTTTTTAGGTCAGTAGGTCAAAGGTCAAGGTCACTGTGACCTTCACTATTTCTAAATATTCAAATGGTTTCCGTTCAATAACCCAAGAACACTTTGCCCTAGGATCTTCAAACTTTAAATGGAGGTTGGTCAACAAACAGTAGATGACCCCTATTGATTTTGAGATCAAAGGTCAAGGTCACTGTGACCTGCACCAATTTTGACTATTGGGCTGCCATGAGGGCATACATGTTTACAAACTTCTCTTGTTCATACTTAAATCTTGTTTTTCTTGTATCTGTAATATGTTATCACCCATATTGGGACAAACAGTTTTTGTATTCCCAATGTAAATCAATGATGTAGACCAACAATCCAAAAACCTGCATATTTTCTGACCACACCTCATGTATAAAAATGTCATACAAGTCATATGTATTGGTATTTACTGTGATATTTCAAGTACAAAATGTATTATTACGCCCCCCCAAAAAATCTTTGATGAGGGAGTATATTGCTTTGCACATGTCAGTCTGTTGGTCTGTCGGTTGGTAAGTTGTTAGGTCAGTCAGTAGACCAAATGGTTTCCATTCAATGGCTCAATAATATCAGTAAATCAAAGGTCAATTTCGCTGTGACCTTTAAAGGGACTGCCTCAAATATTGGTGTATTGCAACAATAAAATTGTCAAATATTCGTGTAATTTTGGTATAGTTGCCTGTATATCCCATAAACAACCACACTGACATCTAAAATAACTTGAGAAACTTCGGCATTTTGTAGTTATTTATTATTTTTACCTAAAACATTCTATAGGGTATTACCCTATAGAATTAACACTACTATTACTTAAATGGCCTGAAATTTGTTCGCATTTGATGAAAACGAATAAAAAACAAACCAAATACCTTCACAAAGCATGTTGGAAGGAAACTTAACAATTTTAGTAGGCTATATTGAAAGTGGTTAAAATTGCTTATTTGCACCAAATCTTTCATAAAGCAACCGTCAGTGGCTTTCTATTACATGTACATCAATACTTGGTTAGGTTGGAAAATCACGATATACAAAATTTTTAGCCTAATCTGTGAGGCAGCACCTTTAACATAAATGACTTTGGCTGCAATGGGGGCACACCTGTTTTACAAACATCTCTTGTTTATGACATATATATATGACATATATATAGTTTATTTCCAAATCCAGAAGGTCGTAGACCCATGAGGACAACATATTTACATACTACGATCATAGTGGCAAATGTACAGTTATCAATACAAAACATATATACATGCATAAATGTACCCTTACACGCACACACTCACGCACACACACTCACACGAATGCCCACACGCATAAATACTTCTAACACACCATTTTTTACACTGCTAATGAAAATGATGATATATGACTACTGAATTATAAATATGGAACATAATACAAGACAACAAAAACAATGCAAATGTTTTGTATAGATAAATAATAGCCTAGTTAATCATTATAGTATACAGTGTTGCGTTTATTGAATGCTTTATATACAAACAAACCTAAATTCTTTAACAATGTTTTATTGTTTGTGTTTAACAATTCAATAAATTTAAACATGTTTGGTCGTACTCTATAATAAGTAGGTATATATCTATTACGAAATTCGTTATATAGCGGACACTGTAAAACAAAATGCATTTCATCTTCTAAAGAATTACATCTGATACATTTTCTCTCATCAAATGGAACGATATTTGGGTTAGCCCATCTACCAGTTTCAACATACAGTCTATGGGAAGCTACTCTAAGTTTTGACAGGACAATGCGATATTTAGACAAATCAAGGATATCAAGATATTGTTGAAAAGAGAAAGAAACGTTTAAGTATTTATATAAACTAGCTCTACTTGACTCTTGTAGCCTACCATTCCATTTTTGAATAAACTGATCTTTTAGCCTTTGTTTGATTAATGAGAGAAATAATTTATCATTACCCACATTTTCAAATAACCATACATCATGAAAACCTAATGTACATAACAAATCTCTTAACCTAGAGCACCAATTTACACGATTACGTTCCATGTCAGATTTCAACATTAAATATGCTTTCTTTATTAACTTTTCTTCGGATGTGTATAATATTTTAATCCAGAATTTTATTATATCAAAATACCTCATGGTTTGATAAGATATTCGACCTAATTCTCCATAAATAAAATCGTTCTGTGTACATTTTTTAACACCCAATAATCTCTTACAAAATTGCATATGTACTATCTCGATATTTTTGCCTGCGTTGAATCCCCAGACCTCACTACCATACTTAAAAATTGGAGAGATGAGTTTATGTGATATTATGTATGTATATTATAGATATTATGAAGAGGAAGTTGTTTGTTGCCATAGCATTTGTTGGAAATTCTAAAACAGTCATACTTGATGAGCCTTAACTGCTGGTGTAGATCCTTATGCTAGGAGAGCTATCTGGCAACTACTTCTCAAGTTGAAAAAAGGTATGTACATTTTTGTCATCTATAAAGTTAACTTTGGTTCAACTGTTGGGCAGAGTATGTTTAAGAAATAAACTATGAAAAAAATGGTGTATACCGGCTGTTATACAATGGTTTGGAGTTCTGACGCGTAGGAATCAACCACGAAGGCCGTAGGCCTGAGTGGTTAATAACAAGCGTCTGAACGACAGCCGGTATACAATGGTTTTGAATATTTTATTTCGATTCTAACATGATTTATATATTATTAAGTCAGTGTTATTTTGTGAGATATATGGTGTTTACATTACTTGTTTACCTGCATGATGTCATAAAAACGAAATGACGTCATTTTCATTGTATATCGGCCGATACGCGACATTATGATTTGTTCTTTGTATATATAGGCAAAATCACCAGTCATGTTAGAATCTTCCATAACATTAGCTATGGTCGTGTATTCCAGGTGTGGAGAAGTTCTTAGTTGTTTTTTACTGAAGATACCGGTGGAAACAGCAAAAAGCTGTGTATGTCAGCAAGTGGTCTTTTAATACAAGTTTGTCTGTATTTAGATGATCCCATGTTGTATTTCAGGTCGCACTATTAGCCTCTCCACACATCATATGGATGAAGCGTACGTGTTAGGTGATAGAATAGCTATCATTTCTCAAGGTCGTCTCTGATGTGTTGGCTCAAGTTCGTTCCTCAAAAATCACTATGGTAACCGTTACTATCTGACAATGGTTTGTGGGGATAAGGAAGTTGATGAAGATGCTATATTAAAGGAGCAGCTGATGGCCCCTCCTGAACGACCAATGTCATCTCATAGTATTTGATCTCTAACAAATGTTATGGTATGTTGCTATAGAAACATTAATACGTTTTTATCTACTGATGCATATAGTGATTGTCCTGTCCATCAGTCTGTTCCTCCGTCCATTATACCCAAAACTTTCAAGTCCATTAAGGCATAGCTTTCAGACTAAGCATACATGCTAATCATCATAAACACCTTGCATTGTCAAAGCCATGTAACACTATCCAACATTACAACAGAATTATGGCCCCTGATTGACTTAGCTAGTTTTTAGCTCACCTGTCACAAAGTGACAAGGTGAGCTTTTGTGATCGCTCTTCGTCCGTCGTCCGTCGTCCGTCCGTCCGTTCACAATTGCTTGTGAACACACTATAGGTCACAAATTTAGCCTGATCAATATGAAACTTGATCACAATGATCATCTTCATACAATCTAGGTCAAGTTCGATATTGGGTCATCTGGGGTCAAAAACTAGGTCACTAGGCCAAATCAAAGGAAAACCTTGTGAACACATTAGAGGTCACAATTTGAGCCTAATCTTTATGAAACTTGATCACAATGATCATCTCTATAAAATCTAGGTCAAGTTCGATATTGGGTCATCTGGGGTTAAAAACTAGGTCACGAGGCCAAATCATTGAAAAAGCTTGTGAACACACTAGAGGTCGCAATTTGAGCCTAATCTTTATGAAACTTAATCATAATGATCATCTCAACAGAATCTAGATCAAGTTCGATATTGGGTCATCTGGGGTCAACAACTAGGTCACAAGGTCAAATCATAGAAAAACCTTGTGTAGTCACTAGAGGTCACAATTTTGACCTAGTCTTTATGAAACTTGGTCACAATGATCATCTCAACAAAATCTAGGTCAAGTTCGATATTGGGTCATCCGGGGTCAAAAACTAGGTCACAAGGTCAAATCATAGATAAACCTTGTGTAGTCACTAGAGGTCACAATTTTGGTCTAATCTTTATGAGACTTGGTCACAATGATCATCGCAATACAATCTAGGTCAAGTTTGATAATGGGTCATCTGGGGTCAAAAACTAGGTCACAAGGTCAAATCATAGAAAAACCTTGTGTAGTCACTAGAGGTCACAGTTTTAGCATAATATTTACGAAACTTTGTCACAATGATCTACACAACCAAATCTAGGTCAAGTTTGATATTTGGTCATCCGGGGTCAAAAACTAGGTCACAAGGTCAAATCATAGATAAACCTTGTGTAGTCACTAGAGGTCCCAGTTTTGGCCTGATCTTTATGAAACTTAGTCACAATGATCATAACAACAAAATCTAGGTCGAGTTCGATAATGGGTCATCTGGGGTCAAAAACTAGGTCACAAGGTCAAATCATAGAAATACCTTGCGTAGTCATTAGAGGTCACAATTTTGGTCTAATCTTTATGAAACTCGGTCACAATGATCATCTAAAAAATCTAGATCAAGTTCGATATTGGGTCATCTGGGGTCAAAAACTAGGTCACAAGGTCAAATAATAGAAAAACCTTGTGTAGTCACTAGAGGTCACAGTTTTGGCCTGATCTTTACGAAACTTGGTCACAATGATCATCTCAACACAATCTAGGTCAAGTCCAATATTGGTTTATCTGGGGTCAAAAACTAGGTCATTAGGTCAAATCATATAAAAACCTTTTGTAGTCACTAGAGGTCACAATATTTGCCTAATCTGTATAAAACTTGGTCACAATGATCATCTTAACAAAATCTAGGTTAAATTCGACAGGTGAGCGACCTAGGGCCCTTTGGGCCCTCTTGTTATGGACAAGGCTTCCATCGGGGCATAAGCGTTTATTGAACGTAGTCTTGTGTTGATACATAAGTAGCCATTTTCTATTACGTTTACCTCTTCAGAGCACCAACCTCTCTACAACAACAAAAATGTATGTTTCCCAGTGGGTGTTGCTCTACAGAAGACGTATATCTAAATAATATCTCTGAAACAATTCTGATCCCCACGGCCTTTGTGCATTGCAATAGACTCACTGGAGACAAACGGAAATGGCTGAGCTTTAATGATTTCCCAGTAACCACAGAAACAATTGATTTTTGAACTTCACACAAGGCTTCGCAGTAATAAAAACTTTAATGGCTAGGATAGATAACTCTTTCCAGCTGTTAATTCAAAGTTTGGACCTTTCTAATCTTAGAGTTCTGACAGACACCTACACCAATTACGAACCATGTCTAGTAAGTTCAACAATAACACAACCATTTAATGCAAAATATGTCCCTTTTTACTCAGAAATATTCTTGCTATGGCTAAACATGTATTCTAACAGCACTTTTTTCTACTTTTCTAGATTTTGAATGTTTCTACCCCATGTAGGCCTTCCAACGACTTGACCAAAATCATTGCTGTTGTCTCACACAACTTGGATTTACAAGCACAAATGTGACGGATGGTACGTTGATTGCTGTATTTCAAAGAACTGTGCGAATAAAATGTGACTGTTTAAAATGTAAGGAAAAGGTTGCATTGGACATAATTATTTGGTCCATAAAGGACTGTGGTCCGTAAAAGTGACCAGATTGTATGTGTTGCTTTGTTTGGTTGTTTTTACTTGATTCCATCTTGGAAGATCAACAATTGATTGTTAGACTATCATCAGATTATTTCATTACAACAGGAGGCAGACTATCGATTTTATTTGACAGTTGCCGGACTTTGCAAAAACTAGAAGTGGCAAGAATAATAGAGGTGGAGAAGATACTCTAGCAATTAATCTGTTTTGGTCATACCAACATTCACAAACTTTGATGAGGATCGGCAAAACAATATTCCCGTTACATTTTAAAAGTTTGGAGCGAAAACTTTGCCTTTCATTTACATAATGGCGTCGTTTTTCCCGGGTGAAACATACAACATGTAACATTTTGTTTTCTAAAAAGCCCATCAGTGCATCTTATGAAATTGGCAAAATATCTGCAAGGAAAAATTTGTTCACCGTTGTCAAAGTTTGAGTAGTATATATTTGTGTCATATATATGTGTATATAATTGTTATATACTCAACAAAATACACAATGTCCCATTTTTATCTAAGATTAAAGCAACTTTCGTTGACTCTTTATTTACTAACATGTCTCATGATATGTCAAATCATGAATGGTGGATACTTTCTTTTTGTTGAGTATATAACAATTACTGTGGGGAAGCTAAAGACCAGCCTGCATACTGTTATATCAAAGCACTTGGGGGAAAAAATAAACTTGCCTTACTTCAAATTAAATTTCTTAATTACCGTATTCTTTAAAACCTACACATTGAGGACAGCTATTGTCTCTTTGAGTTCCTGGTCTGTTTCAAAACTAATTTTGCACCACCCTTTACCATAAGTTTTAGCTGTTAGGAAGCTATGAAGAATACTTTGAACACAAGTTTAAGATTTCCATAAGTGTTTGCATAAAACAATACCCTGGCTAGCTACCTTATTAAAGATTGTAAGAAATATCCCAACAGCTGGAGCATGGACCATGTCAATTCCTTGGAATATCACGAACAAAAAACTGTAAAAACATCAGTAACAACCGCTGCATAGTCAAAAACATTTCAACATCAACAACAGTTGCCAGCAACTACCTGGTTATAACCACATTATGTCATCATCACCAGTAACAGCAACTACCTGGTTACACCCGCAATATGTCATCATCACCAGTAACAGCAACTACCTGGTTATACCCACAATATGTCATCATCCGTAGTAAAACATCAACCTGGTTATACCCGCAATATGTCATCATCAGTAGTAACATCAACTACCTGGTTATACCCACAATATGTCATCATCCATAGTAAAACAGCAACCTGGTTATACCCGCAATATGTCATCATCACTAGTAACAGCAACTACCTGGTTATACCCGCAATATGTCATCATCACCAGTAACAGCAGCTACCTGGTTATACCCAATATGTCATCATCATCAGTAGTAACAGCAGCTACCAGGTCATACCCGCAATATGTCATCATTACCAGTAACAGCAACTACCTGGTTATAGCCACAATATGTCATCATCTCCAGTAACAGCAGCTACATGGTCATACCCACAATATGTCATCATCAGTAGTAACAGCAGCTAACTGGTTATATCCACAATATGTCATCATCAGTAGTGACAGCAGATACCTCGTTATACCCACAATATGTCATCATCACCAGTAACAGCAACTACCTGGTTATAAACACAATATGTCAACATCAGTAGTAACAACAGCTACCAGGTTATACCCGCAATATGTCATCATCAGTAGTAAAAGCAGCTACCAGGTTATATCCGCAAAATGTCATCATCGCCAGTAACAGCAACTACCCGGTTATAACCACAATATGTCAAAATCAGTAGTAACAACAGCTGCCTGGTTATACCCGCATGATGTCATCATCACCAGTAACAGCAACTACCTGGTTATACCCGCAATATGTCATCATCACCAGTAACAGCAACTACCCGGTTATACCCGCAATATGTCATCATCAGTAGTAACAGCAACTACCTGATTATACCCGCAATATGTCATCATCAGTAGTAACAGCAACTACCTGGTTATAACCACATTTTGTCATCATCACCAGTAACAGCAACTACCTGGTTATACCCGCAATATGTCATCATCACCAGTAACAGCAACTACCGAGTTATACCCACAATATGTCATCATCCGTAGTAAAACAGCAACCTGGTTATACCCGCAATATGTCATCATCAGTAGTAACAGCAACTACCTGGTTATAACCACATTATGTCATCATCCGTAGTAAAACAGCAACCTGGTTATACCCGCAATATGTCATCATCAGTAGTAACAGCAACTACCTGGTTATACCCGTAATATGTCATCATCACCAGTAACAGCAACTACCTGGTTATACCCACAATATGTCATCATCCGTAGTAAAACAGCAACCTCGTTATACCCGCAATATGTCATCATCACCAGTAACGGCAACTACCTGGTTATACCGGCAATATGTCATCATCAGTAGTAACAGCAACTACCTGGTTATAACCACATTATGCCATCATCACCAGTAACAGCAACTACCTGGTTATACCCGCAATATGTCATCATCACCAGAAACAGCAACTACCTGGTTATACCCGGAATATGTCATCATCAGTAGTAACAGCAACTACCTGGTTATAACCACATTATGTCATCATCACCAGTAACAGCAACTACCTGGTTATACCCGCAATATGTCATCATCACCAGTAACAGCAGCTACCTGGTTATACCCACAATATGCCATCACCAGTAACAGCAGCTACCAGGTTATACCCACAATATGTGATCAACACATGTAACAGCAGCTACCTGGTTATACCTTCAATATGTCATCAACACCAGTAACAGCAGCAACTGGGTTATACCCACAATATATCATTACCAGTAACAGCATCTACATGGTTATACCCACAATAAATTATGTCATCATCAGTATTAACATCAGCTACCTGGTTATACCCACAATATGTCAACATCAGTAGTAACAGCAGCTACCAGGTTATACCTGCAATATGTCATCCTATCCAGTAACAGCAGCTACCTGGTTATACCCGCAATATGTCAACAGTAGCAGCAACTCCCTAGTTATACCCACAATATGTCATCATCAGTAGTAACTGCAGCTACCTTGTTATACCCACAATATATCATCATCAGTTGTAACAGCAGCTACCTTGTTATACCCACAATATGTCGTCATCACCAATAACAGCAGCTACCTTGTTATACCCACAATATGTCATCACCAGTAACAGCAGCTACCAGGATATACCCACAATATGTGATCAACACATGTAACAGCAGCTACCTGGTTATACCTTCAATATGTCATCAACACCAGTAACAGCAGCAACTGGGTTATACCCACAATATATCATTACCAGTAACAGCAACTACATGGTTATACCCATAATAAATTATGTCATCATCAGTATTAACAGCAGCTACCTGGTTATACCCACAATATGTCAACATCAGTAGTAACAGCAGCTACCAGGTTATACCTGCAAAATGTCATCCTACCCAGTAACATCAGCTACCTGGTAATACCCGCAATATGTCAACAGTAACAGCAACACCCTAGTTATACCCACAATATGTCATCATCAGTAGTAACTGCAGCTACCTTGTTATACCCACAATATATCGTCATCACCAATAACAGCAGCTACCAGGTTATAACCGCAATATGTCATCATCAGTAGTAACAGCAGCTACCTGGTTATACCTGCAATATGTCATCATCAGTAGTAACAGCAGCTACCTGGTTATACCTGCAATATGTCATCATCACCAGTAACAGCAGCTACCTTGTTTAACCCGCAATATGTCATCATCACCAGTAACAGCAGCTACCTGGTTATACCCATATTATGTCATCATTGTAAACTGCAGCTTACTGGTCGAACCCGCATTATATCATAATCATCAGTAGTAACAGCAACTACATGGTCTAACCAAATCTATATCATCATCAGCAGTAACAGCAGCTACCTGGTCAAACCTGCATTATATCATCATCATCTGCAGTAACAGCAGGTACCTGGTCAAACCAAAATTATATCGTCATCATCATCAGTAACAGCAGGTACTTGGTCAAACCCACATTATATCATCATCAGTAACCGAAGATACCTGGTCAAACCCACAAAATATCATCATCATCAGTAACAGCAGGTACTTGGTCAAATCCACATTATATCATCATCAGTAACAGCAGGTACCTGGTCAAACCCACATTATAACATCATTATCATCAGTAACAGCAGGTACTTGGTCAAACCCACATTATATCATCATCAGTAACAGCAGGTACCTGGTCAAACCCACATTATATCATCATCATCATCAGTAACAGCAGGTACTTGGTCAAACCCACATTATATCATCATCAGTAACAGCAGGTACCTGGTCAAACCCACATTATATCGTCATCATCAGCGGTAACAGCAGGTACCTGGTCAAACCACATTATATCATCATCATCATCAGTAACAGCAGGTACTTGGTCAAACCCACATTATATCATCATCAGTAACAGCAGGTACCTGGTCAAACCCACATTATATCATCATCAGTAACAGCAGCTTCCTGGTCAAACCCACATTATATCATCATCGTCTTCTGTAACAGCAGGTACCTGGTCAAACCTACATTATATCATCATCATCATCAGTAACAGCAGCTTCCTGGTCAAACCCACATTATATCATCATCATCATCAGTAACAGCAGGTACCTGGTCAAACCTACATTATATCATCATCATCATCAGTAACAGCAGGTACCTGGTCAAACCCACATTATATCATCATCATCATCAGTAACAGCAGGTACCTGGTCAAACCTACATTATATCATCATCATCATCAGTAACAGCAGGTACCTGGTCAAACCCACATTATATCATCATCAGTAACAGCAGGTACCTGGTCAAACCCACATTATATCATCATCAGTAACAGCAGGTACCTGGTCAAACCCACATTATATCATCATCAGTAACAGCAGCTTCCTGGTCAAACCCACATTATATCATCATCAGTAACAGCAGTTACCTGGTCAAACCCACATTATATCATCATCATCATTTGTAACAACAGGTTCCTGGTCAAACCCACATTATATATTCATCATCATCAGTAACAGCAGGTACCTGGTCAAACCCACATTATATCATCCTCATCAGTAACAGCAGGTACCTGGTCAAACCCACATTATATATTCATCATCATCAGTAACAGCAGGCACCTGGTCAAACCCACATTATATCATCATCAGTAACAGAAGGTACCTGGTCAAACCCACATTATATATTCATTATCATCAGTAACAGCAGGTATCTGGTCAAACCCACATTATATCATCATCAGTAACAGCAGGTACCTGGTCAAACCCACATTATATCATCATCATCAGCGGTAACAACAGCTACCTGGTCAAACCCACATTATATCATCATCATCAGCGGTAACAACAGCTACCTGGTCAAACCCACATAAAATCATCATCATCATTAGTAACCGCAGGTACCTGGTCAAACCCACATTATACCATCATCATACATCAGTAACAGCAGGTACCTGGTCAAACCCACATTATATCATCATCACCAGTAGTAGCAGCAGGTACCTGGTCGAACCCACATTATATCATCATCATCATCAGTAACAGCAGGTACCTGGTCAAACCCACATTATATCATTATCATCAGTAACAGCAGTTACCTGGTCAAACCCACATTATATCATCATCATCATTTGTAACAACAGGTTCCTGGTCAAACCCACATTATATATTCATCATCATCAGTAACAGCAGGTACCTGGTCAAACCCACATTATATCATCCTCATCAGTAACAGCAGGTACCTGGTCAAACCCACATTATATCATCATCACCAGTAGTAGCAGCAGGTACCTGGTCGAACCCACATTATATCATCATCATCATCAGTAACAGCAGGTACCTGGTCAAACCCACATTATATCATTATCATCAGTAACAGCAGGTACCTGGTCAAACCCACATTATATCATCATCAATAACAGCAGGTACCTGGTCAAACCCACATTATATCATCATCATCAGTAACTGCTGGTACCTGGTCAAACCCACATTATATCATCATCATCATCAGTAACAGCATGTACCTGGTCAAACCCACATTATATCATCATCATCAGTGGTAACAACAGCTCCTGGGTCAACCCTGCATTATATCATCATCAGTAACAGCAGGTACCTGGTCACACCCACATTATTTCATTATCAGTAACAGCAGGTACCTGGTCAAACCCACGTTATATCATCATCAGTAACAGCAGGTACCTCTTCAAACCCACATTATATCAGCATCATCAGTAACAGCAGCTTCCTGGTCAAACCCACATTATACCATCATCATCATCAGTATCAGCAGCTTCCTGGTCAAACCCACATTATATCATCATTATCAGTAACAACAGGTACCTGGTCAAACCCACATTATATCATCATCATCAGTAACAGCAGGTACCTGGTCAAACCCACATTATATCATCATCATCATCAGTAACAGCAGCTTCCTGGTCAAACCCACATTATATCATCATCATCATCAGTAACTGCAGCTTCCTGGTCAAACCCACATTATATCATCATCAGTAACAGCAGGTACCTGGTCAAACCTACATTATATCAGCATCATCAGTAACAGCAGCTTCCTGGTCAAACCCACATTATACCATCATCATCATCAGTATCAGCAGCTTCCTGGTCAAACCCACATCATATCATCATCATCATCATCAGTAACAGCAGGTACCTGGTCAAACCCACATTATATCATCATCATCATCAGTATCAGCAGGTACCTGGTCAAACCCACATTATATCATCATCAGTAACAGCAGGTACCTGGTCAAACCCACATTATATCATCATCATCATCAGTAACAGCAGGTACCTGGTCAAACCCACATTATATCATCATCATCATCAGTAACAGCAGTTACCTGGTCAAACCCACATTATATCATCATCATCATCATCAGTAACAGCAGTTACCTGGTCAAACCCACATTATATCATCGTCAGTAACAGCAGGTACCTGGTCAAACCCACATAAAATCATAGCAGCTCATCTGGCAGAACATCAATCTTGCTGTTACAAGGTTACAGCTAGTCACTTTATTATACAGGTTCTATTGTATATATTTGGCTGATTGGTTACATAATTTTATTTGTCCCAGGAAAAGTTTAAAATTAATGTCCCAGTTCATTTGAACATATAGATGATTATTGAAAAGTACTTGAATTTTGAAGTTTAATTTTGGGTGTATTGGCGTATAATTTGTTTTCTGCTAGTAGAAAACAGACAGAAATAACAGAACAGATAAATAATGACCAAAAAAATGAGAGAAGGTTGACTGAAAACATTACACCACCTTATTGACTCATGTCTTTTTATTAATCCCCCGTCTCAAATCGTCACAAAGTGGGAGGGGATTGTAGGAATGGTCTCCGTCCGTGCGTATGTGCGTGTGCATAGCTGTCAAGGCCTTAGACATGGTCAGAGTGAGGTTGGGATTCCAAGGGGCCGTTGCCCCGTGGGTAGGGGTGTACGACGATGTACGCAGGATGAAAGTTCACATTCTACTGGATATTGACAATTATCAATTACCATAATGATACTATATGAACTGGGTCCTAAAAATCGACTTTATACATGAAGCAAGTTCTGAAGTATAAAATTATTATCAGGGTTCTCAACAGGATTTTAAAATTTGAGTCCCAGGACTCCCTCCTGCCTAAGAGGTTGAGAAATATTTGATTTTTGGAACCTCACATCCTGCATTCTGGTGCATTTTGGAGTAAATATCAGGCTATAGATGTACTTAATTTTGATATAAGAAATATGTGTATCAGACTTTGTTAAAATGTGTGAGATTTGAAGAGTTGAGCGTGAGTGCGTGAGTTTGGGTTCAAATGCGTGAGTCTCACGGCGAGTGTCTGAGACTTGACAGGTATGCGTGTGTGCGTGCGTGTGTCCGTCGGTAACAAAATTGAGTCCACTCTCTAACTTTTTAATGCCTTGGCCAAATTGCATGAAACTCGTACCAAATGTGTAACTAATAAAGACGATGTGCAGAACTCACAATCCAACCATGCCGGTTCAAGGTCAAGGTCACAATTCAAGGTCAAAGGTTTAAATCTTACATTTCAGGTCCGTTTCGTAACTTTTAATGCCTGGGCCTAATAGCATGAAACTCATACCAAATGTGTTAGTAATAAAGATGTCGTGCAGAACCCACAATCCAACCATGCTGGTTCAAGGTCATGGTCACAATTTAAGGTCAAACGTTTGAATCTTGCATTCCGTGTCCGCTCCATAGCTTTTTAATGCCAGGGCCGAATTGCATGGAACTGATACCAAATGTGTAATTAATGAAGATGACTTATAGAACCCACATTCCAACCATGTTGGTTCAAGGTCAAGGTCACAGTTCAAGGTCAAAAGATTGAATCTTACATTTCATGTCCGGCTAGTTTGTTTATCCGGCAAGGCAGAGGAATTTATAGGGTGAGCTGAAGGCTATGCGATAAATTCCACAGTCAAGCCAGATCAATACGTTAAGACATATGTACGTTATTTCAGATGCTGAAACACCATTTAAAGAATCAACCATCGTGGAGGGCAAGGTTACTCATACTCCTTGCCTTGATGACATATCAACACAGCAAAGTATGATATAATTATCTCATTGTTAATTTATACGTGGAGATAAGAAGTATAAGGTGGCTATATTGGTGTCATCATTGGGTCTGTTGGTTCATCAATTTGTCGTCAGTTGGTTAGTTTGTCTGCATATTTGTCTGCACTTTTTAGCTCACCTGTCACGAAGCGACAGATTGAACATTTGTGATCACTCTTCGTCCTTCGTATGTCCGTCCGTCAAAAATTGGTTACAATGATCATCTTAACAAAATATTAAGTGTGTAAAGTAGGTCAAATTTAACACATTTTAGTACAATCTTCTTTAAACACAATTATGGCCCAATCTTCATGAAACATGGTCAAAATGCTTCTCTCTATGACATTTAGGTAAATTTCGTAAATTGATGGTGTGGGGTCAAGAAATAAACAAGAACTTCTCAATAGCAATATCTACCAACAACAAACTCTGTATAACCTAAGCTTATTTACACCAGCCTCCCAACAACAACCTATGTACAATAGCATCTCTTCTCTACAATAACCTCTGTACAACAACCTCAATACAACAGCCTCTCTTCTCTACAATAACCTCTGTACAACACTATATGTACAATAACATCTCTTCTCTACAATAACCTCTGTACAACAACCTCTGTACAACAACCTCTATACCAAAGCCTCTCTTCTCTACAAAAACCTCTGTACAACAATATATGTACAATAGCATCTCTTCTCTACAATAACCTCTGTAAATCAACCTCTGTACAACAACCTCAATACAACAGCCTCTCTTCTCTACAACAAATTCTGTACAACACTATATGTACAATAGCATCTCTTCTCTACAATAACCTCTGTACAACACTATATGTACAATAGCATCTCTTCTCTACAATAACCTCTGTAAATCAACCTCTGTACAACAACCTCAATACAACAGCCTCTCTTCTCTACAACAAATTCTGTACAACACTATATGTACAATAGCATCTCTTCTCTACAATAACCTCTGTACAACACTACATGTACAATAACATCTCTTTCTACAATAACCTCTATACAACAGCCTCTCTTTGCTACAATAACCTCTGTACAACAATCTATGTACAATAGCATCTCTTCTCTACAATAACCTCTGTACAACACTACATGTACAATAACATCTCTTCTCTACAATAACCTCTGTACAACACTACATGTACAATAGCATCTCTTCTCTACAATAACCTCTGTACAACACTACATGTACAATAACATCTCTTCTCTACAATAACCTCTGTACAACACTACATGTACAATAGCATCTCTTCTCTACAATAACCTCTGTACAACAATCTATGTACAATAGCATCTCTTCTCTACAATAACCTCTGTACAACAATCTATGTACAATAGCATCTCTTCTCTACAATAACCTCTGTACAACAATCTATGTACAATAGCATCTCTTCTCTACAATAACCTCTGTACAACACTATATGTACAATAACATCTCTTCTCTACAATAACCTCTGTACAACAATATATGTACAATAGCATCTCTTCTCTACAATAACCTCTGTAAATCAACCTCTGTACAACAACCTCAATACAACAGCCTCTCTTCTCTACAACAAATTCTGTACAACACTATATGTACAATAGCATCTCTTCTCTACAATAACCTCTGTACAACACTACATGTACAATAACATCTCTTTCTACAATAACCTCTATACAACAGCCTCTCTTTGCTACAATAACCTCTGTACAACAATCTATGTACAATAGCATCTCTTCTCTACAATAACCTCTGTACAACACTACATGTACAATAACATCTCTTTCTACAATAACCTCTATACAACAGCCTCTCTTTGCTACAATAACCTCTGTACAACAATCTATGTACAATAGCATCTCTTCTCTACAATAACCTCTGTACAACACTACATGTACAATAGCATCTCTTCTCTACAATAACCTCTGTACAACAATCTATGTACAATAGCATCTCTTCTCTACAATAACCTCTGTACAACACTATATGTACAATAACATCTCTTCTCTACAATAACCTCTGTACAACACTATATGTACAATAACATCTCTTTCTACAATAACCTCTATACAACAGCCTCTCTTTGCTACAATAACCTCTGTACAACAATCTATGTACAATAGCATCTCTTCTCTACAATAACCTCTGTACAACAATATATGTACAATAGCATCGCTTCTGTACATCAATCTATGTACAACAACCTATCCACATTATCATCTCTATTCTACAACAACATCTCTATTATACAACAATTCTCCATTCTAAAAAAACTTCTCTATTCTACAACAACATCTCTATTCTACAAAAACTTCTCTATTCTACAACATCATCCCTTCAACATCATCTCTTCAACATCTCTATTCTACAACAACATCTCTATTCTACAACAACATCTCTATTCTTCACTTCATCTCTTCAACATCTCTATTCTACAACAACATCTTTATTCTACATCAATATCTCTATTCTACAACATCATCTCTTCAAAATCATCTATTCAACATCTCTATTCTATAAAAAACGCTACAAAAAGAAAAGTATGCGCAACGTCACGCTCTATGGTAGCGTCACAGTATCTATGACATCATGCAATAAACAAGACGTTAATTTCAGCAGCTGGTCCATATTTTTTGCCGGTCCATATTTTTAGCTCAGCTGTCACAAAGTGACAGAGTGAGCTTTTGTGATCACTCTTCGTCCGTCGTCCGTCAACAATTGGCTTGTGTAGACACTAAAGGTCACAATTTTAGCCTAATCTTTATGAAACTTGGTCACAATGATCATCTCAACAAAATCTAGGCCAAGTTTGATAGTGGGTCATTTGGGGTCAAAAACTAGGTCACCAGGTCAAATCTTGGAAAAACCTTGTGTAGTCGCTATAGGTCACAATTTTAACTTAATCTTTATGACACTTAATCACAATGATCATCTCAACAAAATCTAGGCCAAGTTCGGTAATGGATCATCTGGGGTCAAAAACTAGGTCACTAGGTCAAATCATAGAAAAACCTTGTGTAGTCACTAGAGGACACAATTTTGGTCTAAGCTTTATGAAACTCAGTCACATTGATCATCTCAACAAAATGTAGGTCAAGTTCGATATTAAGTCATCTGGGGTCACAAACTAGGTCATAAGGTCAAATAATAGAAAAACTTGGTGTAGTCACTAGAGGTCACAATATTGGCCTAATCTGTATGAAACTTGGTCACAATGATCATCTCAACAAAATCTAGGTCAAGTTCGATATTGAGTCATCCGGGGTCAAGAACTAGGTCACATGGTCAAATCATAGAAAAACATTTTGTAGTCACTAGAGGTCACAATTTCGACCTTATCTTTTTGAAACTTGGTCACAATGATCATCACAACAACATCTAGGTCAAGTTCGATATTGGTTTATCTGGGGTCAAAAACTAGGTCATTAGGTCAAATTTAAAAACCTTGTGTAGTCACTAGAGGTCACAATATTGGCCTAATATGTATGAAACTTGGTCACAATGATCATCTGAACAAAATCTAGGTCAAGTTCGACAGGTGAGCGACCTAGGGACCTTTGGGCCCTCTTGTTTGTAATATTGACCAGCTGCTGTATTCGGAACATGTAAATCAATCAGTCTATCGCTGGATATTATTAGTTACCTGGTCATCTAGTGACCTGGTACTGGATGATACATGGTCTGTAAAATTTGTACCTTGATCGGACTGGTACAACTTAATAAAACAATTGTTTAAACTTTCATGAACTGTTAAATAATTCATTTATTTACTAATTTTAGTAAGACCAAGAAAAGACAAGAAGAGGAAGAGTCCTCATGATGAATTGTACTTATTAGAAGTGAAGCGGGCTGCCGTAGAAGTCGAGCTATTTCAACAAAAGCTTCTACATGAAAAGCAAATTATTGCTAATGCACAAGAGTTATTTACATTAAATAAAGAGAAACTTTTAAATGATATTGCGCAAGATAAACTCTGTTTCAGCTCAGAAGCAAAGCTATTGAAACGCAACTTAAAAACAGCTTTGCTGATGATTTTTTATCTTTAGAAAGTTAGTTAGATAACAATAATTCACGGTTATTCTGTGTTAAACCATTGTTAAGCATAAAGGACAAGGTTCATTTATGGCTTAATTTGGCCCTGAGTTTTATCGAAAAATAGAAATGCATCTTCCTATAAATCTGTCCTATGTTTCTAATAGCCTAACATTGTCTTTCAAAAAATTAAGCATACTTTTCTTGTAATATGTCGACAAATCTACTTAAAATTGGTTAGTTTACCAAAAAATGTCATTTTTAGCCATTTTCAGGGCTTTTTTTGCGTAAAACCTTCCCAAAAACCATGATGGCACTCTTGCGACACTTTGATATTTTGCACATATATGAAGACTTACAGAACACTGGTTATGTGAAAATATAAAAGTGTCGCAAGAGTGCCATCATGGTTTTTGGGAAGGATTTACGTCGTTAATAGTCTTGGTCCACTTGAAATTAGTAAATAGTATATGTTCAGTAGAATTGTTGACACATTACTAGGTTATTGAGGATATGTACATTACTATTTTGAAAAACAGTGTTAGCTTATTAGATATATTGCACATGGGCGGTATTCACAAAACATTTAAAGGAAATACTTAAATTTTTCTATAATATCTCAAAATTTCCTAAAGTTTATTAGCTAAACTGTTAAATCTACAGCTACAATAATCTGTAAATTCTTAACATTAGTCAAAATGTTCAAGTTTTCACTTTAGATGCTTTGTGAATACCAACCTGTATAGGAACATGCATTTTTATTTTTTTATAAAACTCGGGGAAAATAAAGGCAAACTTAAACTAAAAAATCATTGTAGCAATACCACATTAATTTTGGCTACAGTTACAAGAAGGCTGAACCGTGGAACGTGTAGGTTTCACAGGGCAGTGGAAAAATTGGTAGAGCTGCTGAAAAACATTTATTGTTTCATGGAAAGCAAATATTTCCCCCCTTAGCATGGCATATACTTTAAGCATATTTCAAAGAAATCTATGAAGAAATAAAATATTTATGGGTATTCTATTTTCCAATTCTACATATTTCTTCTTGTAACTGTAGCCAAAAGACATGTGGTACTGCTACACTGAAAAATGGTACCAGTGTTTTATATCACCCAGTGAAATGTATTTAGTTAAAAAATGTATTTGCAATGTGGTCTCTATAAGTGTTGCCATTGTCTGGCCCATTATAAACCTGCATTTCAATATTTAAAACATCGCTTTGTATTTGACTTGTTCGTGTCAGAATGTCACCTTTGTTCAGACCGATGTTATGTAGAACAACACAGGCAGCTATGATTTTTGCTGCTCTGGATGGTGGCACTCTAAGCCTGTATGACAAGCAAGGAAATCTGCGCTTCAGGATTCCGAAGCACTGCTCTATAATGACCCTCGTCTTACACAGAGATACGTTGAAACGTTCCTGAAAATAACATATAAGGTATATTTTGCTGCTAAAAATCTCTAAATACTTGTCAACACCTGAAAAGGGGGGGGGGGGGGTTCATTGTACCCCTACTATTGGATGTATGGTGCATAAAGATTTGTCAATATAATTTTTCAACCTGTTTTTCAGTCTAAAGCAATTTGGTCACATTAGACATTAATGTTTTAGTCTGAATACGGATATGAATGCTACTTTGAGGTTTACATAGGGACAATTTCCATTTTTTTGCGATTGCAATATCAGATCAATTGTCAAGCAAAGTTTTTTTATGCAAAATATTATAAAACTTACCTTTTCAATATCATACTTAGGTTGCATTTAGCAATAAATGAATAAAGAGGATGTAGCGATATTTAAACAAAGTTACTTTATTTTTCTCTTATGTTCCTTTTTGTCATGACCAAAAGGGCAGTGTAAAATATGCAGATTTGTATTGTTGCTTTTGGTTATGTTAGCTTTATACATACATTATATTCAATACTACATGAGCTATGTTATTACATCCCCTTGAGCACAAAGTGCTCTAGGTGAGCTATTGTGATCGCCCTTTTTTCGGATTCAAACCATTGGGCTGTTAACCATCTAGAGGTCACAATTGTTACTTCGTCTTATTAAAACTTATAGTCATAATACGCTCGCTCCGCCCTTTTTAATCATTAAAATTTACTTAATATGTTCTAACTATAACATAAAAAAGATAGGTCACGGGACTACTTTTTTCGCCATGACGTCATCATTGTCCCACTATATCATAAAAAACCTTAGTGAAATTGCGTAAAAGTAACGCATTATCTGCGCGGAAAAAATATTCTAATACCAAAAGAGTACTTACATTTGCATATTATGTACATAAAAGTATAGTAAACATAAACTTAGAAGAAATTGACGTGTTACAAGAATTATTTTAGGTGCAGTTACGTCGTAATTGTGTCTCTTTGTTATGAAAAGTGCGGTAAAATGGCAGTAAAATGGCGCAAAAAGGCCAAATTAGTACATTTTGCATATATGTTTTTCCCATAATTTCTAGTCTTTTCATAATCTATTTTTGGCTAATGATGTTGATTAAAGTGTACTTTATCTAAAAATTAAAATAAAACATAGGTTATCACGCTACACTTTGTGCTATTATTACTGAATTATCTCCCCTTTTCCCCAATTTGGCAGTGACGTCGCATTCCATACAGCAAGGGGGCACAGATGGGCCCTGAATCGCTCACTTGAATAATCTTCTCAATTTTAGTCAATATATCATAAATTTATTCCCTATATATCAGTAAAAGGGGATTTGTGAAGTCCCAGGCAATACAAACACTTATTATAAATGGGTACAGGTAACCCAAGTAATAATTTCTAATTTCACAAAAAATGAGTGAAAATGTAATCGCTATTTCACGCAGAGTGTTTTCATATTATTTGCTCAGTGAATTTATCTTTTACCCCAAAGTACCTATATTTATACTAACCCTAGATAGTATCACGACAAACATTTTGTCCAATTTTCAAGACGACCCAGTGCAAAATGCGGTCTCTATCCCCGTTTAAGCTATATGCGCAGAAATGATGCGCATAAACAACTGTATCAAACGTCCTTAAGTGTTATGCTCATTGTTATCCAATGTTTATGATGCATGTATGATGAGTACGCTATAGGAAACACTTCATAAATTTAGTTTTGATGTTCATAATGCATAAAACATACACGTCTAAATAATTGTTCATTGAATTTAACTATCACTTATGAATGTATAACAACCAATATTTAAGAAAACAAGTCAGTAATGCATATCACAATTCTGCATCATAATCATTACTACCTGAGCATTAATGGCATGGAAAACTCTTCGTGTTCCTTTGGGGCCTGAATTGGAATTTGGGTTCCGTCCACTGCCCCAACTACATTAGGAAAACCTGAAAATTGATGGTAAGCTTTATTTATACAAAAGCTACTTGCTTATCAATGCAATGTCTCAAGTTTTTTTTCACTCTATAAAAGGGCCTATATAAGGCCCCTTCACAATTTCCTATAGGCCCCTTCACAATCATAATTTGCGTCTTGGTTTTTGTAAAATCGATTCACCACAAAGTAACAAACAAACCAATCATACATGACAAAAAATATATCCGCGTAACTCAATGATTTTTTACGTAGGGTACCTGATACTGCATTGTAATCTAAATCCAATCATGCAGGATGCTCTCATGTTAACTTTTTCGTGATTAACACACATATCTTGTTAATTATACCTCTGTCTCATAATTTCGTGCCTTCTCCTGAAATTCGTGCCTGGTTTATTTCAGCTCTAATATATGCGCTACGTTGTATGTTTACTAAAGTACCCCAATAACATTCACACTATTGGCCTGTATCAAATTGGGCAGTCATTTTGGACGACTCGTCCTTGTTGTCACCTTGACGACGAGGAACAATATGGGTATTACTTATTCCAATTGGGATTCTTCAACTGGTGTTAATTGTTTTGCATACCATTTTTATTACGCATTTTATTTAGCACCACAGCTTATTACACTCAAAATGAAAACAGATAATGATGAGTACTACTTCAAATTTATTTACAAAAGTTTACTCCTTGGGGCCCCAGTACAGACAAGTTTTTAAGGAGTCACGGATTTCATGGTTACCAGTCAACAGGATTCAGAACACCGACCTAGACATACAAAAGCAATAATTTTATGTGTTTTCATAATCATATTGTCATTGTTCTTGTTTTTATTTGTTGAGTTAACAATTTCTCTTCCGAGATTGGTGAAGATAATTTTTGAAATTATATGCGCGAGTGCGCATGTGCCGATGAAAATGTTAAGAGGCACGGATATACGAGACAGCAGCATAATATTTTATGAAAGTGATGATAACAATGCAATGCAAAATACAACTGTGGCAATGTTTACAATCAATCTATATCTACTAGAAACTGAAGTGATAAAATAATCGTAATTCTATATGTACATAGATCCAGAAATAGATCTATAACTTTAGGTCTACGGTAACTTCAATCTGCATTTGTTTAAAACCATCTTATTTATTTCAATACACAATTACACTGATCATAAGGTTGAAATCGAATCGAGATCTACAACAATAGGTTGTGTTCTGCCATTAGTAGATCTACTACACGGTAAGATAAAGATGTACTTGTAAAATGGCCAAATATAGCATATTTAAAAGTGCATTTAAGATTAAACATGTATACGTATGTCATAGTTATTTGAGTAGTGCATTGGTTGCGTAAACAGGCTTTTATCAATACATTCCAACTAATTGTGAGGGGTAAGTAAACCTGCTGCACAACAACATGTGCTACGCCAGTGTACCAGATAAGGATTTATGAATTACTCCCCCTGACGGAAGTGACGTTTTGTTTACATAGGCAACCAATGGTATACGCTGTAAGAAATCAGCTTACCTGCAACACTGTGGAATTCTCGCTGCACAGCGCTGATATTGTCCCCGGACGGGAAACTAACGAACTCGTCGAGTCGATTATGAATTGAATCAGAAAACTGGGCCACTGCCCGACCAACACTGGCACGGGAAACACCGTGGACACTTCCCACGACAATATAGTGTACATTGTGCGCAAAAAAATGAAGAGATACCAGAGTTGTCTGCAAAGTTGTCAAAGGACAAGATCTGTGCGTCCTTCGTTCAACATGAATCAAGCCACAGTAATTGTTTCTGGATAGAACCTGTATCTATCGAAAACCTCGGTGTCACTGAGGTGCTCCAGTGGATTCAATCTATCGCGAAAAATACGCCGATCAAACGGTACAATCCGTCGTAAATACTGTAAACGCCGATTTCGACTAACTGTGTCGGCCATTTTGATAACTTTGTTGCATTTTGGGACAGTTTTATCAGATTTGATCCTCCTATTTAATGGTCTCAAATATTTGATCCTAAAGATCAACTTACGACTGAGCTTGAGCCTGAACCTGAGACTAAAGTTTTTGTGAGCACCAAAAGTTGAGCTTGGTCTCAAAGTTGAGACCAAGCTCAGCTTACGACTGAGTCTCCGTCTCAAATAGTTTTGTGAGCGCGGGGCCAGGACATTATTATATTTTAGATTGATATAATTTAGGTAGTTTTACAGTAATTAAAATATTTTATTACTGTAGTACTACCCAAATTATATTTTGTAAATAGTCCACATCACCGAGGGTTATAATTATGACATTATATGGAGAAAAGTGTAGATATTTAATGCGTATCAATTAATTTAACCAATTAAATGTTTATAAAGTTTCTCTTCTTGTATTAGATAAATGGATGTATTTTGCTAGTTTTTTCATGAAATGTGTATTCTTAGATTGCATAAGAGAAATAAATTTTCCTATATTAGGCCAGGAACAAAAATGTCGAGGTAAACATTGTAATCTTATATCTCGATAATACGGACATCATCAGCAAACCTTCTAAGAAACTATGACAGTTAGGTCATTTTTGTATTGAATGGAAAGAAGTAGTCACAGAACAGTAACTTTCTATTGTTGGGTCAAACAAGATCAATGTCACTATGAACTTTAACATAAAAATGGTTTCTGCTCAACTAAATAACACTTGACACTAGTATCGCCAAACTTAACATGGAGGTTGGTAAACACCAGTCATCAACAGCTGTATTGACGTGAGGTCGCTGTGACCTTAAACCAAATGGTTTCTGATCAAAAACTCAAGAAACGGTTAGACTTAGGGTCTACAAACCTTACAGGGATGTTGATCATCGTCAGTAGTTGACCCCTATTGATTTTAAGGCCAATCTATGTCAATATCGCCATTTCTGACTATTTACAAACCAACATGTCTTGTCGTCATACAGTCCCATTTACAGTGGGACTCGGTTTTAGCGCTTACCGTGGTCACCCAAGTTCTTCTAGTCTGTGAAAACTTCCAAATGTTCAGTGCTAGGTCGCTTTTAATCTAGTTTAGTCGACCACTTCTTACAACTTCTCGAACGCAAATTATATGGGTTTCGGCATCTGAAGAAACCAGACTTGCCCAGAAAATCAACCCACACTTAACCATAGTTCACGCCAAAACTAAAGCATGCAGTATAATCAAGAAATGAGGAAAGTACTGATTTATTACGATATAAATATTCTGAGAGCGTAAATGAGTGATTGAGCGTCTGTCTGATGGTAACCATATCTTAATTAATACGTCACCTTAGCAAGAAATTGCGAAATCTCCCCCGTTTTAATTGCAGATACACCATATTCAGTGTACTGTAAAATCATATAATGTTAATGGGACAAAATTTTGTGGGTTTTTTGTGAAAAAGACCATTTCTTGGAGACGTAATTTCATGGATTTCAGATTTCAGAAAAATGACAAGGTAAAAAATTCACACAAATAATCAGGAATCATTTAAGCAAAATGTATAATGATTGTTTAATTACATTTTTATATACGTGTAAACTACCCAAAAACCTAGTCGACTGAACTTGAAAGCAATGTTGAGGTCACTCACGAAATCCATAACATTACATCACCCACGAATATTTACGATTTTACAATAAGGAGAATATAATTATGATTGCCATCCATTACTGCTGACCAAAAATAGAATTCTGAAATAAAAAAAACTTGGGGATTTGACAAGTTCAAACATTGCATTATATATCTTGTAAACGTAGCAGATGTTTCATATGAGCAATCTTAATAAATCATATGCACAGATTTGTTCATATGTGTACATCTAATAATTTGTCATTTAGTCAGATATACTGGCGTGCTATTATATTAGCAAGATGCATGCCTCTGAACCATTTCGTCTTTTTGTCGATTTTCTTTTAGTGTGTGAACGCTGAATTGGGGAGGGAGCGGTCTCACAAATGTATATGATAAACTGTTTTCTGAGTAGAGGGTGTGATACTTTAATTTTGCAACGAACTGCATGCTTAGTGGTGGCTCCATCTACAGTTCGCCATTGTACATGCGCTTCCTATTTCATTGTGAGATGACCGGACAATAGATAGACTCTAAGAATGCATGTATAATTGTATACCTGGTCGAAAGCGTTTCAGGATGACTGGTGTTGCATGACTCTTGTCTATTGCATCGTCTTGTCGCGCCATAAAATATTACTCTCTTGTTGCTCCGTCTTCTGATAGTGCACCGCATACTTTCTATTCAGTGGTACCATATGGATTCTGTCAAACTTATACGTTTTATGTTTTACATTCTTTTATAACCTGTCACAGTGACCTTTCGGTTAGGGGACATTACTCATGACGGGAAACTTTAATTTACACAATCCTGTTAAAAAGGCACGTATACTGTTTCTTGTGTGTGTTACTTTGTTGAATGTGCATGTGGTGTGTATTCGTTCTTGTGAATTGTTCTTGTCTACTCGCTCTTATTCCGATTATATTTTGAGCAGTATGCTGACGGAGTAGGGTTTCGTTTTTTTGTAGCTGTTCGTTTTCATTTTTTCTTGCTCATTTTTGTGGTTGTTCTTGTCGTTTGTGCTTGTAGTATGTGAGCTTTTTGTGCCTTTCGCACTCTGCGGATCCTTACGTTTGTCCATGTCCGATTTGTGATTGTATTTTGTGTATCTTTTCGAGATTTTTGTTCTGTGAGTACATGTGTACCAATGACTTACCAAATAATGCGGTTGATCGGATTGTTGCCTGAAACTTTTTACTTAATATATTATAATATGTGTAGTTTTGAATTTATATGCGCATACGATTACATTATTATTGTTGATACTTCTTCCCTCAGAGAAGATGCATAAATATGTATCAGTATCAATTTAAAATAAATTGTGAAGACCTAATGGGCCTGTTACATTCTGAATACAAAATGTACAGTAAAACCTCAATAATTAGACCACCATTACGAGTATTACGACTCCAGTAACTAGCCTCATTTTTTGAAGAAAAAAAGTAATAACAAATCTGATAGGGAAGGCAGCACTCACCAGAAACAGCAAGTCACGAAATGCACAACAAGAACACTTGCACTTATTGCTCGCTCTGCATGATAGTGGCCCCGGTTAAGATGACGAATAATGAGAAAGATCATTAAACGTATATTGTGGTTTGCTTCAAAAGCAAAACAGTGACTGAATGTGCATGAACGTTGTGGTCTTATTATTAGGGTAGTCTTTAGGTGAAGTTTTAATGTACTTGTACAGGGTGTTAAAAAGTTCGTTCTCAATTCCAATACATGTACATTTTTGTAGTTTATTTCTCTGACGTCAGGAGAATGAAAAAGGTTCAGGTTAATTCCCGAGGGTTCTACCATTGTTTGAATGAAATTATTCGTGTTAGAAATTAAAATTGCATATTGTGTACAAAGTTCAGATGAAAGTTGGTATAAATTTAAATTTTGAGAACAAACTTTTTAACACCCTGTATATGCATCGCCATCTAATATAGACTTGCATGTATTTATTTTAGATCGACTGTAAAAAACAAGTTTTTACAACCTCTATCAATCACTTTCTATCCCTAATTCTTGACTGTGGTTGTCACTACCAGTGTATGTGAGAAGAGAAGACTGATCCACCTTTTGAACATAGATCGTGGTCCAGTGGCGCGCTGGATTTGAAAGGTTCGATCATATATCGGAGCAGAGCATGTCCTTCCGTGTAAATTTGACAACAATGTCGACTTTATTATAATAATTCCTCCACATTTGAAGATGTTGCTGATGGTTCATTGTGGAGGGATAAGTTATTGCTGGTTAGGGCACAGTCTAGGAAAACTTGTTTTTAAAAATCAAATCAGCCGACGGAAAATAACACAAAACAAAATGCCGAGCATCGGCGTTAAACCCTTTTAAATAATGAGGGTCAAGTTATGGTACCATTTTCATTCCTCTTTTGTACTTTTGTATGACGCGGCCATGTACAAAACTAATTTATCATCAACAGATTTCACGATGTAACGAGAATCGTTCATGCGGGAAATTATTCCGTTGGATAAGCGTACTTAGTTTGTATGTATAGATAAAAACAACATAATTTATACCTGTCGACAAATCGCTTAATTATGACTGGGCTAATAAAACAATGCATTGTTACTATAATGCCTTGAAGCGTTTTATTGTCGTTCGCGTTTACCTGTAGTAAAGACGTATACTTTACCGAAATACTTGTTAATGGAGAATTTATTCAAACAAGGTAAAATTTTATATATATCAAATATTTATAATACAACTTTCATTGTAATTATATTAAATGTACTTACGACGTGGAACTGTCAACTTTGCTTGGCGCCTTAGCATTATCACATGGGTTTAAGTTGGCTTCAGTGACGTGGTGTCGAGAGAAATTACTACGCAATGTAAGTGGTGGAACATGTTTCACAATCGAAATAAGATAAATTATCGTATTAAATAAATTAATGATGTTAAATTTGGGCGTGGTTCCGTCTCACTTTTACTTGCTTGTTTTTTGTTTGAGGTTTTAGCCGTATTGGTGCGCATGCATTGTTACACATTTACACGCATGTTAATTAAAGGACACATATATAGAGTTAAGCGTTTATTTTCAAATACAATATATATACAATCCATGAGTGTACAAATGTTCAATATCATCTATATGTGAGTGGTTATAATTATTTTTATTATGTAATATACATTAAATATACATACTCATACTAGTACAAATGTACTTTAATTTGACACTACTGATTTTGTTGAATTATTTCAAAACATTTGAATAAAATGAAAACTTTTTGATTTATGTACTTATATGTACACTATAATTTAAAATTATAAGTTATTTGAAAACGTTATTTATTAATTTCATTGTTTTTGTTGGTCGATTGTATAGCCGTTTATGGACTATGTTCCCAACTTTTAGAAAATTATATTTTTTTTCCAATTTCAAGCAAAATTTTCCAATGCAATGTAAA
Source organism: Spisula solida (assembly GCA_947247005.1). NCBI lineage: Eukaryota > Metazoa > Mollusca > Bivalvia > Venerida > Mactridae > Spisula > Spisula solida. Next base: position 4,182,997 of record OX365958.1, on the reverse strand, counting down.
AAGAATTCTGATTTTTTTACTTTTAGTTACTTTAAAAACAATAATACTACTTTTATTACCGTCTGTGTTTGGGAGCTCATTACTGTTGATAAAACGTACAACTTGAAGTTAGAGTATAAATATTGGCTTTAAGGAAGCTGGATCGGTTTAGTGCGCATGAGTCATTTGTCATAGTATGAGCCTTATAAATGTAAGAATGTGTCAAAATAATCTAAAATAAATCAAACTGAACAGTTTAATGCGGAACAAAAGTTATAATAATTTACCTGGGTGCTCTTTTCCTACATTAAATATGCAGTGGGTGGGGTAGAAAGGCAATATATATGAGACCAAAATTAAATATACAATTTTTGGTCACTTGACCTTGTATAACACTGTGTATCCAAACTGTATTGAAAAATATTTTATCATTTAGATCACAGACATCAAATAAAAATGTCAAATTTGAACACCACCACCAATTTTAATGTAATTATGAAAATAATTCATACTCACTTCAAACAGGGCTGATTACTCGGAAAACTAGTTCCGTGATCTAGTGTTTTTACATTATATTTTGTGTCAGAATAGATTTCTCTACTTTCTTGCGAAATTGGCAGAATCTAAGGATGGAATCCAAACCGCTCCAACATCCTTAACAGGTTTGGATAGTAAATGTGAACTTTTCCTAATTTTGACCAAAATATCGCTCAAATTCCCTATCCCAAAGCGATGGGCTATTTTCCCAAAATAGGCGAAAAATCCCACTGAGTTATAATGGCGGATTTGTCTGTGAATGTTAATAATTTGTTCAATTTGGGACACCCAAATTAGGTAGAATATCGTCTTTAAAAAGATAATATTAAGTCGGACAGGGAAGGCGGCATTCAACTTAACCAGCCGAGCACAGAAAACGTAAAACACATACAAGACCCAATGCCCCCAACACACAACCGAACGAAAAAATGATCCGCCCTTGTCACAGCTGTCAAAAAGCTGAATGAACTAGTTTCAGCATTCAAAAAACTGAATGTCTTCGTCTTCAAACAACACTCATCTGTCAATTACAAAACAATCTGAAGGGATATTAAAACGTATTTATAAATGACACTTTTGCAATGTTGGTACATGTATATTGATGAATAGTATGGTTTAATTATAAAATCAGTACACGTGACCACAACATACTATGGGATTTTGGCTACATGTTATTTGTGAAATTCTATTTGTTTGTGTATTAAACTATTAAACAACACAGATGATATTAAACTTTTGTATACTCATGGATTGTAATGGTCCCTTGTATTTGAAATTAAGAAAAATGAGGATGTATGTTTTAAATGGTTGCATCCGTACATAGCATGACATACATGCAATCTTAAACTTAAGCCTAAATTTTAATTCGTTATAATTCGCTAGCAACAACAAATTGAGGGCAGATATGATTTGTTTCAGTTCATTAACTGAAATATTGTAAATATTGCTGATCCATTTTCCACAATTTGAAGTGGCTAAAGTATTATCACAAATTTGAATTTATGCGTTACAAGTTTAAGACTTCCGCAAGTGCTTTGATAAAGCAGTGCAAGAGACTTGAAGAGAGACAAAACCCTTGTGGTGATGGCTACCATCTGGAATGCGGTGTCACAATTGACCTAAATTAAATCAGTCTAAAGCAATAATTATGAGGCTCACAAGGAAGACTGGGTATACCCAACTGTGTTACCACTTTACATAAAGCCTTATTACAATAACAAGACCATCCTTGAAAACTGATTCTTTATTAGTTTATACTAATTTATTAAAAGTCGATCGTGAAAAAAGTTTTTCTTAACTTATATTTATTACCATCGACACCTCATTTCTGATGTTATCTATCGCTACGAGTGTATGAGAGAAGAGAGGCCAGTTACGCCTTTACGCTGAGCGTCTAGCAAGGGACTTTCTGGTACCATTTTATTTTGTCTATGGTATGACTCGGCCTTGGATCGAACACGGAACTACCCATGCTCGAAGCGGAGGCTCTACCACTAGGCTATCCAGGCGGTTTTTATTATGACTAGTACAAATGAAATTGAAATTGAATTAAGAGCAAAGCAGTAACAATAGGCTCGGAAATGCGAAATTATTCGTGGATACAATTGTTACAATAACGGCATTGTTTCCTCTTCTGGCTATAACAATAAATCATACAACTTCACCGACAAATAACAAACTATTATGCCAACGAGAATGGAAGTCTGCTTCCTTCGCTAACGTGACGTTTGGCACCGTATTTGTGGCGTACAGTAAAAAATATGACTTACTTTGACATTCATATGACAAGTTTCTGTGTCTCCATCTGACATGTTTGCATTATATATTATATAATTTATATGCATGTAAAAGGTTTCTTATATAATGGTATCAAACTCGGAGACAATGGACTGCTGTTAAACAACGAGAGCACTTAAATGGTAACCTTTAATGGTAGCTTAGTAGCTGCCACTAAGTAAAGTAACACTATGCCACTTAACTTATTATGCATAATTTATTACTAAATATGCATTATTTTTTGCATTTATTATTTATTGCTTTGGTCTTTCCGCCATCGGCCAAAGTTTCGCATCACTATAGTCGTAAAAAACGAGTCGTTAAAGTCGGGGTACGGACAAAATCCCCATACGGACATAATTAGTGCGTAAGCCTTGGATTTTTGTCACAGTCGACAAAAATCAGCGTTTGGGCTTATGTCCGTATGCCGGGGAGGGGGGATTGTCCTAGACTCGTATAAGTCAGTTGTTCTGTACTGAGTATAAATTCAGCGAATCATCTCAAAATTAATGTAATGAAATGTTAATATATGACGTAGGCCTATCACGTTATCATTATATACATGTCAATGTATTAAGATTATACATGCAAGAACACTGTAAATAAAATTATAGGCATTTAAAATAATTTGAGTACTAATTAATATTTATAATTTACATATCTCGTATCAATGAATATTAAAGCACAACCACCTATCTAGTACTTAAACCATTTATAAATTAATATAGTTCCCCGTTCAAACCTCAATATTTTAAAATTATACAGCCGCAATGAGTAATGAATAATTAAACCAAACAATTAAAACACACTTCATTTCATTAATGACAGATCTTTTGTACTGCATACAACCTTTACTTGGATGAAATAAATCGCATGTATGTCTATGTGATTTTATTTAAAGAGACATTCCCATCAATTTCAATCGTTCCAATTGATTAAAAATTATTCGACATTAATTAAGAATCATCATTGCTAAACTTCTTCTAAATTTCAACAAAAAACTCACAACAGTTGCCTGGAAAATAATAAGATAAAATCAAGCAAACGTAGTCGTCAATATAATAAAAGGCTTTGGAAAAATACCTTGAATGAGTTGTTTCCCTTTGACTTTAAATACTTTTGATGTAATAAAGCGCTGACAGCAATAAATTATTTGTTATCATTTGAATATAATTTTGTTTATCACAGCGACACATTTCACCATAATTTCTACTTAAACGTTTTAAACGTTTTATAGTGGTTTTTGTATCTATATTGTTGTTATACATTTAGCTTATTGAATGCGTTAGTGCAGAATAATATCACCGCGTATAAACAGGCCAACTTCCGGTTATCGCAATAAGTCATTCACGATGAATTACATAGTTTCCCAATAAGTCATATAGTGATCGGAAATCACAGATGATTTTGATCGCAATAAGTCGTACAAATGAATTATATAATTGCCTAATAAGTCATACAGTGATCGCAAAAGACACATACTTTTGCTCACAATATGTCATACAAGTTGAATTATATAGTCTCCCAATAAGTCATACAGTGATCGGAAGTTAAAGTTGCTTTAGCTCGCAATAAATCAGACACGATTAATTACATAGTCTCCCAGTAAGTCAAACAGTGATTAGGTTTACACGCGGTGAATATGATAGCTGTATGGAATGCCTCTTTAATAATATTCGAAGTTTTTTTGTTTCGACATGTTTTACGAACATCGTTAAATGTCAACTCTCATTATATTTATGAAATCGATTTTTGACACTTCAACATTTCGAAACAATAGAGCGGTCAGGCCACAATTTTGTTTTTGGTTTACGGGTTTTGGAAAATGGAAAAAATAAAACAAGTGGGTCAAAAAAGCCCGATGTCGCTCTCCCGCTGGAGTGTGAGCGACCTAGGATCCCTAAATTGGTCAAAATGGCCTATTTTTTCCATTCGCTCCATGTGCCTTAATTCTTTTCGAAAATATCATAAACCTAAAAAAAGATAAAGTGTGGCCTCCATGTTTTGGTTTGAACATATTGTATGTTACAACATTATGTATGTATACACGATTTGTCAGAGTATCTAGTAAATCATAAGTTAACTGTACATTTTGTTGTAATCAAATCAAAATTTACAAGTAAACGTTTAGGCCAACATTTTAGTTTATTTTTGTTTGTTTACAGTTTTTTTTTACTTTTGATGTTGGTTCTGTTTTATCAAAGCACTTACGAAATTTTTAAACTTACGTCAAATTTAAATTCTTAATTATTCTCTAAAACCCTACACATTGGTGACAGAAAGGGTTTGTAGGACCTCGTTAACTGAAGCACATACTTGATATTGAACAACCTTTTTATCGTCTTTGGTCCAATACCTCCTGCACTCAAACAAACGAACGCTCAACCAATAGGCTATAGATGCTTACGTATACTCCAATAGGCTGGCATCAGTCCTAGTGGCTAATGTTAAAATTTGCGAAAATCAAAATCTGCAAGAGAGACAACTCTTTCGGTGAAAAAAATCAAAGAGATAACGAGGAACAGCCAAAGTTACAGAAAGTTGCTAGAGAAATGATAAGAGACTGTGCGCAGGAATATAAGAATACAAGCATAAAGGAATGGTGCAAGGCTAATCTTTACAATGTTGAAATTGTTTTGTTAAATAAATTACAACGCTACATATACCGTTTAAGATGAAAACAGTCGCCTTGTCGGACAGTTCACCCTGTAGATACCGTGCACAAGTCTGCGAGATCACGTGGTGCATTTTATGAGAACATCGCTTGTTTATCGTTTATCTCGTTTCAAAATATGCGAACAATGTTATGCAAATCAAAGAACTAAGACTACTGTTCTTTTGGATTTTCGTGGAAATGTATGCCAGGTTGCAGAAATGTATATTTGTCTTACTACGCTCTGAGGTATGAATGTTAATTATAGAACTGCTTGAGGTAAAACCAAACATACACAATTAATGCTAATTTGGTTTTATCTATTGCATTATACGACCCGTTGTAACGAAATTTTGACATTATACTGTATAATATAGTCAAAAGCGACCAATCAGAAGTTATCATTTGCGGTGGACTATTTGAATTACAAATATATTCATGAAACGTGCACCCTGCAGACGTTACTTATTTATTTATCTATTTGATAATGCTTTAAGATGAGTAGGCTATTATTAGTTAAACGGGAACAATATATAAAATTAGGAAATGAAGAAATGGGATTATATAAAATGAAGAAACGTCTCACCCCTTGGTCAGAATGTTTGAGAGAGAGAGAGAGAGAGAGAGAGAGAGAGAGAGAGAGAGAGAGAGAGAGAGAGAGAGAGAGAGAGAGAGAGAGAGAGAGAGAGAGAGAGAGAGAGAGAGAGAGAGAGAGAGAGAGAGAGAGAGAGAGAGAGAGAGAGAGAGAGAGGGGTGCATAACATGTCGGATGCCCGTGGTCTCAGTGGTATCTAAGTCAAGTTCGAATATGGATCACATGGGTTAAAAAACTAGGTATCAAGGTCAAATATTAGAAAATTATTGTTTACACGCTAGGTGTCTATATAAGACTTGGTCAGAATGTTTGTCTCCGTGCCTCAGTGATATCAAGGTCAAATTCGAATATGGGTTACATGAGGTAAACAACTGGATCAAACTGTCAAATCTTAGAAAATGCAAAATGCTTGTTTACACATTTTCAGCTTGATCTTCATGAACCCTGGTAAGAATATGTCTCAGTGATATCTAGATCCAGTTTGAATATGGGTCACATTGGGTCAACAATTGCCCAAATTAACATGACCTAATATACTGTCCTTATATATACTGCGAGTATTCCCCCACTCTGGAAGTGCTATTAAAATGTTTTGCCATGAAACTCAGGTGAGCTAACTATGGCCATCTTGGCCCTCTTGTTATAAATATTTATTATGTATATGGGCCGGAGCCATACACGTCACATTTTGGCGACTGTAGGTCTATACAGTGCTCGAATAAACTGTCAATTGATCCATGTTTATTTCGTATTTTGCAGATATCGTCATGTCAGCCATGGTTTACAAAATTATTCTGATGTCGGCCATTTTGGCGACTGCATACAGTGCTTGTCCAAAAGACTGTTACTGTAATGAAAAGTTCACGGACTGTTCACTTATTATGGAGTTTCCATTGAACCTTGACACTGATACAACAAGATTGCGAATTGCACAGATGAATATTGGCGCCATACCAAGTAACGCCTTCAGCTACCTACCACATCTACAGGAAGTAGAGTTCGTACAAGGGAACGTCCGAGAAATCGGTGGGTGTGCCTTCAAGAATATGGCATCAGTCGACACAATCAAATTTGAGAAAACCAACATTGGCAGGATTAACAGTTACGCTTTTAATGGGCTGGACAATGTAACAAATATAGTTTTCGCAAACAGTAAACTGGGATATGTTGAATCTTTCGCGTTCTTTCAGCTGAGTAACATCATTACATTTAATGTTTTATACTCGACCATTGATTACCTATCGGCTGGTTCGTTTTATGATGTTCAGAGCGTAAGTGTCTTGTTGTTCTCCAATAATAACATAAGTGACGTCATAACAGGCGCGTTCAGTGACGTCACGACCGAAAACTTTCACGTGATGACCAATACCTTTTGGAACATGGATTGTGGCATTTTTGATGAGATGATCCAATCATCATCGGTGCCCTTTGAGTTCATTGGAAACACGTTTTACTGTAATTGTTCCATAGATTGGTTGATGAATGACGAGGGAAAAACACTCCACAGTAAATTCATGGGCAATAACAAATGTCATGGACCAAATCCGTTAAAGACGAAGGCATCTCTCAATGAGGTTACTTTTCAAGAGATTGGCTGCAAAAGACAAACGGCCGATAAAAGTTTAAAATGCCAAAGAGACAAATTGGTTCCAAAGCCTAAATGTAAGAAATTTACTCCGCCAGGAGGTTCGAAACCAGATGATCAAGATTTAAGTGATGATCCTTCTGACGGTGCATCCTGTTTTTCAGAGGTTTCAGTGATTACTTTGTTCGTTTTATCAAGTTTGGTTGTTTTTCTCTCGCTACATCAATAAAGTGTGCGTGTAATGTTTCTCCATGACGAATATACAATATAATACAAAGTCTAGTCTGGCATAAAAAACATTTATTTTCATAGCCAAAACATTTAGAATCCGAATTATGAGTCGTCCGTCCACTTTTTGTGTTGATTTGTATAGTGATGGTGCTGTAGGCCCCTATTCTGTTAGATTTGATAAAGTCATGGTACCCAATCAAATATTTGCTTGTGTTTTGTAACAAACAGGTCAAGTTCTATGGTATTTTATCCCTTTGAACTGTTTATGTACCAATACTCTGTACAGTTACATACGGTGATCGCAGCTTTCTCACGGCGACTAACAGGTGTTACGCTGAAATATTCATAACCGGCTGCCATTGTTTCGGTTTTCTTCTATATATTATTTTTGCAGTACTATTTTATAGCTAATAATAATAGATTTTGATTGTATCTCAGAAAATGTATGGACATGTACACGTATATATGATGTTTATGTTTTTCACTCCCTATCTTTTATATCGCTGGCTCAAAATGAGAAGGTCGTAAGTACAAAAACGCTATTTTGAGAAAAACAAGAAAAACTGTCAGAACATTACTCCTTATTTATGGAAAAACAAGCTTTTTCAACTTGAAATCAACATGACCAGATCCGATTTTCCCGATAATAGGCTCATATAAAGCGCCTTGTGATGAAGATTGCAAATATGTAAAGGTCTTATAAGGTCGCAAGTAGCGTGCACTTACGACCTTCTCATTCTAAGCCAGCATATCGCTTAAAAATGGATACATGTATTTTACTTTTTAGTTTGCCTTATGAAATGTTTTGTTGTTTTTCTTGTGAAGTACTTTGGAGTTTGGACATTTGTAATAAAGAACGAGTGCTATATAAATATGTCTGTAATAATACAGTGTAGTCATATTAATTATAAAGGCAATATTCGGTAGTTGATATGTATCATGACTTTGGGCATTAATAATAGGCTATGCTCATCAGGCACCGACATATCTGGAGTGAAAAACTCACAATCACCACGCTTGGAAACAGGGGTGTTCGGCAACGACAGAAATACACGAGAAGTTACGACTGATATTAAAAGGGGACAGAAGTTTTTTACCTTGATTTCAAAGGCAGGTACTCTTTGACTTAAAAATAAGTATGATTCCCAGTGTAATATGAAAGGGAAGTTAACCCAGCTTAAAAACAAAGCACATTTTCCTAGTTTACCAATGGAAGTAATTCGTCTAATTGAGTAGCATTTTCGAAACGTTTAGTGTTATAGATATGTTCTTGGACTTTTAGCAGTGAATTCTTAAATGTACCTGAGGCGAGTCGGAAATAAAGGAGGCAACTCTTTAAATAATGTCGAATTTTCAAATTCGTAAAAGTTATTCCCTTTGGAGTCACTAGAGAGAAATACGGACAGCTTTTAACTCTGGGGATACTACCCAATTACAAAAATCTAGACGAATTACTTCCGTTTGAAATCAAGCAAAATTAGCTTCAGTATTTAATTTGGATTACCTCCCATACCTTTTACACCGGCAACCGAACTTAGAGCGTGGGAAGCCGCGCCATACCACAGACAGAAACAAACGCCTCAAAACGGTTACATCACCTGGCTGTGACAATAAATTCCATCGTAACTAGTTCGGGTCTTTCGTCATCGATGTCAAAGTTGATGTTAAATGTATGAGGGCTCCCGATTGCCCCTTTAAAGGGGAGGTAACTACTGCTGGTGAGATGTAATAATAATAATAATAATAATAACGACTTTATTTATAGTGGATTACATATTTGGTTCTAGACCAATTTTCAATATGGTCCACATCAACATGGGATATATACAATCATTTACAGAAATACATGATAATTATGAGAAAAAGAAAAACATAACAGAAACTCATGGAGTCAATAATAAAGATGCAAAACAAAACAAAAACACAACATCACGATGTTAAGGTAATGGTAAATAATTATGATATACAAAATTCAACAATGTAATTGTAGATATAATAAATAGCGTAATGTTGTGAAACATGTAAATGTTACATCATGTGGCCAGAGTACATCCACTGTAGATAGGAGTTTTTGAATTGTTTGAGTGTTTTTGAAGTACGTATTTGTTTTGGGATGACATTCAAAATGACTGGCCCTGAATACTAGTAATTGAAGGACTTGCGGTAGAATTCGAGACGCGGTTCAGGAATTGTAAGTTCACAATTTTCAGTTGATCTAAGCTGGCGATCTGAGTGTTGGTAGTTTTGGTTGAATGTGAATTTCGAATGAAAGTATTCTTGGCAAATAATATTTAGATGTACTAGTATACTCTTCACTGTAGTTATCTACATGAGATAAAACAACGGAAGCTTAAAGGCTCAGTAACCAAAGTCAGGCCTGTGATTATAAAGTTTTTTATATTAATGCTCGACTCAACTTTAGCATGAAACTTGAATGGTCCTTAACAGTTCAACAATTTAACCCAACTTTACTTTATTAGGTAATACTACATTGTTTTCGTTAAGGGTATTCTTCCAATATAGATTTGTTTTGCAAAAAGCCCCACAAAACATTTTACTGCATAAATATTTTTTTTAAACATCTGTAATAAATTATTCGTATAGTAAGTTTTACGGGAAAGTTTGTCACATGACCAGGTGACTAATAAAGCAACGTGCATGGGCGTAGGAACGACTAAGTGTAAGGAGGGGGGTCCGGGGCATGCTCCACCGGGACATTTTTTAAAACAATGGATCAATCTGGTGCGTTCTGATAACATTATTTGGTATTTTACAAGACCAAGCAAAATTAAGTCCTTATTTGTAAATAGTTTTACTAATTATTGCACAGATGCGCGAATTCTGAGAGTTAAGGGGTTTAGGGAGGAAATTTATCGTAGAAATGACAAGAGTATAAAAGCAATATAGGAGCTGGTGCAAACTCTATCTTACAATGTATTGCTGTAGTTCTTGTAGCTCTATTTAACAGTTACGTGATAAAAAAAATTCATAGATTAAAATTAAAAGAAAATTCACATTTCATACTTTTTAACAAAGGATAAGAGGCGAACTACCCATTTCAAGACCTTTTTAGACGGAAAATTATGGATATGGTCTGAATTATTTGGGGGGAGGGGAGCAAATGACATGTTGGCCTCCCTGTCCTAAAATTGGGGGGGCTGCTCCCCTGGTCCCCCTTCTCCTATGCCCATGACGTTAATTCGGTACCATGTTATCTGGTCGATTTTGTCGGAAGTGACTTGATAAATTCTCGTAATTGACATAGGACTAATTCGCATAATTATGTAAAATACTTAAAACCCCACTTCAGTCGAATATGTTTAAATGATTAATGGCCATAAATAAAGTAAAACAATACAAACTCCAGAATTGCAGAAAATGATTAATGGGAAATACAAAGGTTAGAAACTCCATTTTACAACAGTACTTATTAACATGACATGTTGGTTCCGTGTTTCTTAGCTGAAAGCTGGTAACCACGATCAATTTACATCAAATATAACAAAAACACCTAGGCAGGGTTCCCACAAATTTTCTAAGACAAATTTCCCTGACTTTTCCCTGATTTTTCCCGGACCACAGAGCAGTTTTCCCTGACTTTTTAGAGCGATCGTGCGACATCGGTATCTTTTTGTTAGAGCAAAATATGGCAATAAAATAGAGAAAAGGATGCTATGTTTGCTATATGGAACAAAAGAGTTTAGGATAGCAGTTTTTAAGGCTATTGATTAACATTAATTTAATACTCTTAGAAATACTCTGAGCGAGCATAGCGAGCGAGAATTTTTTTCAGGCTAAAGTATTTTCTTCATAGGAATTGACACTTAGCAATAGCTTCAATGAAAAATTCCCTGACTTTTGCTCAATTTCCAAATTTCCCTGACTAATTTCAAAATTCCCTGACTTTTCGCTGACCTTGAACAAATTATGTTTTTCCCTGACTTTTCCCTGACCGTGGGAACCCTGCTAGGTAGAGTGTCAGCTTTGACACGGGAAGGCCATGGTTCGTTCCTCGACTGTGTCGTACCAATCAAATACTTTAAAGCACAGACAGTTCAAAAGTTATTAAAAAAACGGCAGCAGCGCCCAGAAACCCACGTAAGAGATAGATACAGAACACAGAAATAGTAGGGGTCAGTGTTCCCATTGCTTGACGCATTATAGACAAAATATCAGCAGTTAATTATGCTAATAGAAGGTCCAGGACCCAGTTAGTTTATCCACGATGTGGATTGCTGAATATCAGTTTTAAACTTCGTACGTTGATATTGTTCTAGTATTCATAGTGTTTAAAGCCCGATTATATCTCCAAAATTGATCATGTAAATAAACTAAATACAAGGAATTACAAAGTTTTTCACAAATGAGCAATAATTGACGGCATAATGTTAACTATGTATGTCAAAATTGTATGCCAAGCATCACAATTTAGTAAAAATTAATGTATATAAAAGTCAAAATACTAATAATTTTTGCAAGAGTTGCTCCCTTAGACTATGAATTATGCATTTAGTGTTTTGTTTACATACCAACTGGAGGCGGAATTTCGTTTTCTTTTATATTACGATGTTTTCCACCTTTGGTAGATAGATAGATTATTTTATTTCCTCCACATATGGAGAGCATCATAACATATTTACAATACAATAATAACAACACACAAATTAACATACATGAGTATGTAACACATACATCAACATCAATAAGGTACGTAAATATCTTATTAAATGCATTTTTCATATCATGTACGTATAAGCAAGGTTATATACATGTACAAACAGCTGACTGAAATGAGACGATACATAATCGTACATAGCGCACACAGTCTCTCATATGCATACTATTATGTTTATCATGAGCTACATACACAAGTAGAACAATTGTTCCTAACGTACAAAATTGATCCTAAACATATGGTATAGTATTCTCAGTAGTACAAATTTAGCTTTCCTAGACTCCTTGTAGGCTAATGTCAGTACTATATCAACCTGAATATCTCTAGGTTGTTTAATCCAATTAGCATAAAATGTATTTTCATTCTCTATTATGTAGTCCCAGATCTTTTGTCTTAATATTGCCATATTTGGGCAAAAGTTAAGAAGGTGATCAACAACATTTTCACAAATACACAAGCAAGATGTACATTGTTTCCTGTATTGACGCGACAATACCTTCCCAGACAAATTAACCAATACTTCACAAATGGGACGCAACTCAGGGTGACATTGTGTTTATGTCCACAATTCACACGGGTTATTCACCTTGTGGATGTATTCTATACCTGTCGGTTTTTCTTGCAATAAATTGTTTATCCTGCTATATTTCAGTGGGAATGACACATATTTGACTAGTAGAGTTTTCCATTCACTATTTGAAGGAACTAATCCCGTGGCGATGTAATTATCAAGAACCGATATTATGTTACGTAGTCCTTGTGAGTTGGTGCTCGTGTTCGTATAGTGGCTTAATTCATATAGTTGTTCATATAGTTCATAAACATAGTAGGTTCAACAGCATAAGTCAACTTTTCATATTTTAAACATAATGTCCAGGCTTATGGCCCCAGCTACTCGCTTGTTGACGGCCCACACCTAACTGGTCTCTAACTCAACTCCACTGACTCTCTACTAAACTCAAACTCACACTCAAACTGAAACTCCTCAGTAACATGGTCTATGATATATTTGACCAGCCTAGACACTTCCGCAATTCACTGACAAGTGTCTGCCCTGTGCTGTCTGGTTTTAGTGTATTGACATCGAAATATATTGACATATATAACTTAGTACAAATCTATATTTATACACGGTCAATAGGAAGGTACATTGAAATTAATATTATATAATTGGCTATCCCTCAATCATTTCACTACAATTATGTTATACTTTTGCAGTAATGTATAGATGTCCGCAACAAGTCCAAGAACTTGGCCGTCGTTATTCAAGTAGCGCGTTAAGCGATTAACAAACACTCGTTTGGCGAGGTATTCACACGGCAGTCCGCAGAGCTGTCCCAAAAACACTAGTAACCCGTAATCTATCATAGTCTCAATGGTGTCGATGTCTAATGATGATAAACAATAGTCTGTACACATTTGGGATTTCATTGACTGAATATTCTTAATACAGAAGCGATGGGCAATTTCCATTTTGTTCATAATTTTTTATCCGTTATTTGTAAATGTATGCTACAACTCACACCCAAACAGAGCTTTCGGAATAACCACAGACTTGTATAAAGTTTTCAACGTGAGTGGGTTGAGTTCATTGGTGAAATCCACTATTCAGGTAGGTACCCCGCAGCTTAACACAAGCTTCATGAATTGACGCCTTTGTTGACATAAATTTGTTGCAAATAATGTCCAGGTGGGTATAATTGACAACCTCATTGACAGTCTGTGAGCCAAGTTTCCATTCTCGGGTGATATTTTTATTGTCTTCATTAAAAACTATGACACCACATTTGCTACCGTTGTCCAAATTTGCTATCCAAATGTATCCATATTTTTTTCCTAATAGTAAACAATAAAAACGCTATGCAACTTCTTCAGTAACGATCTGCATATATATATATGAATTTCTTTAATTCGGAAAATCATCTTAATAGTTTATAGTTATGCACAACTCTTAATATTGGACAAAACTTCTGCTATGAAATATATTTAATATTGTACTATGTATGTTACTACGCTTACCCATATTTATGTATTGTTCAAGATCTGGGGTGTGCAGTCCCAAGCTGGGTCGAACTCGTATGGAATGAGGAACAACAGAACACAAGTGTTGAATTGAAAATGGGCATTTATTTGGAAAATGCCATAAAACCATAAGATAAAGCAAACAATTTGTTTATGTTCTAAAATGACATAACTGGGCGAACAATAAACGCCTGTCTGTTGTTACTCATGTAACCTTGACGAAACAAATGTTGTTGTTGTTGTTGCTACCGTTGGTACCCAATTAAAGTGCTCAACATGCATTATTCTGTAGATACGAGTGGGTACCAAGTTGCTTTTTGAAAAAAAGCCGTTTATGGCTTAATGTGACTTTCAAGTACTTTTCAAACAGCAACAATAAACACCACACTGTATGTATAACTTCTACGCGATAAGTTGCAATACAAAAAACAAACACAAAATCCGCTATATTTATCGTTACTGAATATTTAGTATCATTCAAACTTCATATGTTGTGCCAAATGTTTGAATGCTTTCATAGGCAAATGTTATTACCTGTCACTATTAACTTGTCACCCATGAATATCCATGTTTATCCGTTGTCCAATCAGAGTTGTTATTTTAACTCATCAAAGTATTCTTATTGTACAAAAACACACGGAGATTAATTAGCGACAGGTCAATAGTGTTGATTAATACGGTCCTTGATTTTAATCCATAACACAAATTTAGGCAATTTTGTGTTTGTTTTTGTACAGCAATTTATCGCGTTCGAGTTATACATGTACATCAATAATTGAGAGACTTGCCAGTTCTCATATACGGTGAATTAATAAATGTCTCAGTCGGTTCAGAATGAATTCTCGAATAATTCACTTGTCATTTTAATTCATTTTGCAAATGCTCTTTGTGACATGAAGTCTAGTGGTAGAGCATCCGCCCGTATATACAAAATGTATAACATTAGAAGGTCGGCTTGTCGATACATGACCGCGCCATACCAAACAATAAAAAACGATACCAGCATATCTCAGCATTGAACAAGGATTCGAGATTGAACATAATATTATTACCAGTCAGTATTTATAAAGTTTGTGAGACGTATAATGTAATAATACATGTTTCAAAAGTATACGTCGTTTTTGAATGGATAAGATTCGGAAATTCTGAAACTATTATACGACGTTTGCACATACACAATTCATTAATTGTCATGACCACCAACGACTATTTGATGGTTATTCATAGTCGAAATGATATTATTGGCTGCTTAAGGACAGTTTAAATCAATTCCTAGATTAGTATCCCCCCTATTTAGTTTAATAATCATTAAATGTTCAATTGGTTATATACGAAATTAATTTTAGAAATCGTATACCCAATTTTGGATATAAAAATAAAGAAATCAAAAACAGTTTTTCGTCTTTTTTCTCAAAACATTGAAAGGAGCAGGGATGATAAGGGGTGATTTTGGCCCCACTTCCATTTTTTATGAAACTTTTATCATTCAAAGGTATGCACATCCAGTGAAAGATTTTAATATTTTTATACATTTTTTTCCATATTTGTTGCCATGGCAACCATTTCTTTAAATTACACAAAAATGCTAAAATGCGTATTTTACATGGTACTTTTGTGAAAATGTTGTTGATGAAAGACCATACCTCATTGAGTATGATTCAAATATTTATTTCTTCATTTTCATATTTTTGGTTGCCATAGCAACCATTTATTTTTTTAACTTAAATATGTTTAAACACAGTTTATTAGACATCTGATTTTTTATAAGTGATGTCAATGATATACACAACATTCAATTGTATGGTTCAAATTATTGATGTTATATTTTATTGATTTTGTTGCCATAGCAACCACTTCAAAAATCTAAAAAAACACCCAATTTTCAGTTTTCCCTTATTTTTTGTGAATGTACCATAAATGAAGGACTTTATATCCCTGCATATTAAACAGACATGGTTTATTCATTCTAATTCTTTATCGTTGCCATAGCAACCATTTCTAGAAAACAACCAGTACGTGGGAAATGATCATATTTCACATTTATGACTTTTTATGTAACTACGTGTATTATGTCAATGAAAAACATTTCTTCTTTGTGTCCCTTTTCATTCATCTGCTATGGTGTTTTCTGTTTCCATAGCGACCATTTCTTTAAATTAAATAGAATATGTAGAAAATTGTGGTACTGCATGCCAACAAAACACAAGTTGAAAGTATAGTGTTTATCTCTATGTAAAAGTGCTTGTTGTAGTAATTAAGTGTTGCTATTAATATATCAGCATAATTACTGGTGTGTTGAAGTCACATTAAAACTGGTTACTGGTATGTGTGCAATCTTTTAGTGAGTTATTGTGATAGTCAATTGGTCTAACATGTTCATTCTTTTGCATTGCTAAGTGAAATACAGTACATATTTGAAATCCACTTCCCATGACAGGTGCCAGGTATTGAAATCAGACTGATCAAGCTACTGTCTATGGAAGAATAATTGACCTCCACTACATAATTATGTCTGAAATATTTTTCAAATCTTCGTGTTTGTCACTTAAGTGTGGTGATTACAACAACCCTCCTTATTCTTTGAAGAGTCAAGCTAAAAACAAGTAAAACTGTATTTCATATTATTTTTTTATGAAAACAATGTCAATAAAAAAACAAACACTGTCAAGTAAAACATGAACACTTTAATTTTATGGTAATTGTCACATATTCCCAAAACATATTTTTTATGTATTTGTACATAAAATGATCACATGGAATTACAGAACCAGAAAGAGGCATATATTATATGTGTTAGAGAACATACAGTTTAATCTTATCACTGGTTCACTTGTAAAATAGCCAATGGGACAATATCACATTGCAATGATTGTCACAGCAATGAAACCAAATAATCTAGTTGTTTAATCAGGCATTTTAGTTGAGGTTTAACATAGGTGTACAGCATAAACCCATGCAAATGTTGATTCTGAATTAAGACTTATACATATATTTTTTTTAAAATTCAATTAATTCAGCCACTGTAAGATTAGTGATAAAGCAGTATAACTGGTCAACTTTGATAGTGAAGACCATCCATTCAAACAATTAATGAAAAAGTAGCACAATAAAACAAGTTTACCTCACTTACAATCATCCTCTTTGATACAATCAGCAAAACATTTAGGACAAAATGGTATTTTTTGATGATTTACTCTTATTCAATTTCAATCCTACTCAATATGAAACATACTGAATTGTTCATATGGCAACATACTTATTGCAGTTTTACTGCATATGTGCATGTTTATTAATTACTATAAGTGCATAATATATACAATTATGTTATACATGTATTTGATTATGAATCACAATTAATACATAAACAAATTAACACTTGTAAGTTAACTCAAGAATTAACATACATTATATGTAAAGTAATGTTATATACATCTATAGGAAATAACATTAAACAATTAAAATGTAACAAGTGAAGAAATAAACATATTAATCCAATGTAGTATCAATTAGATGAAGAAGTCCACTTTTGAAAAGGCAAAATCAAAACGCCCAGGTTATGTAAGGACATTGTTTGCTACCATTTACTAGTACTATAGCTGTTATAAATACTCCATTAGGGTGATAATATCAATATTACCTTAACAAAAAGTTATATGACTTAGACAGAAAAGAGCTGTAACTGACAACAAACAGTTTTTACATGGCAAATTGAACTAAACACTAATAGTTCCAGTCTTCTATACACACTGTAGTGCATCAGTACAAAGATCTAAACGCATGTATTTTTTTAGATCTTTGATAAGTACAATTTCCAAGTTATATAAAGCACCAAAGTCAGGAACATTCAATTTGAAAAAAGTCCTATTGCAAGCAACAAACAGTTGAAAATTGAGTCATTTTTGATTTGTAAATTATATAAAGTGACTTGCTAATGATAAGTTCTACAAACTACACCCATTCTGATGGCAGCAAAGACAGCATGATCAAGTGAACTTTGCTATCCAAACAAGAATGAAGGAATCTGACATGAACATGTATATTTGACACAATTTAAGTTTTAATGGGTTTATGTGCACGTGCACAGTTCTGGTGAGTGTTGTATTTCCTATCCGATTTGTTATAATCTTTACAATACTTGTCACATGCACAGTTCAGTTCTATTGAGTGATGCCTTCCCTGTCAGATTTGTTATAACCATTTTACAATACTGGTCACATGTACAGTTCTGTTGAGTAATGGCATCTCTGTCAGATTTGTTGTAACCATTTTACTATACTGGTCACATGGATGATTAACAGTTCTGTCAGATTTGTTATAATCTTTTTACAATATAATCTATACTCATTATAGAGCTGGTCACATGCACATTTCAGTTGACCTTTGGTAGCCTTGACTAGTGTCTGAAAAATACAAAATAAAGATCTACTTTAAATTATGAACAGTGTAAACTTATTACATTTTTAGTATTTCAATCTATAATTAAATAAAAATAATAAAAAAATCGGCTCGACCGAGCTTTGAACCACGACCGTCAATGTGTTGCGCGAGTAGCCTTACCACTCGGCTATAAACATACTATTAACAGCCAATCCTTATTTTTTATAATTCATACCTAATATTGCAGAGCAATTGACCAACGACATCACGATTAAGGGTCGTTTCATGATATGCTTTGAACAAACGTGTTAGATAAATCACACCAATGCTGAACCAAAGCAAACAGTATTTTAGACCATGCATTGGTGTACCGTACAATCTGACACAGATCACCGTCCGAATCTGGTCTCACTCTCACCGTGAATGTTTGAAAAACTGGTTCGTAAACCGACACTGTGTAGGTTTAATTTACGTTATAATAAGTCTGGTATCCCTTTATTCGTATTTCATATATTAACAGGCTCAAATCTCGTCAATTTCAATGGGAATTTCAGACATCATTTTGCAGACGAAACCACAGACACTTGGGGTCTGGACCCCGACCCCAGCTACGCACCTGTGTATATTTTTAACATCAACATGGTAAACCCAGACCCATACATTAGTCACACAAACATTATTAAACGTATCCGGGACAAATAAAAAATATTCGTAAATGCCTCTCTAGCTAAATAACACAGAGTTATTTAAGCAGTAGAGGACGAACGTAGATCTAGATTTTTTTTATTAATATCAAATACATTCAACAAATGTTTGTGTGAGTACTGAATGGGTCTGGATATATAATAAATATTAAAAACTATTTCACGGCGCGTAGCGGGAAGGGGTGTGGTCAAGACCCCAAGTGTCTGTGGACGAAACGTGTGGCAAACGGTGTTGATTCAATGAAAGTCAGAAACACGATAGAAATTACTCTAGTAATAAATTAAAAATGTTTACTTACTTACTCGCACAGTAAAGTAATTTGACGATATGAAAATGGAATCTGGCTGATAGATGTTTGTTTATTGATCACCCGACCACCTGTCAAACTGAAAGTAGGTCGTCGCTAAGAAGGTGCGCGATGTTTGTTTACTTAGTTGTATTCGTCATCAAATTGCTTCGTACCCACTCGTTGGTTCGTGTTTTAATTCATTTATTTCGATTAGTCAACCCGGTTTCGAACTCATTTTTGTAAAAATGAATTTGGTTAAACATATCTTAACTAAACTTAGCAAAAAGATTGACTTGTCATGATATTTAACGAGTATTTGGCTGATTTTAGAGGTGGCGGTACTAAAAACCAGCGGGTTACGGAATTTGAGCTTTTTAAAAAGCTAGATACGAGCACGGCTGTGTACCAATTTCATACTTTGTACAACGATTTGTTTTTAAAATAACATCATTTGTTCGCAATATAAACTTGGTACACAACTGTGCTCGTATCACACTTTGTATTTTTTTGGCGATATTTCGGTCAAAATTGCCGATTTTGGCCATTCTGGGGGTCCAAATAGGCCCCATATGCAGTCAGAATGCAAGTATAAATACATATTAACGTGATTAACTGACAGTTTAGACATTGTTTCGTTTATATATGCAAAGAAAAACGTCCCATCGGCGATTTTATTTTTTCAAAAATTCTTTGGGCCCAAAACACCCCTTATCGTCCCTGCTTCTTTGAGATACGACCTTTGCGAAGACAGGCGACGATATGGGTGTAAGTGCAGCTCACCCCAGACAAATCATACCGAAATGAATTTTATTGAAACAACATCACTTAAAATCTAATTTACACAGTTCTCAACGTCTCGAGTTAAATCAGTGTCCATCATTGCATTCCACATGTTTTTAGTAAAATTTGTAAGTCTAATTATACTTCTTTTTTTGTTCCAAATGAACTAACCTTAAGATGCACTATACATATTGCCATCTGAACATTTAAACAAAGTATTTAATCCTATTTGTGACCACATTGGCTAAAAGTCAGTAATTAGATCCATTGTGTTAAAAATGCAGTTGAAAACATCTTTCTATGTCACATTATGAAAACCTCTTTTTATGTCACATTATGAAAACCTCTTTCTATGTCACATTATAACGTGACCACACTATCAAGCTCGCACGTAATAATGCGACACATAGGTATAAAGAGAGAGGTATTTTCGTTGAGCAAGTGTAGTGGCTCCCCACCTTGCAAATACGATTTTCCAGTTGAATAAAGCCCGTTGTTTAACGGAATAAGATAGTTAAGTTCGTTGGGAATATGTATTTGAAGACAACATAAACCATAAATTGGTTACCTTATGGCTGGTGGTAGAATATGTCTAACGTATTGCGAACGAATAGCCAACGTTTGAAAGTGTATTGATTGACACGATCGGAAAATAATTTTTTAATGTCTATGTCCAACAATATAGAATATAAAATAAATACGAACATTCAAAATAAATGCATACATTTGCATGATTTGAAACAGAAAAAAACACAAAAAAACCCCAAACATTTATACAATCGTCATGTATAGTACATGTATTAGAAAGAAACAATACTTTTGTAGGGTACCATTGCCGAGTTCATGTCACTGTCTATACATTGTTTTCTTTAAGCTTGTAGATTGATAAGATGTTTATTCATTTTTATCACATGTTTGACGTCGCGGTAGCGTAATAAAGCCATTATTTATTTTTGATAATACACTATAAGTGTAATAAAGCTATCACGCGACGTCATGCAAAGGATAGGCGACGTCGTCAAAGTTGCGCGTTTATTATAGTGAAAATAAGTAGCTACTTTATGTTTCGGCCGGAAAAAGCTAACATGTGATAAAAAGAACATTACATTTGTGACTTTCCACATTGAATTTATTAAACTCGTTGAAAAAATCGATAAAATGCTCGGCAGAGCCTCGCATTTTATTATTTTATTCCACTCGTTTAATAAATTCAATATGGAAAGACACTCATGTAATATCCTCTATATGAAAAAAAAAAAAAAAAAATATTCACTGAGAGCACCATGATTTTCGGGACATTTCATGCAATTGTGTAGTGCTGAACGGTAGGGTGTGTCTGATTGTACAAAGGCCGTATTGTGCCGAATTCACCGAATATGGCTCGCCATATTTTTTTATACGTGAGCCAAATTCAACGTGTGTCATCTTCGGCGCAACAAAGGGGTTCGACACATAAACCTACAATGATTAAAAACTGTTTTCAAAAAAAAATCCCTTCTACTATACATGTATTTCATACCAAGGGATTGAAGAAAGTCTGAACAAATAACACACCGCCTCTCGTTCAAACGGTCATTTTGGGGATGTTTGGAGTCATGTTGTGAGCGTAATAGTTATTTGTTTACGTGAAGTATGGGCTTGTTTTGTAGATAAATTATTCAGCTTTTGATAACACCAAGCCATAGTTATATAGGCTCTCATTTGGCAAAGAAATGACCGTTTGAACGAGATGCGGTGTGTTATTTGTTCAGACTTTCTTCAATTCCTTGGTATGAAATATAGTAGAAGGAACAGTTTTTAATCATTGTAGGTTTATGTGTCGAACCCCTTTGGGCGCAACAGGTCCGACATAGACGTGTACGAAGAATAAGGACTGCACCGGTGGACCAATATCTCAAAGTTAAACGAAGAAAACAACAATAAAACAAATACGATTCACTAGCATCATATGTACAAAATGTACACATTAATCGTAAATTCTGTGAATGGTTTCACAAGTCTCTGAGGGATATATTATGTACATTGTTAGTTCTCTTTTTTCAAGATTCATCATGACGTCGGATATGACGTCATTACACACTATCCTTCTCAACGTGCGTTCTTTCTGTGTACTCGTTCTACAAATAAACACATAAAATAAAGATAAATAAAATAGATAATAAAAATAAATTTAACTAATGAGCAATTTACTCCACGCATGCGCAGTTCAACGCAGCCACCATACTACTCCATGCTGATTATATTGGGTATTGATGTATCTTATACAAGATCTGTTCCATGCTTATATGCATAAAACATGGAAGGCAGTATTCAACAGAAACAACAAAGCACGAAACGCACAAAAACGGAATAAAAAACAATCACAGATCACAAGTCACTAGAAAAAACATAAAATTGATGACCAATGCACCAGTCACCTTTCAATGTTATTTTTACTATTGTAAATCTATCCCTTCGCCACAATTGTCAGTTGTTAAATGTTCGTAAATACAACTGGTGAATGAGAGTGTCTACGTGTGAAGAAGCTATAAATAGCAAGCCAAAGAACACTTATAATCGGCCGCCGTATATAACTGACATAAATGTACATGTATTAAAAACAGTGCAACTCACAAGGTCTACAACGCTATTGAAATCATGTTCAATATCACATCAATAATAAATGATGTTCATCTTCGTACACATTACAAGGCAGACAATTTCTATTGTCTCTTTTGGGTTAGAGCAAATGCACACTAGTAACCCTTTAAGTACTATGTATTTGCTGTTTTTCATTCTCTGCTAATAGGTTAAGACTGAAATAGAAAAGTCTGGCCATTGCACTTGTAATTTAGGAGTTATTTAACTACAGGGAAAATTTAATCTTTCGCATTAATCTCGTATCATACTATTATGCTGATATATTTTAGTTGTTTCCCAAAACATGCCCCGTCTGCAACCTTTTTATAGTGCAAAGTTTAATAGAGCAGTTCACTAACCACTACTATACGTGAGCCCACCGCTTGTCTGAGACAGAAGACTACGTCGGTCCTAAAATAAAAGAGAATTTGAATCCGGGACACATGTCATTTAGTGTTGGATAGGTAGATAGAACACATATTTTTTTAGAAGTGATATTGAACGTCTTGTGTCCCATTTCGTCGTATTTTTGCCAATTTATCAATAAAATTCAATATTTAGAATAGAGGGATTTCGGCGGGTAGGGCTATGTAGCAGGAGTGGAAACAAACCCTCTTTTATTTCAGGCCTTGAAAAGATATAATGATACAAGAGTGATGAGACGTGGGAGCTAATTTCTAACATGCTGTTTTTTTTAGATGTGTTGTCATGTTTAGAAATAAATATACAGTTCATTCTCGTAATGCGGAACTGGCTTAAGTCGAATTTTCCGTTTTTCGAAATTACCGACTTCTCCTTTATTGGTCTTTATATTCATGATGAGTACTGCCGCCCGACATTTCAGTTGAATTTCCTTAAATGAAGATAAATTAGATGAATTAAAATAATAATCTCCGAAGGTGATTGCTCCGATCATTTCGAGATAACGAGAGCCGTCTTTTCACTTTAAATTAAAGCCCCATTATCTCTCCCAAAACGTTTTTGTCGACCAGCCAGTAAATACAAAGAATTAGGATGGTTTTCACATATTACACATAATTGACGACATAGTGTTAACTATATCTGTCAAAATAGTATACCTAGATCACATGTAAGTAAAATATATGGAAGACAAAGTACTCATTTTGCAAGAGTTGCTTCCCTTATACTATAAATTATGCATTTATTGTTTACAATTCGTTATTTTATCTACAAACAAACTGGAGGCTGCATTTCGTTTTCAGCAATCTTCTGGTGTTTTCAACCTTTGGAAATCAACTAAAGTGCTCAAAATGCATCATTCTGCAAATAGGTCGCCAAGTTATTGCTTTTTGAAAATAGCCATTAAGGGCTTAATGTGGCTTTAAATAATAAACTACGAACGAAGTTGTCCCAAACATTTCGAGATAACGAGAGCCAACTGTTTATTGCATAGACTAAATTGTAAAAATCAACTTTAATAATGACGCTGAAAATGTGGATAGAATTACACAAGTTACGTGTTCAAAAATAAATTACCACAGAAACTTTAGTCCAAACACACTATACACCTTCATTATACACGAACTTGTGTTAAAATATTGTCATTTCTATTTATAGGCACTTTATCTATATTGAGAAGCCGGGAGCTGGACAGGACGACGACTTCCAACTATTTCGTTTTTGCATTAATCTACGTTGTGTGTACCTCCGGCGCATCACGGCTATCACATAAATTAGTTCCAAAATTATTTCAATTTCTTTGATTTTAAAGGTCATAACTGAAATTACGTGACAAAAATACTGAATAAATAAAGTAAATACTAGTAGTGTTGCGTCAGCAGTTGCCTAGCTACACTTGACCAATGTTCTAACTACACCAAATATAAATTTGAATATCTCTGGAACCGTTGCATTGAACTACGTGGTTTTGTTGTAAAAGGGTCTAAATCGATATCGTCTACGATATTATGACGTTTTTACAAGTCATTCGGTGCACCGAGGCATGACGGTGCAATATCATATTTTGTACGCGTGAATTTTTTGGCGGGTATTGATTCCACGTTGTAAATCGCTTCTTAGTCGATCGTCCTATCAGAAAAACATCACGTGGCTAGTATGTCATTTGAAGAAAGGGTCAAGGTTACGGGTCGTTGGTGTAGTGGTTTGAGCTAACAGAGGATAAAAACACTCTTGACAAATGTTTTTACTTTTGGTTTCAGTCCCTACACTAAAAACTACATTATATTTGTGTTTTTTATGTTGATATAATAAAATAAATAACAAATGATGAACTGGTAATGTTTGTGGTTGAATTTTACACCCATATTCTAAAACCAAAGATAACAAGATTTTCATTAGCCGGTATATTCCCCGTCAACACGAACCGCTACCTTAACTATCCACATGTCTGGTCCTTTCTTCAAAGGCATACGAACCTTAATTCGTTTGTCTGAAAGGAATTACGACTAAAAAGCGATCGACAACGTGGAATGGGTTTCCCGCCAACATTCAGTAACACGTGCACAAAGATCGATATGATATATCGTCATGCCTCGGTGCTCAATATTACACAGACTGGGTTGCAAAAACATCCTACTAACAATATTGACTTGTTTTTTAAAAAAGTGTGAATTAATACAACGGTTCCAGAGATTTTCTAGTCGGTGTAGTAAGTAGTATTTTATAAAGTTATTGATAGAAAACAAAAAAAATGAGATTTTGTGGAGAATAAATAAATACTGTAGCACACAGACAACCCAAAGCAACAATGAACAAGACACACACGCAAGAGTCAGACATAGATTTCCAGCAAGCCTATATACTCTCTCGCAATGCATGACATACTGACTGTGGACTCTGTGGACCTAGAATTCGTGCATAATTAACTATTATTGTTCCTCTATTTTCCTGTATCAAAGACAAATCAAATTGTCTGCAAGATGTGTCTAGATCTAATTAACACGTGTCTTGAATATTCAAAATGCCGACCTGCTGAGAGGAAGCAGTTATGAAACGTTATTTACTAAACTGTTTGAATACATACCTCGCTGTAACAGAAACAGTAAATCAGTGAGACGAATGCACCCTGAAATAGTTGATAAATATACTTATCAGTGATTACGTCACATGTCTGTGGTGTCACCTTTTATTACATGTATATGCTTATCAGTTAATTATATTTTGTTTATATCTTATCTCAGTGGCAAAATTGAACATTTGTATGAGCGTAGCCATTTTTTAGATGATGCCTGACCCTTACAGTAGAGATGGTAAAAATCGGGAACCAGACTAGGTTTTGTGTGGCATTTAATCGCGCTGCAGGGCCTGTATTTATAAAGTTTAAAAAAATCTTAAAATTTGCTGTAGTGTGCAGTGTCTGCTAAATAATACAATCAAGATTATTAATTGCTTACATAGTTGTTATGCATTATGTAGAGAGCTACTCTGTTATCTGTTATCTGTTGATCTTCACCGCCATCAATGACGAACCCCAGCAATGATGCTAGGAATAAAATCCAAATGTTAATAATGTATAATGTTCACCTCCACCACACAAATATGTACAGTATACAGTTTATCATATAGTGAATATTGATCAAGTGAAGCACATATATTCAGCACATATAATAACTTTCAGTCAAATCTGCAATAGACCACACATTAGTTGGGTTAGTAGATCAACCAAAACAAAATACGTCATTGTTTTGAAATCTCTTTGAACATTTTATATCGAGTTGTGTGCAACTGGAAAAATAGTCTGCGTATATGAAAGCTTGTCTCTTTTCAAACGATTGCACTCAGGAATTACAGAACAGTCTATAAGGGCCTAGACCTACTGTTATCACTTCATTTTGTGGAAAATATTCAAATTGCAAATTTTGACTTAAGTCAAAATATTTAAGTTTTCCAGTAAGATGTTTTTAAATACAAGCCTGGACTTATAGTAGGAGGCTAACGTGTGATTTATAAACATGCAGCACGGTATGAATCCCGATACACCGCTTCTCAATTGCGTAAGAACCATGAACACAGAACAATTCTCTGACAGAACTGAGAAGCGGTGTATCGGGAAACATACCGTGTGCAGCGTTCCTTCAAATCATTGTGCATGCTTGTTTCAGTGCAATAATGTCGTGCAAACTGTATCGAGTAAAATAGAATAGTCTCATTGACAATGTCCTGGAGCAGGTAGAAAACCTAGTTGACATTACTAATGCAAACTACTAAATGGCAACAGTCTCCTGGGATCTTTAAGTGATGTGTTCTTGTCAGTTAAGCACACAAAAAATCACCCCAAGTAATTCGACTGTATGATATAATATCCGTCAATACAAAAGTCAGAATGAACGATTGTCGTGTTTGGATTTATAGCATTTAGGAATCAAATTCGCCGAAATAACAGCTTAGATGCCATTCAGTTTTGCAACTTGCATGGAAACATCGTTGAACATTAGCAACAATCAACGATTACATTTTCCTTATAAAGATAATGACAGATCTTGGTACTAATCATCTTTTATACAAAATGGGAATTAAAACAAGCAATATGTGTTCTTTCTGTAACAACCAAAGTGAAACTCTAAAACATTTCTTCTGTGACTGTCACCATTCTTCTTCTTATTGGGAAGAAATTAAACGAAGGATCAATACTAACTGGACGACATTAGACTTACTATTAAGGAACGATAAAATCGATAAAGCCACAACATATATAATTACATTAGCCAAATATAATCTATACCGTTGCAAAATTTTGAACATCCCTCTTTCAGTTAATTTATTAAAGACTCAGGTCAACTTACTCCTTAACACTGAATTATATATCGCAAAAAACCTCAACAAAGTATCAAAGTTTGACAATGATTGGAAAAACTATTCACCAGTTTGATCACAAATTAAATCTTATTTATGTGACAAATACTACCCAGTTTACTCAACACTGCAAACTCTCTCCTTAATGTTCACCTTTATGCCTTGTCTAAACATCAATACTCTGTAAATCATAAATTATGAATGTATATTTATATATGAAATAAACGGGGTTACCCTTACGCCCCCCCAAAAAGATAATGACAAATCGAACAGTGAAGGCAGCACTCTGCAGTAAACAGCCGAGCATGAAAGCCATAAAAAGGAACACCAAAAGAAATCAAACAAACCACAATGTGTCACAATGCCCAGAACATAACTGAACGAGCATATGAAACTAAATCCCTGCGAGCCCTAATTTCAGGTGTTAAAAGCGCGAACCAATGTAAGTATCACTGTAACAATGGGGATAACGTATAGAACGGAAGTGATACCCCTGACGGATTTTCGAGTGTAAATTTCGTCGCTTCGGTAAGTATATCTTGATTTTTCTTTGTTTTGTAAGACGCTTTCAATGAAATCACCTAGCCCACCGTACCCGGCCCTATGGATACTTGCAGACCCAAGCCCATTTTCCCTTCAAATACCTGTGATTAAGGAGAACATTCGATTCTAGTGCGGTTTTGGTTACTGCACCCCTGACGACCCGTCTACATTTTCCCCAATTTCTGCCGATTTGCATGGTGTGTTGCTGTTTTATGGTGCCAACTTCATTGTTTACCTTATTCTATGTATGCATTTTGCAAAATTAGTTCGATGCAGTCAGGTTATGAGGCAGAATAGACGAAAGAACCACTATGATACCCCTGACGGTTGCTGTCCCTCACTGATACCCCTGACGCCTCAAAATACTATAATGTTGTAATACGATGTCGGTCGGCTCTGTACATGTTCAACCACTAAAAAATCAAGATTCTAATCAATACAGTTATTGCGTCAATACATGAAGAACTTGATAAACAATTCCAATAGACAAAAACAGTTGCAAACATAGATTTGGAATCTACAGCAAGACAAGTTGTTTGAGCTATAACAATTCATATCACAAATTATTATAAAGGAGTCCGTATTAATTTATTTATTAATCTTACATTTCGACGGCTCATTGTTGAATATTGGAACCACCGTAAATGGGTTGTTATTAAGCTGCTGTTTGCTGTGTGGGTGCCTTGATACTTCAGTAAGTACTACTTAGGAAGCTCCACCAATCTAAACGAAATGCTTGTTCATAATAGGCAATATTTGACAAGCATTTTTATAAATTAATTGTGATATATCGTTGTTTCGCATCGAATTGTGTTTAGGAAATATAACTTATGTGAATATTCAGACTTAATAATTCAGATCACCTCACGATGTGACGCGGACATTATTTTATACACGCGTTCGTTTCAATTCAAATATGACATTGTATTACTTCATGACATGTACTTGTATTACATTTCTTATTCTTCTTTCTTTGAACGCTTTACTTATTACTTACATTTCTATTTATTTACATCCAGTTCTTGTTTACTTTGACCAGTAACCACCCATCAAATTAAAGTCAAGTGTGACTGACATGATGTAAATTATAGAATGATGTATAGTTTAACTTATACAGCAGATTAATATATTGTGATCTGAGGTACCTTGTACTGCCCTGCATTCAACGAAGCATTATGTGAGGGGTGTTACGTACCTATGTCGTACCTGCCCTGCGTTCAAGGAAAGTTACCTGTAAACATGTTAAAAATGAGGGTTTTTTGTCGCTATAATTATGGGTGGCATGGTGGTCGAGTGGATAACGCCCTTGACTACTGATCGAGAGGTCCCTGGTTCGAATTTCGGCCGGGACACTTGGTCATTTCTGGAACGCTTTTCAGTGTTTCCCACCCAACTAGAGATGAACTGGTTGGAAACCCAGAAGTAGTCTCGCGTGTATCGGTGCTATACATCGGGCACGTTAAAGAACCAGGGAGTCTATTCGGAACGAGCTAGGGTAACGCACCCGGATTCCTTGTATCACAACTCTTTCTTCTACTCGCTGTCCCTTCAGCAAAAAACAGGACCCCATTGGAAATAAGTGCTTGCACTTTCATGGGTTATCCTTGACCGAAAGGCCATAATAATTACATATACACATACACATAATCCTTCGCTGTACGCTTCGTTTGCGGCAAACAATTTGA
The DNA here is from genome assembly GCA_947247005.1 of Spisula solida. Taxonomy (NCBI): domain Eukaryota; kingdom Metazoa; phylum Mollusca; class Bivalvia; order Venerida; family Mactridae; genus Spisula; species Spisula solida. Next base: position 4,153,173 of record OX365958.1, on the reverse strand, counting down.
AAGTATAAGTCCCCTTTGTTTTCGTTCTCAGTTTTGAAATATGTACGCATGTACGGGTTTTGCTATTCATATTCTTTTGTTTGCCTCTGTCCGCCATTTTGTTTAATTACACCAATACACGCACACCACCTCAGGATATGGTTATTGTTCAACGAATAACAGGTACGTACCAGGTGAAAACGTGCGTCACTTTATTTTTTCCTTGAACGCAGGGCTGTTATTCATTTAACGTTATGTTAAAAAAACCTGTTCGTCACGTGAGCGAAGTTTGGCTAACCATATCCGGAGGTGGTATACCTAAATTGGTAAATTTTAACAAAATGGCGGACAGAGGCAAACAAAACAATAGCAATAATGCAACCCATGCATCCGTACATATATCGAAATGTCCTGCGTTCAACGAAGAATTACGTGACGCTCGTTTCGACACGTTATTCTTCGTTGAACGCAGGGTGGTCGAGAAGGGAAAAAACGGAGATTTATACTTTCAATGTGTTTGTCGCAAACGAAGCGTACAACCAAGGATTGTAACGACAAAACCCTCTTTTTTAACATGTTTGCAGGTAACATTCCTTGAACGCAGGGATGTTTTGTTATGCTTGTTCAAGTGAATTACACAAGTTAATACAATGTAACATTATTTAATGTTTGCTTATCGTTCGTGTAATTATATAAGCGGAAACTAGCAGGCACTACTCGGTATCATTTCCGGGTCGCGGAAACTTGTGACAGTTCACTCAATAGCCATCGATCCAGAAGCAAGCAATTCAGACGTTGCAGGTATCGATGCATGTCAACAAACTCTTTAAATTGACATACCTTTCTATGTCTGAAGTATGCTTATTTACATGTGCGTTTGATTTGAACGATCAACGCTGTGTTTGCTATAAACCGGTGTAGTTGTGAACGTAATGTACATGTGTAGAATACCACCAAACTCCTGGCAGTAGCTCACTACCTTAGTCCTTACTTAAGTATAGAAGAAAATATAAATAAATCCGTAAACTAGTTCCTTGCGTACTTATAGTTCTAAATAGTAAATCGGCTTTCAAAAATAATGTTAACATTAAAAAATAAATTCAGTTTATACTTCTTCAAACCCCATAGCCAATCAAAATGGGTGGCTTTCGATTTCTGTTGATATTTTATATTGCCAGTCTTTGTTTTGCCTGTGTCTGATTATATTATAACGTCTATTTTATCAATAAAACAATGCGTAGGAACTTCTTTTAACGGTTTGTTCTACATTGGTAGAGAAGTGCCAGAACTATGAGTTCTTCATGTTTTTACGCAATTGATTAGAATCTTGATTTTTTAGTGGTTGATCATGTACAGAGCCGACCGTCTCGTATTACAACATTATAGTATTTTGAGGCGTCAGGGGTATCAGTGAGGGACAGCAACCGTCAGGGGTATCATAGTGGTTCTTTCCTCTATTCTGCCTCATAACCTGACTGCATCGAACTAATTTTGCAAAATGCATACATAGAATAAGGTAAACAATGAAGTTGACCCCATAAAACAGCAACACACCATGCAAATCGGCAGAAATTGGAAAAAATGTAGACGGGTCGTCAGGGGTGCAGTAACCAAAACCGCACTAGAATCGAATGTTCTCCTTAATCACAGGTATTTGAAGGGAAAATGGGCTTGGGTCTGCAAGTATCCATAGGGCCGGGTACGGTGGGCTAGGTGATTTCATTGAAAGCGTCTTACAAAACAAAGAAAAATCAAGATTTACTTACCGAAGCGACGAAATTTACACTCGAAAAACCGTCAGGGGTATCACTTCCGTTCTATACGTTATCCCCATTGGTAAATGGCTGGCATAACCATGTACGTACATGTAGATGCATAAATGATTTTTGAAATACATTTACAGTGGAACCTGACCCCATTTTTTTCATGCTCTACTCAACAATAAAAACAATATTTACATTATCAGGAAATATTATTCTACTATTTAAGGCTATTCATATAATATAAAAATTCAGTAAACTATAAAACATTTAACTGTTTGAAACATTTAAAGTTTGAGAACGAAATTAAGTTATACATGACCAAAGCTTCATAAGCATGGGGCAGAAAAAGTACAACCAAGTGCTGAATGTGCAAAAATCAAATAGAAGTAAAGATGCAGATATTTTGAATCACATTACCGTGAGATCTAATAGGATAGATCAGTCCATATTGTGTACTGAATATTTGTATCATTTAATGGGTTAACAGTCTTGGGTACTGTTTTGTAAAAGCGCCCAAATTTAAGTCCTCCATACTTCTCGAACAAATTTATGTTATGACCATACATAGTAAGGAATGCATTTACTGAAACATCATTAATGTAACAGACCACCTTACCACAATTTGCAACTAGTAATGAATTATATAGGATTACAGCGTAAGTTTTAATTATTAACCAGATTTTCCAACTGGTTATTAGATTAGCGAATTCGGCGGGCGTATGTCCACAATTGGTGTCCGATTGATAACTTCAGTTAGGAATGCGATATCATGATGAAACTAGCTGTGTAGGTAGTTTATTTGAAAATCTTTGGATTGTAAGTGGGCAAGGGGGGGGGGGGGGAGGATTCAATGTCACTAAAAATAAAATTAGACTGCTGATTTTCATGGAATTTCCATGTCTTGTTGTAAGTGTTTTGGTAATAAAGTACCCAGGTTTCTGTATATATAATTACCTGGGTTGATATCAGTAGCGCAACTAGAACATGATATACATCTTCGAATGTGGAACCAGGTGGATGACGTATGGGTAGCAGTAGGTATTGTAACCCCAACATAGGAACCAGGATAAGTGTCGCCCGAGTAGCTTTCCTGAAAGAAAAAAAAACAACAACAGCAAAATAAATATAGACATTTAACGGTGGTTGTGACATTTAGCGGCATTGCGACATTTTACGTTGCCACATTTTCTGCAATAAGGATGATAAATATTGAAGGAAAACAGTAGTAATTAACAGCAAGCATACAAAGGTCACATTTCATGGTGAGGTTACTAACCGATAAACAATAATAATCAGGATTATGACTTCTTGTATGCCATAATCCCCTTTAAACAAATCCCAATATGCACTTCCGTTTCCTCTTTCGAAAAGCTCCCGTAGAAAACAACTGTGTGAGTAATATATAAATTACTAGTAGCCATAAAATATACCTTATTGTCACGTACCGCCTACATGCCATCGCCTTGGGAGTATATAATTGGCATATCCTCTTACATATCAGCAGTGGGCGATAAATGTCAACATCTTATTCTACCACAATGGCATTACAGATATTACATATACATGACAGTGAACCGTGTACAAATAAAGTATGCACTGTTGTGAAATTACACGTCAAGCTGGAATGGTATAAAGATAATAACAAACCGGACATAGAATGCAGCACAGAAACAGTCGAGCACGACAGACACACGTACCTTCTCGGGCACTGTGAGATGATCTTGCATCAAGAAACGACTTACCTTACATTGATACATGAAAGTAGGACTTTTTTACTTTGCAACTGTTTAGTTCCTTGGGTTCATAAAACTTTTGCCCTGTCTTATTCGTTATTATCTATTTTTGATAATCATTAAACATCGCGAACGACGCTTCAGTGTTATACAATTTACAGTGTTTCTTACACACTTTTTTTGGTCCAAATTAAGACTTTGTAACTGTTTAGTTTAGCTTCATGCTTACACAGTGTTTATATAAATGACATATATTTTTGACACTTGTATTGTTTTGTGTCAGGTAATATACAAAGTCATGTATTCACTAACTGTTTTGTTTGTTTGCAATAATGGTCAGAACCGAAAACAATAATTTTGAAGAGGGGTTGTTGTTTCCTTTTATTAAGCCTAAACACTCACATAGATGCACCAAATTCTGTCGGTAGAGTATAGACATACTATTTCTTTGAATACAGTGTTTTCTCTTCTGTTGCTCTTATACTAGTAAGTGAAATGACACAAACTATTAAACACGCCAAAAGGTGATCTGGCCTTCATTAATCGTATCCATTGGTTATATGATATCTAGGATAGAGCCAACATCCACATCTGAGACTCAAACGAAGGCGGGAGTATCCATTGGTTATATGATATCTAGGACAGAGCCAACATCCACATGTGAGACTCAAACGAAGGTGGGAGTATCCATCGGAACTGTCAATCAATTTATTTCTAAAATGATACGTGCCATACTCCAGTATAATAATAGGTGTTCAACAGAAAACACCAAAATGGGAGACAATGGTCTTAAATGCGCATGACAGTATTCTTCAACGGAACGGTACTTGCCAGAACTTTGGCACCTCTGATGAGGCAATGTGTTCATCTTCGAGACATTGACGATTAAAGAACAGGTGTGAGAAGTATTCACGATGCTACGCATCAGCTGAACTTTTTTAGCACTCTATGTTCGCGGCCAACTGTATGACATGTGCTCTTGTTTGTTATACCGGTAAAATGATCCTGACTTATTCACCAAGGTACACAGTTGAGTAGTGATATTTCGATTACAATCATGTAAAAATGAAAACATCGGATGTTCAAATCTGTTAAAAATATAAGTGGGACACATCGCGTATCAAACAATGACGTGTGCCTATGGTCTGTAAATTAATTTCCTTTTTGCGTGTTGCGTTTTGTGCCTTTAGTGTTCGTACTGTCTCTGTGTAGTGGGGCTTTTCCCGTCCGATTAGTTTTATCTTTTTACACTCCATGTCAATCTTAAACTCAATTATCCAGATCAATATACAATGTATGTCAAATATGATTGATGACTAAATCTCTGGGAGGCACTTATTTTAGAAATCTGCTGACATTACTCTTAACACCAAACACTCCCTAAGGAAATGTAAGAACATTTCACTATAATCATTATATTAACTATAATACAGATGACACTAAAAATTTGTGAGATGCTAAGTTTTTGTCGATTTAAGGTGGTACGCGCGCCTTTTATCTAATGATCGAATTTTCTCCGAAACATCTTAAAATGACAGATAAATCATCTAAAACGACATTCAAATCATAAAAACGTTATGTCAAAACGCTCGTTTTCGAGAAACATGGCTTTCTAATGACCTACCATTGTATGTTGTTCATTTTATCTGTTTCTTGCATATATGATACCATCATGTTCATTTTAAGATTTTTATTATATCAAACCACTTTTAAACAATGCAAGATATTTAGTTTGTTTAATTGTCATTTCTATTGACATTAGTCACAATTTCGGCTGCCTGGTGAACAAATTCAGTATTTGTACATGATAAATAGTTACCCCACACACTTTCCAAAAAGTGTGATGTTTATATGAACGTCAAAAAATATCTATCTATCGAAAATTATTTATAATCGGACAAAAGTTGAGAATCATATAGAACATCAGTTTAGTCAAATAAAAAATAGGGGTCACCAGCCTTTTAGGGAGCTATTCACAAAAAGTACTAATTTTAAATAATATTGCATTAATCAACCTAATTTGCATATTGGAATGAAATACAATTTTATAAAAAATATTTCAAAGTTTAGCTATTTCATATATTATGCACTACATATTTTATATAAGCATACGCATTTGAACAATTGTAGTGACTTATTCTACACCCATATACTTTCCAATTGTGCCATTCCCCACCCATTTACATGCACAAAATAAAAAGCTGGAAACATATCTATTTTGTAAACTATTATTATGTTTATTTTCATTAATTATATTTATAAGTGATCATTGGAAAAACATTTCATGTTTGTTCTCACCTAAAACGATTTTGAAATGCTCACAAGGCAGCTCTGGCCTCCTTAAGTTTGCGAAAATATATGTAACAGCTTTCAAAAACAGAAAGTAGTTATTTCTGAATTTCAAAAAATCGCGAACGGTTAACCTCGCAACGTTTTTACCTCGTGAAAAGTTCAGATTTTACAGCAACTTGTTACTACAGTAATTTGTTACATACTGTTACCAACATTGTTTGTGCGACATTCGGCATCTGTTTCAACTTTGTTATCAAGAGTCGAACAATATTAATAAGGAATATAGCATTAACCTGAAACATTTAATTAACCTGAAAAATTTAGTTTGATAATATTCTGAATAAAGATGGTTTGACCTCAATGAAAGTTGTTTGATGACAATTAAGGTGGATTAATAACAATTAAGGTGGTTTGATAGCAATGAAGGTGATGGTTAACTGACAATTAAGATTATCTGATCGTTTGATAACGATAACTGAAACAATCAGAGAGAATGACCAATATAATGAGCTACTTTAACCTTTGACTCGTAGATGTCTACTTTAAGGTGGATGCCACTTTAACCTATGCCACTTTACTGCTCTACTACATGGTGGATGGGAAGGAAAACAAGCACTGTTTTGAATTCGAAAACATACAATTAAGGTAGTTTAACAGCAATTAAGGTTGATATTTACAATATGGCGGGTGGGGTACTTACAATGATTGAAGCTACAACGGGACCAAACATTATTCACTGGTTAGATCTTTCTAGAATCCAACAACTGTAACAGAAATATATCACTTTGTGAAACCTCTCACAGATTATATTATTATTCCTCACTTTATTCTACAATGCTAAACTCTCATTACTCTAGCGAACAAAAAGCAATTCCCCGCCGAAGGAAAACAATTGCGCAAACAATTATTGAATACAAACAATATTTTTAATATGTGTAAGTTTGGTTTCCATCCCATGAAAACTGTTCAAAAAAGATGCACCAAACATTTTTCTCTATATCCAAATTTATTACATACAAAATAAACAAAGTTAACTAGTAGCAGACATTACACGAAAACCAGGTTAACGGTGACATCGATCCAACGAAACCAACTTTTAGTCCCAATTGTTGTCTTCACAAAGGCTACTACATGTATAGTCCAGTTAGGATATTGTGACAGTGACGTTGCAGTTTATGTGTACGCAAAAAATCACAACCATTGTCTAAACAGGTAGAGCGAAGTTTTATATGTTAGTTTAGCATTGAAATTATAGTTGTTTGGACAGTATAAGCCTTTATGATTGGTTTAACATTGATAAAGTGGACTCGACCGCTGCGTCACTGGATTTTTATCCTGATTGGACTATACCTACATAGCAAGATTCATCATGCTATCGAATTCCTAACTAATGCTATTGAGAAAAAACAATTTAACTATTTTTAGGACCTGTGACCTTGGCTCCCCTATTAGCCCACTGACAATGACAAGTGACGTGCAAGTTTAACAATGATATCTCATTCCTAACAAAAGTTATTAAGGGAAAACGATTTTTCTATTTTAAGTAACAGTGATCTGACCCCACTGTCAACCCCAAGTGTTGTCTACTCACACAATCTGCCTACACATCTAGCAAGTTTCATCAGGTTATCTCATCCTTACAAAATATTAGCATAAATGTTTTTCTAATTTAGCAATGATGCCCTTGACCCCCACCAGCCCCACATCCCATTGCGTGTGCCGTCTGCACACAAGCTAAATACGCAGCAAGTTTCATTGTGATACATTGTATGTCATTCCAAACTTAAGTTATCTGTCAGAAACAATTGATTTTCTCTATAGCTTACACATGTACAAAATAACCAAATGGCCATAATTCTGTCAAAAATAGTCAAAATTAAAACCATGACAATATGCACCTCATGAGGGTACATAATTATGTGAAAGTTTCAACAAAATTCCTGAATAAATGTAGGAGGAGTCGCACACAGAAGAATTTTGCTCTATGTCGTTTTCGCAGCATCAGTTACGAGTGTTATTAATTTTCGCACAAAATAAACAAAGGGTCATAATTCTGTCAAAAGTGGCCGGAAAAAATCCTGACGATATGCGCTAGGACACCTCTTAACTGTACTTCTGTAAAAGTTTTGACAAAATTCCTTGAGAAATGCAGCAGGAGTTGCACACAAATATGGTCGAATAAAAATCCTGACAATATGCGCTCGGGGACATCATAGCAGTAATTCTGTGAAAGTTTAATCAAAATCCCTTTAAAATGTATGAGGAGTTGCACACAGACGAGTCGGACGGACGGACGTTCTCACTGAATTGACGTTGTGGGGTTTTCTTTTGTTCATCCTTTTGTTTGCAAAACCCCATAAGCAACATTTTGCACCCCGTAAGCAACAGAATGAATATAATCTAAATATAGCCTATTGTTCCACACCCCACAACTACAAGTGGGTGCGTGACGCCTACCATAACCATATTTCCTTCGCCTTCGGCAGGGGATAATGAGACATTATGACTGTCAATGGCATGTCCAGCCCATTTGAAACGTGATCGACCGAAAAGGGACTGTCATGTACTGTGATAAGCATGGCATTTTAAATGTAACTGCCTCAATGTTTAGCTCTTTGATTGTTTAAATATACAAGATTTTCATAAAACAGCATAGGGAATACACACAACAATAAATGAACGCGCAGTCATGTCTACTGTAACTATCACAATTATGGCAGTGAACTATACTTATAATATTGTTTGGTACAATAAAATAAATATCATATGCAAGTGTGTATGTCATTGGTATTGTCAATTCTGACGCCTAGGGGTGACATTCTGTCCTCGGAATGATACTATCAATGTCATACATGCGGGCCATATAGTGTATTTATATAAAGTCCGATGTACGAGTTTAGACATTAATTTTGGATTCAATGACATTCGATTGTTGGAAGGTTATTAGTAACACGTTTTATAATCTCGTAGAAACCACATGAATATTTTGTTTAAATTAAATGATCAAAACGTTTTAGTAATGAAGGGAAAACATATTTTGTAGACCAGAATAGCTTCTGAAAATATTTTTAATAAAGCATTTCTCGCTTTTGCTAAGTTACTAAACTAATTCGCGAATTATAAATCTCAGAAATATGAAAAACGATAACAGTTTTTTCTCTGATTTGTCTAACTTAAATTGCACTTAAAATTTTTCTAATTAACAGTGACGTCCGTATGACATCAATAACTCCAAGTCCTTCACCCTAACCCATTTAGAAAGAACCATGCAAGACACGCAAATGTGAAATAAATAAAGAGTATGTACGAATACGCTGATGGAAAAGACATAAACTGTTTTATAAGAAGAAGTTTATTTCAAATTCAAAAGGCCACATGGCTCATGAGAACATCAATATACAATACACAATTAAACAATGACAACAAAAATGAACGCTATTTAGACACATATATTCAAAGAGTGGGTGCGTGTACACACCCAAAGATGTGACTATAGAGTAATCATAAACAAGCGATAAGGATGGAGTGGTTACAGTGAGGGATGGCTTATGACGGAAGAAGTGTTTGTATATAACATCCTTAATTGGTCGTTATTATAATTGCGTACGACCGACATATGTTGCTATTTTCGCAATTGATTACTACGGAGTTCTAGATCTATGTAGAAAGAATTTTATACATGTTGATAAGAGTTGTTGTTTTTATGTTTGTCGAGGTGGCAGACCTCTGTTAGTTTGTCAAGGTCGCAGACCTCTGTTGGTTTGTCGAGGTCGACAACCTACGACCAAATGGATACACCATAATTCCAGCTCATCTTCGCTGCATCTAATTCCGCATTACCTGACGCCTGCAAATAATTCCCCGTACGCCATGCCGTAGCATTTTAATGATGAAATATTTACAAGATACATTGGACGATATTTAACGTTTAAATCAAGACAAACATGATTATATCGTATAATATTACCCTAAGGCATTTCTGAAGAGAAACGTTGCCTGCTCATTCTCCGGTTGATTTTTCCTTTTCCTGCTCCGCGTTAAAGAGGAACGAACAACATAGTTTCGTCTTTCGTTCAGAACGATTCAGAAATTTTTGCATTTGTGGACACAATGAAGTTTAATTTAGCACAATTACAATTTGATGATCTACATTTAAATATGAAAGGAAGCAATTAGAAGACATTGGACATATGGAGTACATAAATCACCAAATAAAAGAAGAAAAATGTAGCAATTAATTGTTATTTTGAGAACAATGGACACATGTGTTAGTGTGAGAATAAAATAAGTTTCAAAACATAAACGTTCTTAATCACTCTTGGGTTAAGACATGCCTTGTATTTCTTACTCCGACATACATGTATATAGCCGTCAGAATCAGAGAAACTCCATAAAAAAATCAAAGCACTGAGAGTACAGTTTAGAATAAAAGTCAAAATTCAACTACAAATGTATATGAGAGTTATCTACAAACGTCGCAAACTTTGTATCCAATTTAACGCAAAGTATGATTCGTACGCTTGTCTTATTGGTTACAGATTTGTTTAGAACTATATTTTTATGTCTGAATAATAAAGCATACATGCAATGTACAGTTAGGATAATAATAGAGTGACGCAGTGGTAGACTAAATCAGTAAATCTTAAAAGTTTGGTTATAGCCAAATACCATGAATGAAGACAGTTCACCATAACATGATTCGGAATTAGCTAGACAGATCTGGTGTAAGGCGCTACTGATATGTCACATATTATACAAAAGGCGCGCGTTGCGTGACCATTTTCAGACATTGTGCAAGTCGTATATCCGTTTTTGCCATTTCTCATAGTTTTACATATCATATCGGTAACGCTTGACAAATTTGATGAGCTAAACCAGACAACTGATTTTAGGAAGGAAAACCTAAAATAGTCTGAAAGTCAGGAATCAATTTATTTTGACCTAAATTTGACATACATGTATTATATTTTGAAATAATAGAGGATTTTTTCGTTTTGATTAAATATGGTTTATATCTCATCGTGTAGTAATAAAATTAAATATTTTCATGAGCGGATAAATGTATCACTACAAGATGAGATATTAACCATATTCAATAAAAACAAAAGCATATTCTATTTATTGTATGCTTATCTGATGTCAAAAATAGTACTTTTTATGCCAAATTACCGATGTGGTTAAACTGTGGATGAATAAACATCGATTGGAACTATCGGTAATTTTCTTATTTCTGACATTAATGAAATTCAGTTAGTTTCATTTCTAGATTAGAAGGTCAACTTTAGCATTCCTGTAATCGGGGTTCCCGCTTATGACGTCATAACTAAAATATCAATGGATATATTGAAAGTAGTTCCACTATAACGTTTACTAGGGTACCACGATTTCAGATTACTCGACGGTATATCAGTATTTGATAACCAGTGACTGATATAGATTTTTATTTCACTGATATAACTCCATATCTCATGCAGTTAGCATTAAATAAATAACACACTCATTAAATATCATCGAAACTAGTTTTAATAAACTTTCATTAATTTCACGAATAGTAACATTAATATCTCTAAATAAGACGCTTGATCGAGAGGCAATTGTATCTAATGGCATAAAACGTGATGCAGATATTTTGTTTCCTCTGCTAATAGGAAAGATGACCGTGTCCCATGAATATTATAAAATTATATTTATTGAAAACCAAAATTTCCTTTCGAACATTAAAATTATAGAACCAGGGATGACACGATGGTTTGATGGGTAATGCTCTTGACTACAGATCAAGAGGTCCCTGGTTCGAATTTGACCGGGACACGTGGTCATTTCTGAAACGCTTTTCAATGTTTCCCATCCAACTGGTGATGAAGTGGTTGAAACTCAAAAGGCAGTCCAATTTAATTTACACTACAACTACATTTTGCCTTGTGTACACTACAAACCCACTTTAGTGCCAATCCTAACCTTGCTTTTTTAAGCTTCCATTACCAACACTATATGGAAACGACTTGGCTGCCATCATGTGAAAATTGTTTAAATTATACTACCCCAACCAATGATAAAATAGATAATGGTGAGACGTTTAGCTGAATGGAAGACATGCACTATGAAAATGTTCAGGTACACACCCTTGCCGAACTATAATTACCCCAACCAATGAAATAACATATCAGTATGAGACAGTTTAGCATCTTTGAGTATCATTGAAAGCAGATTTCCTAGTTTGATCTTCCACATAAATTGTTCACCTTTTGCAGCTTTGACACAATCGGTAGACCAAAATACAGTAATTAATTAGGGCCATATATCAACATGACTGAGAGCCTGAGACAGATGTGGGCGACCTATTGCAAGGACAATGGGGGAAATTTCAATAATGCGACCATTTGTTTGCATAGACGCCGGTATTATTAACTCATACCTCACAGAACTTGACCAGCTAACATGGTACTTAACTTTCCTTAATCACAATTCGTACAGTAACAAAGAAGACTCGAGTAGTATAAATGTAAAGCGTTGGGAAAATAATACAAAATATACTGTCAAATAGTGTATATCTTCTTCAATGAAATAACATTACAATATAATTGGTGTCACTGTAAATAGAAGCCTGCCTAAATATTTATAAGTCAGTCGAATGTTATCAAATTGGCTATGAGGCGGTACAAACTTGATACTATATGTACTGGTAGAATATATTTATGTACAACAGTCTACATCTCATGACCTTCTGTTTAACATGATACAATTTGTTTGTCATTTAAATGGCGGAGAAAAATTGGAAAATATAGTAAAACAATGGACAGGTGAGCACAGAAAACATAAAAAACACAACACAGATAACACTTACACTGCACAATGCTCAACACACAACTAAACTAGAAAAGAACTGAAAGTCTGAAAGTTTAAACTGTCAAAAAGTTGAAATTGGAAAGTTTGAAGATAGGTCTATATCTAAAATTGAACATTTGACTACCATCATACATGTACAAAGTGACATGCTTTTATCATCAACAATATAATAATGAAAAATCGGACTGAAATAGACTGGCACAGAAAACAAAAATAAAACCACAATCACACGACACAATGCCCAACATACATCACACGACACAATGCCCAACATACATCACACGACACAATGCCCAACATACATCACACGACACAATGCCCAACATACATCACACGACACAATGCCCAACATACAACTTAAAGAGAAATGAAACAAAACCTATGAAAGTCCAAGTTTCAGCTGTACAGATGTCGAAAGTCCATGTTTCAGCTGTCAAGATGTCGACAGTCCAAGTTTCAGCTGTCAAGATGTCGACAGTCCAAGTTTCAGCTGTACAGATGTCGAAGTCCATGTTTCAGCTGTCAAGATGTCGACAGTCCCAAGTTTCAGCTGTCAAGATGTCGACAGTCCAAGTTTCAGCTGTCAAGATGTCGACAGTCCAAGTTTCAGCTGTCAAGATGTCGACAGTCCAAGTTTCAGCTGTCAAGATGTCGAAAGTCCAAGTTTCAGCTGTGAAAAACCAGAATGTCCAAGTTTCAGCTGCAAAAAACCAGAAAGTCCAAGTTTCAGCTGCCGAAAACCAGAAAGTCCAAGTTTCAGCTGTGAAAAACCAGAATGTCCAAGTTTCAGCTGCCGAAAACCAGAAAGTCCAAGCTTCAGCTGCCAAAAACCAGAAAGTCTAAGTTTCAGCTGTCAAAAACAAGAAAGTCTAAGCTTCAGCTGTCAAAAACCAGAAAGTCCAAGTTTCAGCTGCCAAAAACCAGAAAGTCCAAGTTTCAGCTGCCAAAAACCAGAGAGTCTAAGCTTCAGCTGTCAAAAACCAGAAAGTCCAAGTTTCAGCTGCCAAAAACCAGAAAGTCCAAGTTTCAGCTGCCAAAAACCAGAGAGTCTAAGCTTCAGCTGTTAAAAACCAGGAAGTCCAAGTTTTAGCTGCCAAAAACCAGAAAGACCAAGTTTTAGCTGCCAAAAACCAAAAAGACCAAGCTTTAACTGTCATAAAGCCGAAAGTCCAAGTTTCAGCTGCCAAAAACCAGAAAGTCCAAGTTTCAGCTGCCAAAAACCAAAAAGACCAAGCTTTAACTGTCATAAAGCCGATAGTCCTAGCTTCAGCTGTCAACATCCAGAAAGTCCAAGCTAGTAGTACATCTCCATTTATTGCCACCAACATATAATATAATATCTATAGACGTCCGTTAAAGCATACGATATGAATACATTTTTGTGAATGGTAATTCTATCATACCGCAATTATCGGAAAAAAAATCAAAACGATTTATAATAACAAATCGGACAGGGATGGCAGCACTTGACAGACACTACAGATCACAAATGGCACAACATGAACAGTCACAGACCACAAGTACGCACCATAATGTCAAAATGAACTGTCACAGACCACGAGTACGCACCATAATGTCAAAATGAACAGTCACAGACCACGAGTACGCACCATAATGTCAAAATGAACAGTCACAGACCCCGAGTACGCACCATAATGTCAAAATGAACAGTCACAGGCCACGAGTACGCACCATAATGTCACAATGAACAGTCACAGACAACGAGTTCGCACCATAATGTCACAATGAACAGTCACAGACCATGAGTACGCACCATAATGTCACAATGAACAGTCATAGACCACGAGTACGCACCATAATGTCACAATAAAAGTTACAGACCATGAGTACGCACCATAATGTCACAATGAACAGTCATAGACCACGAGTACGCACCATAATGTCACAATGAACAGTCACAGACCACGAGTACGCACCATAATGTCACAATGAACAGTCATAGACCACGAGTACGCACCATAATGTCAAAATGAACAGTCACAGACCACGAGTACGTACCATAATATCACAATGAACAGTCACAGACCACAAGTACGCACCATAATGTCAAAATGAACAGTCAAAGACCACAAGTTCGCACCATAATGTCAAAATGAATAGTCACAGACCACAAGTACGCACCATAATGTCAAAATGAACAGTCACAGACCACGAGTACGCACAATAATGTCAAAATGAACGACTTTATTGGGTACATAATTCATCGTGTCGGTCAATGGACCTTCATCAACCTGCCCGGTGCTTTACTGTCTTAAAAACCAGTTAGGAGTTGTAGCCAGACAGTACATACATGTCAAAGGAGGACTGGTGTGGAATTAAAGCGCCGCATCAAAGGTCAAATGAGTACGAAGAGAACTGGGCTGGTATTCACAAAGCATCTTAGTTGAAAACTTAAATATTTTGACTTAAGTTAAAATTTAGTATTGCATTATATCGTGCACAAATTGAAGATTAACCCATATTTCTTAGTGATTATAGTAGCTCTTTACATAATAATTTAAACCTATGCAAAAAATCAATAATATTGATTGTCATGTTAGGCTGACATACTTTAGAAATTTTCGTGTTTTTAAGAAAAATCTAAGTTTTCTACTAAGATGCTTTGTGAATACCAGCCCTGGTCTGCAAAAGTTGTGCTGAGGGATATATATAATCATCATGATACCTATCTATCTATACTAATTCGAATAATAAACCGTTAAAATGAGTGTCTGTCCTATTATTTAAATAGTTCTAGACTTTCCGTAAATAATGTTTTCAAGTGGAAAATGAGATTATAAATATGACAATAAATATTAATTTTTACTTACTTGAATCTAAAATATATCACTAATAATGATATTATTAACATCACCAAAGACAATGCGAATCCACCAATAAATATGTAAATGTATTTGTTGTCATCGGTGGTCAGGAAAAAATATCATATAGTATTTCAAATATGAGAAAAAAACAAATAATAACGGTTATTAAGCACGGCATTTATACCGACAGACGGTAGCATTACGAACAAAGCGGGTATTATCCCATTCCTGTCCGACAAAAATTTTATCATCTGACATGATTTGTCTGGCAACGTGGCATACCCTTGATGTATGAGTATGGAAATAACTTGGTGCCGGTGTACAGGTATTTGCTGTTTTTGGTCTAATATTGGTCTGGTCTGAATTGAATTTGAGAAATGTACTTGTATAACGAAATGCATACCATGCCGTTTCTTGTTTGAGAAATGGGGCAAAATAATCACATACCGGAAGTTTTATTCTCTTACCACGTGCCATTATCTGTACATAGACTGTGTGCGTTGCCTGAAAGATGGATATAAACACACTTTTTATATTTAAAATATACACGCATTCACTTTTTTATTGCTGAAACTAGTTAATTCAGCTGAAACTAGGGCTTTCAGCTTTCTTATTTCTGGAACTAAGGCATTCAGCTTTTGTTAATAGCCGACACTATTTCATTCAGCTTTTTGACAGCTGGGGCTTAGCGGTTAAGCTCATATTCTCGTTCAGTTATATATATTTGGCATTGTGCCTTGTAATTGTGGTATGTGATGTTTTTATGTTACCCGGCTGGTTAAGTTGAGTGCTGCTTTCCCTTCCCGATTTTCTATCATCTTTTATATTGTCATATAAGTAATATATTTACGTACTTGGTATACTAACCCAGATAAAAGGAAAGTCATGTGATCAAATCGTATAGCAAGTTTTAGCCAATGTAATCACTCAAGGTATGCAGTAAATCTAAACTATATGTTCAAATGGACATAGTATATCTTTAAAATTTACTTATTTTAGAGAAGCAGTTCTGGACTAACGTACATTTCAAGAAATAAAAACATAGTTCTACAGGGTGTTAAAAAGTTCGCTCTCAATGTTTCAGTTTCAATAGTTTATTTTTCTGACGTCAAAAGAATGTAAAATATTCAGGTTAAATTCCAGAGGGTTCTGCCATTGTTCTAACATACCTAATAAATAAAGCTATTAACGTAAATTAAAATGTACAAGGCGTATATAGCGTAGATACAATTTAGAATGAACCAATATTTGAGAACAAACTTTTTTAACACCCTGTATACGAGATTACAACTCTCCAACTGACCAATTATGCTCGTTTTGTAATCACATACCACTCACTGAACAATATTATGGGAGAACATTATTTAAGTATAATCTTATCTAAAATTGAGGAACTATATAAGGAAAGACATAATATAATTATAAACGTCTCAAGATGTGATCATTGATTTAGTAAAATAGTACCTTTGTTGGAAGCAGTAAAAAGTAGAGATGTAATGTAATTGTAAGTTCCCCGAAAACGTGATAATAAGGTTGTACATTATCAAATGACGAGTAAAATAGATTCCAAAAACTGTAAAATCACACATGTTCGTGGGTATTACATTTCCTGGATTTTGATAAAAAATCCATTTTCGTGGATGTGGTAAATTCTTTGTTTACCAAACATTGAAGGGTAAAACCATGTAATGTATTTGGGAGTTAAATAAATCGTGGAGATTACATTTCACGGCCGAGTTAAACAAATCAACGAAAATTCAACTCCCTTGAAAAATAATGACTTTACAGTCATTTCTTTTTATGTGAATCCTAAATGCGGAGTATCATGCAGTCTCATTTAATTACGTAAATTACGTGAATTAAATTCCAATCACATATAATCCAAAAGGTCGGAGGCTTCTAGTAATTTTGATAATGGATAATAAATGTTTAGGGAACAAATTATAGATGAAAATATATCTTGCATTTCATAGAATTCATCGATTGTTTATTATGATCTACCCACTTAGGCTAATATGATTTTGACTTGCATGCTTTTATCCATTTTAAATAGTTTTAACTATTACACAATTATGACAAGACTGCGTTCAATGAACGCTTATGCCCCAACGGAAGCCTTGTCCTTAAAAAACTAGCTAGGTCAATCAGGGCAGCTAATTCTGATGAAATGTTTGATGGTGTTTCATGGCTTTGACAATGGTATGTGTTTATGACGGTTAACAAGTATGCCAAGTTTGAAAGCAATGCCTTGATGGACCTTAAAAATATTTGAGTTTCTACAATTTGAAAATTTTGGTTAACATTTTCGGACGGACAAACGGACGGACAGGACAATCACTATATGCCTCCTGTATCAACGGATGCCGGGGCATACAACAAATCAGTTTACCTCTTACAGAGAAAGCTGGGATAGGAGGGCACTTAATAGAGGCAGTGCTACCAGCACGGGTGTCCGGCCAACATTCTCCAAAATAGTCCACTGATCTTGCACAGTACGGTTCAACTGAAAACAGAAAAAATACTTCAAATATCGTTCATGCTGAGCATCAGTCGTAACTTTAGTCAGGCTATATCCGCATAATGTACGCTTGGGAGATATCGTAATCTTGGTGATAATGAAGGCTAGACTGCTGACAAAACAGCGATGGAAACATAAGATTATATGTAATTAACAGCGGTTTCTTTGCTACCGCTGTTATAGCTAACATTGATTCTCTCTCAACAAGCGTGGATTCTTCAAAGATCAAATTCTAAAAAAGCTGAAAGTGGTAATTTCATGTGGATGACATCGGCCTTGATCGAATTATTACCGAAGAAAGCGTAAATGACCGAGGTTTAACGAATAATAGTTTTCCTAAGACTGGTTCCGTTTACCGAAGAAGACAGAAATAGTAGACATTTCATGATTGGTGGTCTCAATTCATGAATATCGTCGATCCATAGAGAGGTAGGAATATAGTACGAAATTCATGTCCGTATGTATGAATGCATGCATTCCTAGGATATGGTCTCGTAATGAATCTTAACGCTATTTAATAGTCTGTTACATAACATTATTGTCTGTCGATAACAATAGCGAAGGTGCATTGGTGAAAACCTGACAGACAGGTATATCAATTCTAAAGATAAATCATTGCCGAAGTTCCCTCGGTTTCATCAAAGTTCCTGCATACCGATGGAATCTGAAAGTATGGTAACTGTAATACCGCTCGAGTATACTGTGAAACAGCTGTTCTTCCAGAGCTATCAGCGCTTTGCTTTTTGTTTTAGTATGGCCCCATACTAAAATATATGTATAAAGCGATGTTTTATCAACATAATAATAATTATAATACAACGGCACCTTTACATTCTGAAATTTCAATAAGAAAAAATCAAACAATACCAGAAAAAGGATCACACAAAGTAACCGATATAAACGGAATATCACTGCAGTGTGTTGATCCGTTGGGCCGTATTACCTCGAGTTGTTCCTGAGACCGCTAGGTCGAGTGAGATGCGGTATGGCGCAAGCAACGAGAAGTAATACGGCTTAACGGATCAACACCACTGCAGTAATATTCCTTTTATCATATACATTGCTAGGTATATAATAAAAACAGAAACTTATCAGCATTTTTCATGCAAAAGTGCTGCAAATAGATCCCTAATTTTGTCAATTAATATGTCACCTCACCTGCTTTTGTGTCATAAGTAATGAACGTAAAAAAGTATTTTTGTGCAAGTGTCTGCGACAAAATGGATAAAAATGTATACATGCACAATTTATATTCTGTTCTGTTTTGTTTTGTTCTGTTACGTGTACTTACAATGCCCCTGTCATATTCAGATTGACCAACGTACCATTGGTACGTGTCTCAACAAGTAGAGAATAAACGTCCTTTGTTATCACCAGACTGTGTGAACTAATATTGTACCTAGCACATGAGCATATAGACCTATTTCTGGTAAATGTAGCTAATTTGAGACAAGCCATTAATCTTACTCCACCAAACGTCACACCGTATTACGCCACACAGCGCAATATTAGCCTAGAACTGCCAAACGCCACACCGTATTACGCCACACAGCGCAATATTAGCCTAAAACTGCCAAACGTCACACCGTATTACGCAACACAGCGCTATGTTAGCCTAGAACTGCCCAACGAATCGGCACGTTACGCGACAGGGAATTGAACTTACATAATGGACAAATTGTATCTCACAAATACTCACTTTAAATGGACTTTTTGGTTAATTAGGCCGGTCATCGCGTCATTGTCAAACCTGACTTAACGACATTTCGTTGACCATTCGATGACTGGTAGATGTACATCCGACCACTGACGGACAATGTACGATCATCAACAGATATTCGTCTGGGAGCCTTTGTCCATGATTAAATGATTACACACGATACCTAGACCTCGGATACACGGCATCGTCCGGTTGATTGTGACACATACATTAGACACATCGATGGAGACGTACAGCAACGAATCTTTTACATTATATAAACGACGTCGCTTAAACATACTTTGGATGTCATCAACATCGTAACATATTTAACCTTTTGATTATATACCGATACAATGCCTTCTGTTCTTGACAGTATACTGTCATCTAACAGACGCGTTTAGTACTAGGCTGTTAAAACCACATGTTGATAAGAGCATTTTACAGTATTGGATTCAACAAATGATAGGAATCCTATTTGCGTTCCATGAATTATGCTATATATATATATATATATATATATATATATATATGGGCCGTTCTCCAGGAAAACCGGTCTTAGTGACAAAATTATGAATATGTTGATAATATTGCGTTAGAAAGACAAGACTCTTATGGACTGTTTCTGAAAATTTGAGCAAAATCTAACGTCAATTTACAAAGTTACATACCTTTGAAACCATCCACTTCCGCCTTCTTTTTGAATGACATCGCAAACGTCATTCAGACGTTGTTTGACGTAACGTTAACAAACATTTCCCAAATCCACTATTTGATCAATAGTTGACGTAAACTTTTCAAAACTGTATCACATCTTAGAATTATATTCTTGTTTTAATAACATATATATAAATTGTCAGTGATTGCTTTTTGAGTAAAGTAGCTACCGTTTTTATCCACTAACCCCTTGTTTTTCTTAATATGGGTACTTTTCAGAAATTGACAATATTCATAAGAAAAAATAATATTTTAATATTATATATTATATTATATTTTTTATATTATCCAATTACTTAAAATTAAATCAAACAACATGACTTTTTTCTCATTTCAGAACTTTTTCTAAATCATTTTACATAATTACTTAATATGTAATGTCTCTAAACCCGGTTTTCCTGGCGAACGGCTCATATACAAACGTTTATATCAGCATATAACGTTTGTGCAAATATCACTCTAATGATCATCAAGATAAGAAAACAACTCAAATTGTTTGACGAATATTTAACTAATACAAATAATAACAAATCGGACAGGAAAGGTACAAACAGAACAATGTACAGAATGCTAGGCCTGTATGAAAGTGACCTGGTCAATAGCTGCACAAAAGTGTTCCCTGACAATCTGACGAATACTTAGCTTTTTTTATTTAAGTTAGATAACTATTATTGTTAACTGATTTTTGGCTTTCAATCAGGTATAGTACCATTTCTGGTATTTTATACTCAGTACATTTAAAAACGCACACTACTGATTTCTTTCGATTAGATGACTCGCATAAATTTAACACACTATAGTCCGGCAGATTAACGGCAATTTTTAGGGTAACCGTGCAATGTCTTCTATACAAAATGTTTTTGCATTTTCTTGTTCTCTGGACAATACTTTAACAGAATCCGGATGATGCCACCTTGTCATCATTGAGCAATTCTCACAATGAGGCCCCAAAGGGGTACATATTTTTTCTCGAATTAATCACTATATATACATAACTATTCAATCAAATGTGAATCAAAATACCTTAAATGCAATTTTATTGTGTTATATCGCTATATACAAACTTTGTAATAATAAAATGTGTAAATGAGGCCCCATTTGTGGTTTAAGCTTAACATGAGGCCCAGTTTTACATTTGTGCAGAAGGCTTCCTGTATGTCATTGGAATTTACTTATACTTTCATAAACTTGCGTTACTCAGAATGTAATGAAATAATAATTTACAAAAATTCAGAATGACACAGTGTGCGTTTTTAAATGCACTGAGTATAAGTTGAAATGCAAAGCTATGGTATAAGGAAGAAAAGCAGCACCCTGCGGATACAGCAGAGTACGAAAGACACATAAAAGAACACACAAAAAGTAACAAGAACACGATTACACGTATCATTAAATAACAAGGACAGCTACAAGAACACGGCAGCTTGCTCAGACAGCCTACCACTTGAGTCAGTCAAACATAACCGGGGCAAGAGCCAAAAGCGAATCAGAAGCACAACCGACAGAGCACCATCCAACGGAAACAGGATATATGTCTTTTTGGAAGACTCTAAATTCCATGGCTTGCAATTAATCAGTGATAAAAAAAGCAAGCTTGTCATAACTTTGCTTTTTTCTGTTACCAGCGTGGCACGTGACTAGTCTGTTGTTGTAAAGTTATCTTGATGGATTGTTTTCTACGATGACAATATATCTTTTTTATTAATCCTCAATATTTGTTTATGTCCGACTTAATGACATCGGGTACAAAATACATCACATTGCAAACACAGCTTTGTAGGAACGGAATTTGGTGTTTAACTTGTCGGCGACTTCCTTCAACACCATAGTCAAGTCAACACTAATGACCGGTCCTACTCAACCTATTGTTTTACACATTCACTGTACTTTTAGACGTATTAAGATGAGGAATATGTATCGAATAAATAACTTAAAATGCTAATCACTATTGAAGACTAGATTGTGTCTTTGATTTATTCTCATGTTTGTCCTTGGACTTGTACTTGTAATCTGTGATTGCTTCTAATTGTTCATTTCGTGTTCTGTTGTTTCTGATGAGTGTTGCCTTCATGGTCGGGTGTATCATTAATTACCATTTTGATTAACTTTCGGCACGCAAACCCCAGTATCAACGGTCAGGCGCTGATTCGTTAAACAAATCTACATGTTTCTCATTCCGTTTCACAGTTTTACATACCAACTCAATACTACAAATTTACATCTTGATGTAGATAAGTAAAGAAGACAAACTACAGATATATTCTAAAAACGATACGGGCATTTTTTGTATGTGAATGTATTTTCGAGACATCTACGGAAGGCTGAATATATTGACAACATTGACAACATAAAGAATGCCATGTTGTTTGCGGTGGCGTTTTCTGTCGTAGGAAATGGTTAATAATTTATACATACGAGTATAGCTGAATGGTTTAGTTTTCTCTGGCAGTCAGACATTAAAAGAAATCATTGGATGCACAATATTTAATGTCGCATTCTCATCGTACCATACAAATCAACCAAACAATTTACACCAATAAACAAAACACAATGGTGTCAAAGTGAACGTCTTCAGCACATTTTCGAATGGATTTTTTTCCAACCGCCTGACGCCTCGCCTCAGGCAGTCAAACCGTAGACTCTAGTAAGAGCCACCAGACCATTTGGACAAGGAAGGCAGCACACAATAGAACACGTTGGAACTAGTAAATAGGTGGTGGTGTTCATATATGACATTTTTATGTATAATAGAAATAATTCATACACACTTTAAACAGGACTGATTACACGGAAATCAAGTTAGGTGTTCTAGTGATTTAATCATATTCCGTGTCATGATAGATTACTTTAATTCCTGGCAAAGTTTGAACAAAATCTGAATGTGTTCCTTAAAGCAAACTGGAGATGAAATACGTACTAATGAATATAATAAAATCTGCTAAAACGTATTTTATAAGCTACTTACATTGCTTCAGTTTAGTCAGAGACTATTGGTTACATTTAGATTTGGTGATTATGTTCATCACGCAACGACAATAAAGCGTGCGTTTATTGTGAAAGCCGCAGACAGAAAGCTAACACGAACCTAACGATATACTTAATCAGCGTCTTAGAGCAAATCGTATCGATTGTTTGTTATTTGGAAAATTATTTTCTGAATTCGTACAAGCGCGTGTCACGCATTCACATAAAGGAAGCAAATTAAGTGCGGCTGTAATTGGAGCTAATAACAGAGTACAAGCACCGGCTTCATACAGTGTATGGTGAACCTCATATAGAAGAATCCGTATTGCTAGGTATATGAGAGGATGGGTTTTATCAGATAGCAAATCGTGTGCTTTCTTTGGTTACAACACTACTAACAGTTACATGCTTCCGTTGAACATAACGTTCTGCAATGAAGACTTACAAACGCCTCATTCAAATAAAAGCTATATTATGCCATTTCAATTCATTTAATCCATTTTTATGGCAATACTAGCTAAAAATTGAAAGACGACGAAACCATAAATGAGAAATAACCAGTTTCTTCAAAGAGATGATGCTAGTGCTTGTTAATAAGTAATTAAAGACAACCGTTAAGGTAAACTTTTCGCCATGTATAACTAGATAGTATTAAACCATACAGATGAAACACATTGAACGAAGAAATTTAAAACAACTTTTTATAACTGAAACTATGTCTTGCAGCTTTTTCACATCTGAAACTTTCAGCGGTTTAGTTTCATTTTTCCTTCAATTTGAACATTGTGCCGTATAACTGTGGTCTATGTTGTGGTAATGTTTTTGTGCTCAGCCGTTTAAGATCAGTGCTGCCTTCCCTTTCTAATTTGCTATTACCATTTTCTATGTGCAATGTGTCTCTTGTGTGGCACAAAAAATTGTAATGCAACATTCTTCTCTCATATCCTCATATCATTTTATATATATTCAATCGTGTACTAAGTTACCACACGCTTGCTTATTTTGTTAGTCATTATATACTCGTTGGCGTTACTTTAATTTAGAATACAATGTATATTAATATAAATGCAAGCTGCATGTCAATGGGTACAAAATAAAATGTGTTTGCTTGACGTTATCGACCAATCTGCGGTCCTATTCCATGAAGAATGTCCATTTTTAAAAATAGTGCTTCTTCACCTAGAAGTAATTGGACGTCACTGCGCATGTGCAAGGAGACCGTGCCTCTTAATCAGTGCAAGTGAATGGCGTGTGGTTCTAATCATGGAATTTGAATGGGTAATCAACATAGAGACAAATCCTATAACGCACGCTTTATAAAACGTTATCATCCATTAGACCTTTATACACTTTTCTCCGCGCAAATTGTTACTGTGACGAACAATGTAGAGGCACGTAAACAACTGGTTTCCTGGACTTTTGACTATTGTAGGTAGAGTAAACACTTAGTCGGTTAGAGTTCGTGAAACGTTTTTCTTAATGACTAATTGGTTATCCACCACTACATTCTGTTAGGCTAAAATTTATTGAAGAAATCGTTTCACAAACTCTTTGCACGGAAGGAAAGTGCGTTTAGGATAATGTGATGTTTACTTACATACATCAGTTTGGTCAACTGTTGCAAAATTTGTCTTCATAATTACTTAAGTAAACAGATATGGTTAGTGTTGCACTGATAAATCGTGCACATTTGATTAATCGACCTTTGTGGAATATACCAAAATTTCACACCTTTCTTATTGACGTGGGTGCAATTTGTTTTATATTTGCATCAATGCACAGTGCTCATTATAAAATATGATGAAAATCTATGAACTCTGAGAAGAATTATTGAACAAACGAATTTTAAAGTTAGTAAACCCTTAAAAACCATTATAATGTGAAGCAAACAAGTGATAATTTCGCATAAAGCCAGAGTTCTTTGATTGTTCGTTACTCTTTTTCAAAACGATTTGAAAAACTTGAAAAACCAAAATGCATATAATGTTCTGATGGTGATGTACCAGCCTTGTTTTATTATTTCATTACTTTGTTAATGATCAGCTGGTATATTAAGTGCATCAATGCAGAATACTAGTCTTAAGATAACGTGTCTGTTTTCTTGAACACTTATAATACTATTGTTGATTGCATTAAATGTGCCCGTCATTGAATAGTACACAACCAACAGTGTGGTAGCTATATTTTGCGAGTTTTAATTTTATATTTTCCCTTCTCCCGTGGACATTCCACTCAGCGAAATCTGAGTAACAAAACCCAAAACAACTTTGGCTTAATATAACCCATTCTAAATAAACGACTTTACGACAAGGGCAATATAATCCCAAAACTACTCCAATCAATATGTCAGTTTGTTTTGATCTTTTGAGGGCAGTTTAACTCAAAAGCGTAAGAGGGCAATCATACATAACTATCACAATAATTGTATGTATATTTGGTGACAAAAAGGTAATATCATTATGGATTATATTTATCATATATTTGTTCAAATAGGTCGCACGTTGATAACCATCGAAGGGAGAGGGAAGCGTTACTGAGTTATTGTTATTGCCTCAACTCTATTCATGGTATGCAATTCATATTTATAAATATGCTGTAAATGCTATAATGGGCAATATATCACAACTTTGTTTTTAAACTGAACAAGGGTGACACAATTTTAACACAGCGCTTTAGACGTGACATAACACCAATATAAAAAATTAACAAAAATGTTTTTTTAACAAATTTGACTATACATTTTTTGCCGAAAATAAAAATTATTTGATGAAAACTTTCAAATCAGTTATTCATATCTAGTATGAAATTTTATGCATTGAAAGTTTACAAAACGTAAATAAGATGTCCGGGTGTGTGCTAATGTCACACAAAACAGACTTGTTTTCAGGATTGGACATTATGGCTTAATTGCACAAGTGGACCACTGAATTCGAAGTTACAGCTTTTATACATTATAAAGTCTCATACATGTACTTCCTCAAATCTGAGCCGTATGTTAAAATTAACTAATACACAGGGATTTCGATAAGTTCGTGTAATTTTATCTTAACTAACAAACTTACTTTGCAAACAGAGTGAATTTTACAGACATCATATCGGATATATCTTCTATAGCGACTATGTTGAACAATAACTATATTATAGGAAAACAGTTCACATCGTATTAACACCGGGCGTCGTCAAACTGAAGTAACACTTAATGCTTTTTCCTCCTCACTGTCTTTGGAACCTAGCACACTCATACTTTCAAGTATATCGAAGCGTCATTTAGATGTGAACAGTTAAAGACGAACTTTGAAGTACATGTATAATACATGTTTATTGTATCCACACCAATTCTAATTAATTTAAAAGTGTTATTTGTAAGTCTTCTTTGCAGAATATAATGTTCTATGGAAGCATTTTATTGTTAGTAGTGTCGTAATTAAGGAAGCAAGATGTGTTCTCAAGTAAAAACCATCCTCTGAAATATCCAGTAACACGGATTCATCGAGAAGAGGTTCCCCATAAACTGCGTGAAGTCGACTTTTGTACTCTGACGTTAGCTCCAAGTATTGCAGCATTATTTACTTCGTCTTAATATGTGACTGCGTGATACGCGCCTGTACTAATTCAGAAAATAATTTTCCAAATAACAAAGAAATGTTACTATTGTATCGTTATGATCTTAGACTATTAAGTTTATTGTTAGCTACGTGCATGCTTTCTTTCTGCGGCTTTCAACAAATGACATACACACGCTACATTGTCGCTACGTTATGACCATAATCACCAAATCTAAATGTAACCTACCTCTAAACCTTTAGTCTCTGATTAAACTGAAGCAATGTTATTAGCTAACAAAATATGTAAAGTAGATTTTATTATATTAATTTAATGTACGTACTTACTTTATCTCAAGTTTGCTTTAATACCAAAATATATTTTTGACTATTTAAATACTTACTATCTCATATAAAAGGTCAGATGCTGATTAAAATGAAGGCATGCTATTGCAATAAAAGCGGTGCAATATATAGAATACGCTAAACAGTAACGTACAGTTCCTAATGTAGGTTTTATGTTTATTGAATGCAATAATTGACCTGCACCCGAAGGTTTGTAAGCTTTGCATTAATAGGATAATCCATTGTTTCATACCCGGGTATGGAATTTGTAACCATGCAATCCGGTTTCCCATGTTCCCGTTTGAGGTAGGCCGTACCATTATTTTTTATCAACATGTGTTGTACACATGGGAGGTGGCTTGTTTCTCGTTGAAGGGGTGTTAGTACTGGTGTTAGTACTGGCTAACATGGAGTCAATGAAAACTGTGGAATAAAACGGAATAATAGTTGGTAAACTGAATTAAACCTGAATACATAAACAAACACATCTAGTATACGTGTACAACAATACGAAGGAAAGAGGATGTCGGGTGTTCACAACTTGTTTACTTGAAATGAAGCACGTTCCACCGCAATTGGTGTACGAGAATTTGTAAATATTTGTATTTCTCCCAAACTGACTGAGCTTTTATCTAAATATGGCATTTCGTGCCAAACTAGTAACAATACTAATTTGCTCTCAAACCAGCACATGGCAACATCTCCTTTTAACGACCACAAATATCGATACGATTAGTTTATTTTTCTCTAATTGTAGATCATCAATTGCTATCAGCAACCATGCCTTCTAACCGCTCCCTTTCAATATTTGTTAGGTCCCACTTCACATTTCAATTTCCTAAGTAACTTAGGCAAAAGAAACAATAATATTTCTCGTGTAAAAACCGTGTAAAATACTTCACGTAGTTCACAGTCAAATGAAATGTCTTAAGACTAGAATAACGAAACAGGGGAAGTGAAGAATGCGAGGCTCTTGACTATACTATTTTTACAAAGTATGAGTTTTTACAAGTTCAACATTTTGTAGTCGTATGAGTGGCATAATGTTAAAACATCAAATACACACCCTGTGTCATTGCAATCAGGATTATGAAATTAATCTCATTTAATTTTGAGCAAACCTTATGCCTAAATAATAGAAATAAGGTCACGAATTTACCATACACCCCTCGTATATTCATATATCTATATGGAGATGTTGTCATTTTATATATCCAGTCTGCTTCCAGTCTTTGAAGATGGATGACAAGGTTTTTAAATTATGATATATAATGTTAAAGTATTACTCAAAGGGTCAGGAAATCAATATTCCTGTACTGTTTGTTTGTAATGTTCCCACTGTATTCAGTCCTTCGGAGACTACCCAGTCACTTTCTTGACACTGGGTGAAATCACCAAGTCGTTAAAAATGGTAATTGTAAATATCACCCCTTGCTTAACGATAAGTACGTTCCAGGTAACTGCTCGTTCGCTTGGTGTCGTGAGTAGCACACACGTTTGAGTGAGGCTGGGCTTATCAGAACTCGGGCATAAAATGTTTATGTAACCTTAATCGATATTAGTTTTAATGGCATCAGTACGCAACAAAAAATTACTTTTAGTGCTTTGTTTGGAATCTATTCTACTCGTTATTTCATAATGTACAACCTTATTATCACGTTTTCGAGGAACTTACAATTACATTACATCTCTACTTTTTACTTCTTCCAACAAAAGTACTATTTTACTAAATCAATGATCACATCTTGAGACGTTTATAATTATATTATGTCTTTCCTTATATAGTTCTTCAATTTTAGATAAGATTATACTTAAATAATGTTCTCCCATAATATTGTTCAGGGATTGTCATATGATTACAAAACGAGCATAATTGGTCAGTAGGAGAGTTGTAATCTGGTATAATGGGTGTTAAAAAAGTTTGTTCTCAAAATTTAAATTCATTCTAAATTTTATCTTGACTACGTACACTATAATTTTTGTTCTCCAATAGCTTCATTTATTTCCAGGTATGCTAGAACAATGGAAGAACCCTCTGAAATTTAACCTACATATCTTACATCATCTGATGTCAGAACAGTAAACTCAAGCATTGAGAACGAACATTTTAATACCCTGTAGATCTATGTTTACATTTTTGTAAACTTTGCTACTTCTCTACCATGAGAACATTTTAAAGATATACTATGCGCATCTGAACAAACATTTAGTTTAGATTTACTGCATACCTTGAGTGATTACATTGGCTGAAACTTGGTATACGATTTGATTACAAGACTTGCCTTTTATACGGGTTAGTATAACGAGTACGTTAATATATTACCTATATTACAATATAAAAAGAGGATAGAAAACCGGATAGGGAAGCAGAACTCAACTTAACCAGCCGGGCACAGAAAATGTAGGCCTACATCCAAATTGTTCTGGTGCTATATTAAAAGTGAAGACGTATTTTAAAAGATTTGATATTAGTTTAATGAAATTATCAATAAATAGATGATTTGATATTAGCCCTGTTATTTATCCTCGGAACAGACGTATTGGCCCTCGGCCTACGGCTATTGGCCAATACGGCTGTCATCGGACAAATAACAGGGCTAATATCAAACCACATAGAATTTACTACCCACTGAAAGTATCCTGATAATGGACCAACCAACCTCAAGACACATTTTTGGTATATTGGTCATGTATAACAATGTGTACACAAACCTTTATTTGAACATATTGTATTATTTAGAACAAAGACATCATGTAAAATGACATATTTGAGCACCACCACCAATTTACTAACTTCAAGAGTATAATAAAATAATTCATACATATTTTAAACAGGGCTGATTACTTGGACAACGAATTCGGGGAACTATTGTTTTTTTTGTCATATAGTTGGGAGTCCATCAGCACAAAAGTCGCTTATTTTTCATGGTCCATGGCATTTTTTAGTAGAAGTGTTTCAATGCCATATTTGAATTGCCCAATACCAGTTGTATATGGTTTGGGTGGATGCCACGCGCAAAACCCTCTGTGAAGGTCATAAATGAGGTCAAAGGTCAATTAAGTGCATATAGCATACATCAACTTGAAATTGCACCATATCTGGGTCAATTCTACAGGTAGAATGGTAAAAATGGTATCAAAATGAAGCTAATGAATTGGTTCATCATTTGCAATGATTTTATGCAAATTATCACATTTGCATACTCATGAATATTAATGAGGAAGTCAAAAAATTGTAAATTTTCGTTAAAAATCTACAAGTATAGTTGACAAATATATGACATATCTTCCTTATTTCTATTATTTAAAGATCCGAAGTGTACCAAAATCATGTGAAGACATAGGGCTTTCGTTAAATGTATATTTTTATAGATAAATATAATTTAATTCCACCGAGAATAACCGCCAAAGGTGGGTGGGGGTAAATTTAAAACAGAACGTAAAAATCTCAATACAGTCAGAATCAACATTAAACACTCATTAAACATATTCCTTATATCAAAATATGACTTATTCGTGGAAATTGATTTTAACTTACTTAAATATTATGCTAATCAACTCATTTGCATATTTATGAATATTGATAATGTATTGAACATGTATGACAAATAGCGTCCAAATAAGGATCTATATCTGAGTGATAAACAAGCAGTGCCTTTTAATAATTATACAAAATGCAACACATATGTCTCATTACACAATCTATGTTTGTACATGACATGTAGAACTGTATTATTTATTCTTATAATCATCGGCAAACCACAGTAGTTTCTACCGTTATTATACAAATTATAACAATTCCAATCAAAGAAAACATGTAGTGCCGTCAACGTAAAATGTCGCCTGGTATATTAACCTTTTAATTAATAAGTTGGTATTTTTTAACAAACTACCGGGTAAACGTATTTTCTTTTAGTTGCATGTATAGAGTCGTATTGGAGAACAAGAAAACGTTATTCTTAGCCAATTGCAGTTCATTTCTTTCGTACCCTGACTTGTCCGTACCACGGATATACACAGAATGTATTTCCGTGTCCGTACTTTCACAATGTTTATAAAGCCTTAGTTGATACAGTTTGTTGCTATTTTAATCAGTAGCAATATGTAGTAAGTAACGATGATTAGGACGGTATAGTATGCACATATGAGTAATTTCCTTTTTGAACGTTTCTATTGTGACTTTACAAATCATAAGCTTATCAATAAAGACTACACAACTTGGATTCAAACGAGATAGAAAAAGTCGCCCGATGCGTCGAATTATATCTGGTCCTGATACTAGTATACCCATGCCATAATCAAACGATTATATCTTCATAATGAGTTAAACCGAAGTCGATACTCGCTAAGTTACTTTCCTTTAGTTTGCAAACAAAGTCAGAGACGTTACTAAGAAAGAACGAGCTTGTTGTAAGAGAAAGCTACCACAATGTACAGAAGACAACGAAAAGACGCGAAGTTTGCCAAATGTCATCAAAAGATGCGAGGGTCATTTTATGCTTTGGGTGCTTCAAGCGAAGGATGCCTTACTTATTTATTATTCAGTTCTCTTCATTGATTCCGTTTTTCCTCAGGTTCGGCCTCTACTGTTCTTCGCCTTGCGGTTTTCAGTCTTGTTCTCGGTCTCTTAATGCCACGAGGTATCAATTGAGACGCTTGAAGCATATACATTTCCCACTGCGTATGTCTTTGTCTAGGGGATGAACTCCCAATATGGATTTGGGAGGCATCGTAAACAGGTTGCTCGTGGTCTAGGGGAAGTATATTGGAGGTCATCAGACACGTTGTGACATCAGGAGGAATCATGATGATCAAGGAGTATCGGGGTGCATTGCAAAAACTCTCGATGTGCTCGAGACGTTATGCGTCAATTCCTCTTCCTCGGGGATGTACTTCCGATGGATTTAAGAGCTTAGCAGGCGTCTATGATCCCATTTATCTCAGAGAAGGCATCCGGTGTCTCGGGTAAGCTTCATGAATGTTTTGGGGAATCTGGAGACATCTTGTGAAAACGCGAGTACATGTACATACGTCAGGGAAATTCAATGCATGCATATTGTTACCCGGTGTATTCGCGCTGTCATGTCGGGAATAACCCGGGAAGGCATCCCAGAATCGGGAATACCAGTTACCATGTTAACTTATGCGCTAGGCATCCCAGTGATATTTGGGACACATTCTCGGTCTCGGGATTACAATTTTGAATGGAAACTTCGGGTATGTCATGAGACATTTTGGGTCATCGTGAGTAATCGGGTGGGGTATCGGTAGACATCGGATGACTCCCGAGTTATCCTGAAGTTGTACGTTTGTCCAACTGCCTCGATGATTTACTCCCGACGGAAATTAGGGACTTCGAGATGTGTTGGGATCAGGTTCTGCAAGAAAATCGGTAGTATCGAGAGACATAGACAAATGTGTAATTCCTTATCTCTGATAAGTTCGCATCTTGTACCTTGGCATAGCCCCGACATATGTTCTGGGGAATTGTCCCAGTTACCGGAAGCCTACGTCTAATAATAGTTGAATGAGACAGGTAGAATTTGTCAAGATATAATATGTTAAAAATATTTGGGCCAAAATATTTTTCAGATTTGTCATAGGTAGCCGTTGTGGAAACTTGACATGAGTATTTTCATGTTAGCTTAAATTTGCTTGATATATTCGCAGATTCGCAACTTTGTTGTTTGGTTGTACTGTTTAGATTTTCCAAATTTGACGTAATCTATATAATGTTGATCAAAAAAGGTTCGCTATGTTGGTCTATTAAGTGTTATAATGTTGTCAACCTGATTAATGTATAAGTCTTCAGCAAAGGTCTGAAGTATGACTTGTGTCTCTCTGGTGTTGATTTGTAGTCAAACCTAGTTTGCATACTTGCTAAAGAAGAGTATGAAGGGTATTAAAATAATTATCGGATGGCATGATATAACGTAGATGTATATAGAATCACCATCTGGGACATTCAAATATTCAAGTATGTATGAAAGTTGTGCCATCAAAGAAAACCAAACTGTGTACTGTACATATAATTCTCAGAACATGTCCCCAAACGACTACCGTATCATTATTGGGTTTCTCTCTTTGACGGGATGTGAAACTAGTATTCTGCTTGAAAAGATATGAACTTCTGTTGGATATTAGAAGAGACGTACATTCAGATGAGACAGAGAGTTGTACAAACTTGTTAATGACTCCTGTTTGTTAAAGCTCCATAAAACAAGGCTTGAAATACTTCCGCCAAGAAGTTAAAAAAGAAGTTAAGTTACTAATATTCGAGGGCTGCTTCAGCAGTTCAGCTGTTCAGCCACCCTTTGACATTTTAACTTCCCTGGTCATTGGGCCTGTGTTCGAGTTTCCCTGGGGAGACTACTTCTCTCCTGGTGAGTGTGCAGCCAACATCTATCAGCGGCGCCCAGAACTATCGAACGTGTATAGTCATCGCCCTAACAGGCATCAGTTCACACCTTGGTTGAGTGGAGCATGTGGGTTATTCTTGCTCAGAGAAATTTGAGCAGTGGTCGAGACGGGGATTGAACACGGGACCTTTCGACCCGAAGCGCGCCTCCCTACCTCTAGGTCATTGCTCCCCCAGTGATGTGAAGTGATGCGCTCGAACTGCAAACCACAAGAGCAAACTACCAACCAGGCACTTGTATACGGATACAAGCCGCGATGCATCCATAATAAATACAGAAATCAAGACGTGATCTACTAATTCTTCATACTGCTTGCATTGAACTGAGAAGGTTTTGTAAATTCACGTGCTAATATATCCACAGTAAATGTTCACAATCAATCTAAAACTAAACAGCGACATTGTAACTTGTCTTATTTGTACATATATACACTATTGTTTCATGAATGATTTGTGGCGTTTTCTGTATAGATTCATAGTTTAAAATTGCCAAGAACGTTATTGTCTTAAGCACTTAGGGGGGTATATGCACCTTGTGTTTAATGATCAAAGCTCCCACGGACGGGCATTGGTACCTGCTGTTTCTCGGTACTCTGTAGATGTTATAACACGAAAGGCATGCTTTAACTCTATATTCAATCTAATTTAAACAAGACATGAATTAAAATATCAATCTGGTGCTGTATGGAAATATAATATAATGTAACAGTATTCATGCTTTAAAATGAACCATTCCCCACCTATTTTGAGCTTTTACAAAGGAACAAGTAAAAGTGTATGAATAATTTGCAATATCATTTTGATTATCATCATCTTTTTATATTCCTAAAGCATAATTTGAACCTAGTTTTATGTTTGTTCTTATTTATCATACTAAACTCGAAAATACTAATTGCAGCTCACGTGTATGCCTACGTTTAGGTAGCTCATTCCTCCTTAAACGAATGTTGACATATTTTAAATGAATTGGTACATTTCAAAACCAATATAATAGTTGTTACTTGTAATCCCATTTAAATCAATGCAACACAATATTACTTATTTATGATACTGTTGACGCTATTATGTTAGTTTGGGTTCATGTGTCATTTTAACCCCCACCCACTTTAAGCAAACGTGTGCCCTTAAATCATTGAGAAGGTAAGTGTCAAGTTAACATATCAATAGCTTAGTATCTCACCATTAAATAAGAATCATTTAGGCTTTCAAATAGCAAACATGACAACATTATAACAAATAGATGGTTCACACACGTCGAATTTTTATGAAAAATATTGCTAATTTTATGTGTTCTCATCAATATTCATAAGTATACAAATGCATGAATTAATAAAAAGTTATTTTTATTAATAGCCCAGTGCATTAGCTTCATTTTGATACCATTTGTAAAACTTTTGACCGAAAACTGACAGAGATATAATGATATTTCGAGGGAGATATATAAAAAATGCACTCATTTGACCTTTGACCTAATTCTGAGAAAACGAGGCAAAACACGGATGGCATCCGGCCGTTTCAGATTGCACACATATCAAAGATAACATATAGCATGTATGCCACATTCTACTCTCCGATGCCATGGCTCGTCATATTTTCTCCGTATGGACTCCCGACTAATATGCTGTGTCAAAATGGATTACTTTTATCACTGGCAAAATTTGAAAAAAATCTGAATGCGGACACAAAACTGATCCAACATCCTTAAAACAATATGGAAATGAAATAGGTACTATACTAGTCAAAACTTCCAACGCAACACTGTATATAATAGTAAATATTTATTTTATTTGTAGATAGAATGAAGGATTTTCTTTACAACAAAATAGGCCAATCAGTTCATCACAATATTGCAATAAAACATTTAACAAATATTGTACCAGGACGACGGAATTTTTATCACTAGCACGTGACCAAACTAATTCAAATTAACGACGTTAACAACAATACTGTCTAGTATCTGGTATGTCCTCCTTGTGCATTAAGAACTGCTTGACACCTACGTCTCATTGAGCTTATTAAGCGCCTTACAAAGGCTATCGGAATATTGGCAAACTCCTGAATAAGAGCGTTAGTCAAATCTTGTAATGTTTGGGGCGGAACTTGACGTCGCCGAACCCTCCTATCAAGTTCATCCCAAAGATGGGGTTTAAATCCGCTGAGTAGGCTGGCCAAGGCAGAGTGTCAATGTTGTTATTCTGAAGAAAATTCATACAAATACGAGCAACGTGAGGACGAGCATTGTCCTGTTTCCGTGATTGACGCCAACGTACGGCAGAATGACGTTGCGTAAAATATGGTCACGATAGGTCAGTGCGTTAAGATTGCCCGGAATGACGACGAGCCCAAGCTTATCATTATGGGTAATGCCACCCCACACCATAACGGATCCACGTCGAAATCTGTCTGCTTCCACAACACAGGCGTCACTATATCTCTCACCTCGACGTCTATAAACATGTACACGACCATCTGTCTTCTGCAGGGTGAACCTTGATTCGTCTGAAAATATGACGCGATTCCAATGAACAGCTTGCCATCTTCTATGTGTAGTGCACCAAAGTACACGCGCCTGGCGATGTCTAGGCTGTAACACAGGTCCAATATAAGGACGTCTGCAAAAAATACCTCGCTCACGTAATCTATTTCGGACGGTCTGATCACTAATTGGTCTATTATGCGTGCCAATAACTACCAGGGCAGTTGTTGTGGCTGGTAATGATCTGCTACGAAGATGGCGCAATCGAATAGCATTGTCTTGCTGTCTGCTTGTAACACGTCCACGGCTACGTCTTGGCAAGTCGGCTACGTCACCTGAAACGTCATAAATAAACAGAACTAAGTTATGAAAGAAATAATTAAAATTGGTGATAGAACAAACTAAAACAATTTTTAAAAAAACAGTATTTGTAAATACGGAAGCTTACCCGTTTGGTTGAATTTATCCAATAGTCTGGAGATAGTTGACGTAGAGCATCTAAGAATTCGAGCGACTTGGCGTTTTGACATACCAGCATGTAACATACCAATGGCCCGTCCGCGTTGTTCTATGCGTAATCTCGGCATTGTGAAGCTAAATTCGAATAAACTCAATGTGCTATAGTGACGGAGAAACGTTCGAGAAAAAAATCGTGATTTTTTAAAATCTCTGATTTGCACGTGATTCACGCACCATAGTTGGAACTCTAAATGTCAAAAATCGATAATGTCGATAAAATCACGCGAAAACGTGCAGATTTCAATCACGCTCTGTTACAAATGATCTAGAATAGAACCGGTCAATTTTTTTATAAAAACTAACAATAAATGATGAAAATGCGGAAAGTTATACTGTTGCGTTGGAAGTTTTGACTAGTATACATTGAATAAATATAACAAAATCTACGTAAATTCTAAGCTTATAACATTGCTACAGTTTAATCAGAGACTAATGGTTCATTGGTAGGTTACAGTTAGATTTGGTGATTATGTTCATCACGTAGCGACAATATAGCGTGTGTATGTCATTTGGTAAAAGCCGCAGACAGAAAACATACACGAAGCTAACAATAAACTTAGGCGTCTTAGAGCAAATCGCAACGTTGCTTTACTATTCGGAAAATTATTTCCTGTATTCGTTCATGAGCGTGTCACGCATTCACATAAGAAGAAGCAAATTATGTGCGGCAGTAATTGGAGCTAATAACAGAGTACAAGCACCGGCTTCATACAGTATATTGTGAATCTCATACAGAAGAATCCGTATTGTTAGGTACAGTGTAGCAATACAACGTGGTTTTGGCTACAGTTACAAGTAGAAATTTGTAAACATTGGAACACAAATATAGCCATAAGTACTTTATTTCTTCATCGATTCTATAAAATATACGCCACGCTAAGGGGAAAAGTATTTGCTTTCCGTGAAATATTACATCTTTTTCAGCAGTTTTACCGATTTTTCCATTACTCTGTGAAACCTACACGTTCCACGGTTTCACAAGGTAATGGACGAAACGGCACAGCCACGGGAAAAGATTTTATATTTCATGGAAAGCAAATAAGTGTCCCCTTAGCGTGGTTTATATTTGGGAGAAATCGATGAAGAAATAAAAATCAAATGTTTACAAATTTCTTCTTGTAACTGTAGTCAAAAATCACGTGGTATTGCTACACTGTAGGTATATGAGTGGATGGTTTTCATCAGATAGAAAATCGTGTACTTTTATGATAACAACAGCGGTAATAATACATGCTCTGGTTTTCTCTATGTGTATATGGATTAATCCGCGGATCGTGTTAGAATTATTAATAGAGCTAATGTTAGCCCCGGAGAACTATACAACGCTAACTTAAATGCCTTGACAAAATAATACAACCTCGCGTTGATGTCCTCTTTCTATAACGTGCTTCTACACCAAGAAGTAATTTTAAGTCACTGCGCATGTGCCCAGGTGACCGTGCCTCTTCATGAAGTCAGTGCAATTGAACGGCGTGTGGTTCTAATCATAGAGTTTGAATGGGTCATTAACATAAAGACAATTCCTGGTACGCACGCTTTATGAAACGTAAGCATCCATTAGGCCAGTATACACTTTTCTCGTAATTAAGGAAGCACGAAGTGTTCTCTAGTAAAAATCATCCTCTGAGATATTCAGTAAGTTAAACACAGATTCCTCTAGATGAGGTTCCACATAAACTGCATGAAGCCGACGCTTGTATCCTGTTATTACCTCCAATCCCTGCAGCTCATAATTTACTTCGTCTTCAAATGTGAACGCATGACACGTACTTGATCGAATTCAGAGATTAAATTTCCGAATAACAAAGAAATATTACTATTGTATTTTATATTCTTAAAGTTTATTATTAGCTTCGTGTATGCTTCCTGTCTGCGGCTTTCAACAAATGACACACACACGCTACTATGTCGCTACGTTATGACCATAATCATCAAATCTAAATGTAACCTACCACTAAACCATTAGTCTCTGATTAAACTGAAGCAATGTTATTAGCTTATAAAATACGTAAAGTAGATTTTATTACATTCATTTAATGTACGGACTAACTTTACCTCAAGAGTGCTTTAATACGAAAATATATTTTTACTTATTTTTATACTAACCATCGGATATAAAACACCAGATGCTGATTAAAATGAAGACATTCAATTGTAGTAAAATCGGAGAAATATATAGAATACGGTAGGCAGTAACATACAGTTCCTAATGTAGGTTTTATGTTCATGGAATGCAAGAACTTACTTCACCCGAAGGTTTGGAAGCTTTGCCTTAATAGGAGAATCCATTACTTCATATCCGGGTATGGGATTTGTAACTATGCAATGCAGTTCAGTTCCCGTTTGACCATTCAATGTCTTTGTTATCCACATGACTGTGTTTTCTAATAAAGAAGTTTCTGGTTTCTCATGAAAGGGGTGTTAGTACTGGTTAGCCTAGAGTCCATGAAAATTGTTTAGATGAATCGACCGTTAACTATTATTGAATAATAGGTGAGAAACTAAGTTGAACCAGTATGGATAAACAAACAATGAGTATAAATAAAATATACCAGATTTATATAGCGCCCTTTTCATGCGAACGCACGTTCAAAGGCACTTTACCCATGTTGCAGCCACAAGGGCGCAGGTGCATCCTCTACCAGTGCACGATCTGACCAGAGGGACAGATTGAGAGAAAGCCCCTGAAGGGAGAGAGAGACATTAGATACAGGCATGTCCGGCGCTGCAGAGGTGCGCCTAGCTCTTATTTGGAATAGACATCCTGGTTCTTTAATGAGCTAAATCCGCTTATACGTTTCGTATACGTGTACAACAATACGCAGGAAAGAGGTTGTAGCGTGTTCACAACTTGTTTACACGAAATGGAGCACGTTGCACCAAAATTGGTATCCACGAATATGTTAATATTTGTAATTCTTCCAAAGTGATTCATCTCATATCTAAATATGACATTTCGTGCCAAACTAGTAACAATACTAATTTGCTTTTTAAAAAGCTGCTGGCATCGTCTCTAATTAACGACCACAAATTGGTGTTTATTTGATGTCTGTATTTATGTGATCATTAATCAGTTTAAGCAACCTTGTCGTTTAACCACTCCCTTTCAATATTTGTTAGGTCCCACTGTACATTTCAATTTGACTAAGCGTCTTTAGGCTGAAAAAAAATCCACTTGTAAAATATGTGTAAAATATTTCACGTGGACACAGTCAAATAAAAGAATTCTCTTAAGACTAGAATAAAGAAACATGAGAGTTGAAGAATTTGAGACTCTTGGCTGTTTGTGTTTTGTACACAATATTAGTTTTTACTAGTACAGGATTTTGTAACTTTGTGAGTGACGTGATTTAGTAACAACGGATGCACACCTCTGTCATTGCAATTATTATTATAAAATTTTGTCTCAATCAACTTCGGGGAAACTTATTGGAATGAAATGAAACACACTAAGGATAACTTTCAACAGACCTTACTAAATTCATAGCAATTTCCCACTTTGTTATTCAATAGTCAACTTACGGTGCAACATAGCACATCCATTATACATGCATTTACAAAGCAGCGATTAAATAATCTCATTTTCAAAGAAGCAAATCAATATATTTCATGGATTATGCATGTGCACTAGTAGATGTTACACTTATAGTGTTATTATCATACAAATACGCGTTCAAAAGCGTTTTCATTCATAATTTAGATATTACTTTAACGGTTGAAATGGATGAATTCATACAAGTCAAATAACATAAGTAGAACGTTTAAAAGCGTTGATAAATACAGCGCAGTTCAAGATAAATTTTCATCTCCAATTAGATTTCTCAAAACAAGCAAAACTGCACAATATAATGGCTGGGTTTTGGCGCTTACTATACTAGTTGTCTGGTCTGGTTTGATTATCTGCGCATGTCTGGTTTCTCCCATATTTGCGATTGAGTAGTTTCAAGATGGTGTAGAAGAAAGAAGAATAAAAGCGAACTAGCGACCATAGTTTTACCACAGAAGGTTTTCACGGTCTCTATTTGAACTATAGTGACAGTGGTTAGCGACAAAATCCAGCCTGAGTAGTTTCAAAATGGCACAGATAAAACAAGAATAAAAGCGAATTATCGATGGTTCGACCATATCTAAACTATTGAAGGTTTGTTTACCGGCAAAATCCAGCCAATGTCAAAATCGAAACCAGATATTAGATACATGTAGTTACTTTATTTCAATATGCATTTATTTCATGGTTAGTCAGGTTTTACCAAGGTGTGGATGCGGCTAATGTAGTTGGTAAAGCGTTGGACCTATCTAACACATACGGGCATAATTATGTCCAAGTTAACACGTCACTAATATGTAATACCAAAATGCAAACACAAGTAATTGTCAACGTGTACAAAACTAATTGAACAACAATCGAGGACCATTAGAAGCGTAACGTGGTCTTAACTCTAGAAACTTCCACCTGCGAATTTCCATATTTGCGTTTTTTGACTATGTGTATACTCAAGGGCTTTGCTGTTTCGTTTGAGTGCTACCTTCCCTGTCCGATTTGCTATTATCGTTTTCACAGAAAAAAAGAACTATCGATGTAGTGAATATAATATAAGAGTTTCTATTTGCCGATGTCAAGGTAGATGGTTCTTCTCATTTATCAGACGAATTTCTGATAATTCCTAAAC
The DNA here is from genome assembly GCA_947247005.1 of Spisula solida. Lineage (NCBI taxonomy): Eukaryota > Metazoa > Mollusca > Bivalvia > Venerida > Mactridae > Spisula > Spisula solida. The sequence goes on along the minus strand of OX365958.1, from coordinate 4,111,867 downwards.
AAGCAAGACGAGACTATCGCAGACATCATTGGGCATGAATAATTTAAATATGACAACGTTATAACTATCAGTTACATATTATCGGATACAAAACAAAAGCTAAGTTCAATCATCGTATAATATCACAAAAATAATACTGTATGTCTGCTAGAGAAATAAGTAATAACTCGTCCAGCAAAATGCTTTAGTTATATATTTAATATCCAGTCAAATGCTCCTGATAATTGACCAACTTGCCCTAGTGTATTTTATTTATACTAATTTATTTAAAGTTGACTGTGGAACAAGTGTTTCCAACTTATATTCATCACTCTTGACACCTCGTTCCTGATGTTATCCATCACCACGACGTTATGCGAAAAGAGAAGCCAGTTTCCCTTTTTATGCTGAGCGTCCTGCAAGGGAATTTGTGGTACCATTTTTATTTCGTCTTTGATATGACGCGGTCTGAGATAGAACCCGAGACTTCCAACACTCGAAGCGGACACTCTACCACTAGGTTATCGAGGAGGCGGAATGGCATCCTCATGTGATAAGCGCATTGCTAAGATATGTTGTCACTACTCTAACAACGTTGACATGTTGCAGTATATGATTCTGCATATGCTTTTGCTCTAAACATGAGAGACGGCAAATACTGTACTGTACAAGTTTTCGAAGGAGTTGAATTTTTCGTTGACTTCGTTGTTGAATTCAACCACGAAATCTTATCCCACGATTAATCGACCTCTTATATTCAAACATGGGTTTACCCTTTCATGTTCTGTATCCACGAATTTACGACCGAACGAAAGTGCATTTTTCTATAAAAATCAACGAAATTCAATACCCACGAAAATATGTGGTTTTATAGTATTGCTCAATTATATTTCAAACCATAGTCTTGTTTAATTATTCTCGCTGCCAGAAATGTGCATCAAGAACCACACCAAACATGCAAGCATATTGTCGTTAGTTAGTTAGTTCATCAACCTCATTTAAGTCAGCGTTTCTAATTTAGTATTGTCACAAATGACAATAGATTATATATGAGTTGTAATAAACTGCTATTATTGCGTTAGAATAGCAGGTGTCTTTTAAACCCCTTATCGAAGATCTTCATAGTTAAGTGATACGAGAACAATCAATCAAACACAATCGCAAGGAAGCATAGAATGAGGTATTTCCAAATCAGAGTATTATATATCATAGACACATGGTTTCAGTATTTGCCAAGTCCTTACACATTGAAGTACGAAATACAAAGAGAAGTTGGTTCAGTCGCAACGGATATGACTTGGCAAACACGGATACCAGTTCCTGTGTCATATCCGTCGCGGCAAAAAAATGGCCACTGACCTACCTTCTCTTTATAATTTGAAAACCAAGTGTCTATGTTACATACTACTCAAAATTTGACGAGGGTAAACAAATTTTCCTTGTGAATATTTTGCAAATTGAACAAGATGGGCTGATGGAATTTTTAACAAGAAATATCTTTAAAAAAGATATACAGCGTTGAGTTTAATGACAGTCTGTGATTGTTACATTTATTTGTTCAATACATTTGCGAATGTAATTAGTTTTAATTAGTTTATATACCAAACGAAACGCTGTACATGTTTGTATTAAGACAGACAGTTCCCGTTACTTATATAATATGAAGTAACAGTTTATGGGGGATATTGACTGGAAAACATGCGCATATTAAAAAATTAACTTTGAAAAGGATGCGCTAAAAGTTAGACTACCACACATGTGGAGGGGTTTTGTCAACCTTTGATATTTTTTATCAACCTGTATAATTATAAAAGAAACTACCCTAAATAACTGGGATGAACATATTTACATTACAAAATACTGTTATAAAGTTATAAAATATGCTATCATAACTTACAGACAATTAAGTTGACTGCACACTTAATATACTAAATAAAGAATGGTTCATGACATTTGTGCAGTTTACCCTAGAAACCTGCATTTTCACGTTATTGTATTCTTCTCATTAAAAAGCTTAGTGCACACCCTAAGTTAATATGTATAATATAGAGGATATTTGTTGATTTTGGTGTAGGATCAAATTTTATTTCACCGAGTGATCACAGAAAATCAACATTTTCACGAGTGAAATAAAATTGATCTTACACCAAAAATCAACAAATTTTCTGTTTATTATATGCCTCAATTCCTCTTAAATATGTGCCTTAATTGGCTTAATTGAAATAATCACGTCGAAATTAGAACGTCACGACGTGAGAACTATGACGTCATGATGACGTAACGCATATTTTAAAGCCCAGCGCCGTTGACGTTACGTTTCCTTTTCTGCATGATAGAACCAGCTTATAAAACAGTGTAAATAACAAAGTGGTAATTTCACTGTTATTTTCACTGTTATTTTCACTGAAAAATCTCCATAATCCATTGAAAGCAAATTGATTTTGAAGTACATGATCTATTGGTGTCAAGAAGTTTAATGAAAGCTTATGATAAAACATGGTCACATATATTGTTAATAATGAATGTTGTTTTTACCACAGGTAACTGTATCATTGATAAAAAAGTTCTTTTACAAAATGTATGTTATTTAAGATATTATAAATTTTATAAAAAAATTTTTTTGATTTACTCTTTATTAATGATACAGTTACCTGTGGTTTTTACAAGATACAAAATAATGTTTATTTATTCAGTATCGGAGTATTCATGTAATCAAACATTTTTTTCAACAGACTAATTATTTGCATTTTATTTTGTGTTTAAAAGTTTAAAACCAATTTAAAACAATAGTATTTTTAACACTGAACCGCCGTTGTTTACATTACTTGGCCGACCTTCACATAACCTGCAGCTGGTATAGTAACAGGTCGCATAAAGTTCAACATTGTTCTTGCTTAGAGTATATTGCACAACTAAAGCTATGGAATAACTGAACGGTGAGTATAGTACTATAAGTTTAGCACAAGAGAAAAGTGCAATAATTTAAAATCGAGCATAACCTTTTGTGAAAAGAATACAATATTATATTCTATCAAATTGTGGAATTTCATTCACCCCTGAGAAATTTATAAAGATTTCATTGGTTGTTAAAGTAGGTCAACATCCAAGCTAGACCGCTAACGCTGAAAAACATAACGTTACATCTGCAATACTGTTAACGAATAAAGATTGCTTCAAAATTTGATGTCTAAATGCTAATAAGATCTACCTCACTAAAATGTTTGTGCTGCATTATGCCGCTGTGATAAAATTATGTGGTCCGTTTTTGCCATTTTGACACCTACTCTGTATTAGGATAGAAAACAGACAATCATGTCCATGTTCTATCCCTGTGGATATATTGTATCATATAAACATACTGTTTGTTTTCGTCATATAAAATATTGAAGGTGAAGAAGTTGATAGGGTTTGCCAGTTGCCTGCAAAAAGACGACACTATGTGAATGTATACCAAATGCAGCTCGTAAATTGTTCGACATTTAGCAGCAGATTTTGAACGAAAGAACGGATTGCAGCACAATTTGGTGCCAGTATTCAAAATGACTTTCTCGTGAGATTACACGTGCTTATTGCACGAACGTACTAAGTAGGCCCTTGAGTGACATAATTGTATGAACGACCATCGTACATGCAGTTGATAGTCACCAGTTTATATGACCCTCTATTTTCAGACATTGCTACAATAGCCATACTGTGTGTCTGTCGTTCTACCAAACTCTGGTGAGCTCTAGCTATATGTTTGGATTATATTTCCACTTAATTAAAATGTTATCAATTAAAAGAAACGCAATAACATCTGTTTCATTACCAGGTATATTAGTTTCGTCTTAATCACCAGTAAGATAACTTAATAATTAACAAATATTTACTTCAATAAAAATCACATCATGCAATATGAACACGATTAAGGGCCTGCCACATCGTCTTGATGTGTTAACATATTAGTGAATTTTCTTATCACTTGATTATTGAGTTATATATAAGGCAATTGATTTATTTAACTCGAATATAGACACAAAGAAAGTTGTCTTTTGTCGCTGTCAGTACCAAGGCAGAATCCCTTTAGTCAGCCTTCATTTATGTATGTATAGACCACAGTTAAAATGAAATTACAAAAACAACCAATTTGGTCACTGTGTCTGTTTGTGAAACTGTGTTCATTTTGAATGTGCCCTTTTGCAATTTTGTTGCTTCGTTTCTCTTAAAATAACATGTACACTGCAGCTGTTGTGGGTTGTCCTTGTGGTGTGTAATCGTCCGTTTGGTATGTTCTTGTTTCCGGCTCTTAATCCGGATTAGTTTCGATGACTGGAAGGAATGTCGTTTTTTGTAGTTGCTGTTTTTGTGTTTGCGTTGGGAATTGTACATGTATGTACCTTTAATTTTGTTTTCATGTGTCTTTCGTGCCCTGGTGTTTTTGTTGGGTTTTTCATATACCCTTAGTATCGTATTTTAATATATCTTAAATTACTTAAAAATAGTGCTAAGTTTAATTGTAAGCTCTAATGCAACATTAAATATTCAAACAAATGCCATAAATTCTCTGTATTAGTCATTTTTCACCCCATTCATATTCGTTTGGATCTAGTGTTTTTCGTATTCCCAATTCGCCCTCTTTCAGATTCGTTCGCGCAATTCATACCCTATCCGGTTCGTATATAATATATAATTCATGCATGCAGCTGTTAGGTAAGGGAATTAGTGCTTTGTTTAGATTTTTAGTTGAATTATTTTCATTTTGCTTATGCCCAATCATTCACTGCCCGGTTGTACTACATCTTTTGTATCAGTAATAATTTGTGCGACTGTGGTTTTTGCCGTTTACTGTTAAAATTAAACGTTTAAGGAAATAAAAACTAGGTCATCCATTGTTTTTGATAGCTGAGACTGTCTTACGACTTTTTGACAGCTGTAACTTGGACTTTCAGCGGTTTAGTTCAGTTGAGTGTTGGGAAGAGTGCCGTGTGATTGTGGTTTGTGTTGATTCGGTTTTTTAATATATTTTTTCTATCTAACCTCAACATAAAATACATGTAACACATCAATAAATACAAATATGCATTTCCAAGATTGTTCCATCGAGAAAGTTTGTTTGTGGTCGCTTCTGCAATACTGTTACAAATGATTAGTTCTTTAAACAGTTTTTTTCTGTATTTGACAATTTAGCTTCTAATGCACCTGCGGAGTTTATCATGAATTAGTTCACTTTTTTCCAATGTTGGTTTTTGGTTCTTATTTGTATTTGAATGTTACTCGGTGGTCGCCCATATAATTGGTTGCTGTCTGCAAGTTACGTTTGATTGATGTGTCGTTTTTTTGTAGCTGTTCAGATTCATTTATTTCTTTTTCTTTCTTTATGTTTGATCTTGTGACGTGTTACATTGACCTTGTGACGTGTTATATTTGACCTTGTGACGTGTTATATTTGACCCTGAGACGTGTTATATTTGACCTTGTGAGTGTTATATGTGAGTTCCTTTTTTGTGTGTTCTTTGTGTGATTTTCGTCATCTGTGGTTTCTGTTATGTGCTGCTGTCCCTGGCCGATGTTAATATCTGTATAAGTTCGATTTCCGCTAGTGAAGCAAACGAATGCTGGTAGAACTGATCTTGCTGCTTAAGTATCATGTTATTGTAGCATGCCGCATATACTTTTAATCCGAGGATCAACAATAAATGCAAATCTTCGGTGAAATTAATTTAGAATGCTGATACAATGCCATGTTCTTGTATAACTGTGATGAAGTTCGCGTGTTAACATAACACATTTTCTTTGTAATTGATAAAAGAACTTACACTCCGATACAGACACTCAAGATTTCGTTTAATTGTTATTGCTAAAAGAACTTACACTATGATACAGACACTCGACATTTCGTTTAATTGTAATTGCTAAAAGAACTTACACTCTGATACAGACACTCGACATTTCGCTTAATTGTAATTGCTAAAAGAACTTACACTCTGATACAGACACTCGACATTTCGTTTAATTGTAATTGCTTAAAGAACTTACACTCTGATACAGACACTCGACATTTCGTTTAATAGAAATGCTAAAAGAACTTACACTCTGATACAGACACTCGACATTTCGTTTGTTTAATTGTAATTGCTAAAAGAACTTACACTCTGATACAGACACTCGACATTTCGTTTAATTGTAATTGCTAAAAGAACTTACACACTGATACAGACACTCAGGATTTCGTTTAATTGTGATTGCTAAAAGAACTTACACACTGATACAGACACTCGACATTACGTTTAATTGTAATTGCTAAAAGAACTTACACTCTGATACAGACACTCGACATTTCGTTTAACTGTAATTGCTAAAAGAACTTACACTCTGATACCGACACTCGACATTTCGTTTAATTGTAATTGCTAAAAGAACTTACACTCTGATACAGACACTCGACCTTTCGTTTAATTGTAATTGCTAAAAGAGCTTACACTCTGATACAGACACTCGACAGTTCGTTTAATTGTAATTGCTAAAAGAACTTACACTCTGATACAGACACTCGACATTTCGTTTAATTGTAATTGCTAAAAGAACTTACACTCTGATATAGACACTCGACCTTTCGTTTAATTGTAATTGCTAAAAGAGCTTACACTCTGATACAGACACTCGACAGTTCGTTTAATTGTAATTGCTAAAAGAACTTACACTCTGATACAGACACTCGACATTTCGTTTAATTGTAATTGCTAAAAGAACTTACACTCTGATACAGACACTCGACCTTTCGTTTAATTGTAATTGCTAAAAGAACTTACACTCTGATACAAACACTCGACATTTCGTTTAATTGTAATTGCTAAAAGAACTTACACTCTGATACAGACACTCGACCTTTCGTTTAATTGTTATTGCTAAAAGAACTTACACTCTGATACAGACACTCCACATTTCGTTTAATTGTAATTGCTAAAAGAACTTACACTCTGATACAGACACTCGACCTTTCGTTTAATTGTAATTGCTAAAAGAACTTACACTCTGATACAGACACTCAATATTTCGTTTAATTGTCATCTTAGAAAAGTGCAGATAATCCTATGCAGTTCTTAGAACAGTGCCTGTTGCTATCTCGGTATCAGGGTACTGTTTAATCAATACACTCGCGGAAATACTACAGTCATGACAAAATTTAAAATCTTTATAATCTACAAAAAGCAATTTCAATATTGATAATTCTTCAGTAAATGCAAGCGATCATGCAAAACTATCAAATGTACTTTTAGTTAGTTGAATATCATCTCGATATCTAACAGGAATCCGGAGTAATTTCCCAGTTTAAATTAAATGTTTGACATATCTCGTATATGGTGACATTGACATTTGTCCCAGTAAAACAATTTACTCAGAAACTGTTACGTGTGTTGGGTGCATAATATGGAGTTGCCTTACCCACGTGTTTCCCAGGCCAAATCTCGGGACGAGATTTCTCGAATGGGGGAAGTAATGTAACGGTTGTTGGGTCTCTTTTGGTACGTAATGAAGTCTTATAATACAGCTCATTAAATGTGTATTGTTACGAAAACCCTAAGAATATTTACAAACAAACTTACAGGACAACATTTATGTAACTCGTTAAGTCAGGTCAGTTATTATATTTTGTTTACAGAGCATTGTGTATATGAACATTGTCATTTCTGTTATTAGTTTCTTTTTTAACAAAAACGCGTATGTGTGAGTGTGTGGCTTGGTGTCTGTGTGTCTGAAATGTTCAAAACAATAAAAATGCTTTATTGTGATATTTCATTGTTTGTATACCAGTCACAGGCCGAAATAAACGGACTGTACTACAAATGTATTAAGCACTCCGCGAAAGTTGATAGTAGTTAAACTAGTAACTGTTCAGAAAATAAGCCTGAGGGACAACTATTTTGCATATGTTACATTGCACTACTCTATGCATTGTATTGCTATCTAAAGAATATTGTTACAGGTCAGGCTAGGCTGTTCAGTGTAATTGCTTCTTCTTTATTATTATGTTTGTCCACGTAACATGTACTTGTAATCTACGGAGTTTTTTTTGTTCGTGTATGTGTTCATCTTTGCGAATTTTGTTTAACAATTGAGGAAATTGCCCAATCGGATAATGCGGTGATTTCCCCAACTATATGCCCGATCGGAAAATTATGCTCCAAGAATTGCCTGATCGGGCAAGTAGTTACGCGAATCCCCGAATTGCCTGATCGGACAATTTCATCCACGTTTAAATATGCTGTTTCTATTGAGTGATGCCTGCCCAGTCCGATTAGTTATTATCTTTTCACATTACATGCATATTGACACAAGTGCTGAACTACGCTTACATGCTGAGCACCATACAATGGTGATGAAACAGTACTTGTTTCACAACAGTAGTCCAATGTACCGGTATGATGTGTCGTATGATTGAACCCCATTCCACGGCATTCCATTCATATGTATTACCACAAATATACGACACAATGCTAAAATATGAACTTAACAGCGGAAAGTTTCAGCTGTCAGCACATCTAAAGCAGCCAATTAGTCCAACTACAAGACAACACAGAACGTCGGTATACATTCCAAATACTATTTCAAACTATAATTTCATTACTTTTACAAATTTAATAAAGATACTACTTTTCCTACTTATTAATGCCATAAAATACACGATATGCGCCGTAATAACTCACTTGATTACATTAGGATGGAATTTATTCACATCTATAAGAACGATCAATCCACTACAATTGGAAGGAAGCATTTGGAGAGTTTATTTCTAAAAATTGACATTACATGTTATAATACTAGTATTTCCTGAAAAAAACAATCATTTAAAACGAAATCAAACATGCCATAATAGCATGACCTTTGGTACAGTCAAAAAGATATGAATAACGCTTTATGGAGCTGAATGTTAAAGAATGACCGGGAAGGATTTCCAAAACACTCTCAAGTGTTCATAATGGAGCCTTGTCTTAGAAAGATGTTGAAAGCTATTTTAACTCAGGAAAGCAATGCACAAAGACCTGCATAAACAAGCCACGAGGGCAATATTAAAACAAAAGCGATGGCGATGGTTGGCTATGTCTTACGGAAAGCTCAAAACAACAAAACAAAAATATCTCTCAGATGGACTTGAATGCGATTGAAAAATTGGAAATGAACGACATAGGTATGACCTAAGGAGAGTTGGAGAAGAAAGCACTAGACAGAGAATAGCTGAAAGCCTTATGTGCCTTCGGGCACAACAAGGACTAGGTAGGTATTTATGACTGCGTAGACCTGTGTAACCTATACTCGTCAATGTGAATTGATAGAACGACCATACTTGCATGTGCAGTCATATCTTAACACAAGAAAACACACTATACTTGCATATCATATACTGCCATCATTTGAAGGGGACGCGCTTATGTTTTGCAACTCTTATTGTTTCAATTAGCATGCTAACATATTCGTTTTGAACAACGACCATTTTCAACAAACAGTGTACTTGTAGCAACTGTAACTCAGTTTCATCAAATTCGATAAGAACTTCACAATCCATTTTGGCCATATTACTAAGTATTGAATATTTCTTAGGTCTATCTATACATTAATCTTTATTATATTCCTGCAAACTTCCTGTTACGCGGATTGTAAGTGAATTATGTATATAAACCCCGCTGTTTTTGTCTGAATAAATTATTTGTCTGTGACAAAGAAACAATGAGATAATAACAAACTGAAGGCACAACATTCGACAGGAACGGCACACAAAGAAAAAGCACAGGTCACAATAACAAGACACAAGAACAAAAAAACAAAGAAAGAACAAGAAAACAATCAGTATATAAAACACTTTATTTCCTGTACGAAAGTACATGTGTTTGATAGTTGGGCATGGTTACTACATCAAAAGAAACTAGGCTTTTTCCAAAATGATTTCGAATTTTCATGGTAAAACGACTATAATACCTAGTTTTAGCTGTCAGAAATCCGAAAACGATGAAGTGCCCAACACACTGCCAACCAAGAAAATTAATCAGCTAAACACCTCTCGTAATAATTATACAAGTAATACTCGCGTGGATGAATATGACACCGAATATTATCGTGTATAAAGTAACTATAATTAATATATTAGCCGTTCCACAGGAAACCCGGACTTAGTGACGTTATATAGCAATAATGTGACACGATTTTAAAAAGTGTCAAAAATGAGACAAAAGTCATGTCCTTTGATTTAAGTTTAAGTAATTGGACAAGATAGTACTATCTATTAAATTTTATTTTTCTCGTCAATTACCTTAAAATAACTTCTCTCGTTGCTAAGGTGATCAATTTCTGAAAAGTACCTATATTTAGAGAAACAAGGGGTTAGTCGTTACAAACTGTAGCTACTATTTTCTATCCAAACAATTTTGGCATGTTTTATTAAGATAAGAATATAATTCTAAAATGTGACACAATTTTAATAAGGTTACATAAACATTTGATCAAATACTGAATTTGTGAAATGCTTGTTTACGTTACGGCAAATAACGCTTGAATGACGTTTGTGACGTACCTCAAAAAGTAGACGGGGTGGTTAGTTTTAAAAGTCTATAACTTTGTAAATGTATGTAATAATTTGTTCAAATTTTTAGAAACCGGTCATAAGAGTCCCGTCTTTCTAACGATATATTATCATGATTTTCGTAATTTTGTCACTAAGACCGGATTTCCTGGAGAACGGCTCATATATAAATAGATATATATTCAGTGTTTCGCTGAATATTCTACTCTACCTTACTGTACACTGTACAACTGATTTATAAAAAAACTGAAGCTTTACCAAAATATGTTTGACATTAATCGTCATGATTAGATGTCTTATATTAGAATATAATGTTATTAGGTGCAGTGCAGGAGAGTTTCCTGTGCATTATATTATTCAAATCATTTTTATCATAGCAGGATGAGATATAATCTGCATTCAATCAAACGAACTAATATCCTCTAGTTATTAGTCTGATATTTGTCTAGTAAGTGATAAATAGACTATTCAATTCGTGTTTATTTACCATTGCATTGATGCCATTCGTTGAATAAAACGAATTTGAAGCTCTCTAAGGCTCACTTCATATCATTTTATTCAACTTGTTCCATAAATCGTTAATGAACCGACACTAATTCAATATCCCGTATATATTTGATATAGCTTCAAAATAAGTATTTCTATCAATATTAAAGAACTGGAATAGCTCAATTCCTGTGTTTTCAAATATTTTCTTCTAATTCTAGCAACAGCATAGATTACATGTATCATAGATATTGAGAAGAGAAATTAGTACACATAAAATGACAAGAAATAAACGTCATTGCTAATCGGCAAACAAATTTGCTTATGACAACGTATAACATAAACATAATATAACTTTTACGCATAATGACATATTTAGCAATTTGATGATTAAACAAAAATACTGAGTATTCAGTTCCGTATCCAGAGAGAACAAGTAATTAATACAGAAGTCCCCTACCGGTTTGAGGCCATTTTCAATGTTTCTGTTGCATAGCAACCACAATTTTTGTCAGAATCAAAATATTTTTAGACGTGTATTATCCGCTTATTGCCCCCTATCCACATATCAAGTTTCATAAACCTAGCTTGGAAATTGTTTCAGTTATGGCAGGATCCAGATTTGGGCATATTTTCACTCTTTCTGTTGCCATGGCTACCACAATTTTTGTCAAAATCAAAATATTTTTAGACGTGCATAATCCCCTTATTGCCCCCTATCCACATACCAAGTTGCATAAGCCTAGCTTGGAAACTGTTTGAGTTATGTCAGGATCCAGATTGTTTGACGGACGGACTGACGGAGGGCAAACCTATAGTCCCCTCCGGTCAAAAACCGGTAGGGGACTAAAAGCACCGAGGCAAATATATGCTAGGGTATATTTGAGGTATAATCATCTTTTAAAGACTTGCTCATTTGGTAATTTTTCAACGTGACTACGAATTTTGTATTGAACTATAATTCTGTTCTGTTGTCTCAATAGGCCCAAAAGAAACATTGTGTGAATGAAAAGAAAATACATTAAAGGAAATTATGAACAAACTCGTGATACATTTATAGCCAAGGGGGTAATCAAAGTCAAAATTATGGTAACTCCCCCATCGTATACTCAGTAACTATTAAATAATCTTATTTTCAAAAGAGCAAATCAAGACTTGATATAGAAAGAAAGCTGAAACACAAAAAGATTATATTAAGTTATCAAGTTAATCAAGGTTATCTTAATAAGTAGAGGATGTAGTCTGACTTCTACCAAGGGAGTGACAGGATTGGTGGTAATAGGCGCACACCGTGCAGTATTGCAGTTATTACACTCTTTTCCAGTTTAGTATTGCACAACTGTTCCACCATAACTATGACGCAATTGGCGTTTTGGCATATTATTTATATATTCGTTATATAACTATTTAAAAGTCATTTAATTATCGATTGTGTGAGATATTTACCAGAGCAACGATTAAATATTTCATGATTATAGAAAGAAAGAAATCGAAACAGGGTAACGTTAACAGTTTTACAAAATAAACATAATCAAACATAGTAGATGGTAACCTAGCGATTAATTTATTTTATACTGCAAAACTAAAATGATTTTTCTACCTAGCTACTACATTTTTTCAGTATGTTCTCAGAACCTCAAAATATTGTTTTGGCCTTACGAAAGCACACATCAAATATTGTTTGTTGTTTGTGGATAGTTTTTGTCCCTGAATGATGTTTTCAGTTACGCCTAAACATTTATGTTGTTTATGTTTACGTTTATTGTAATTAATATGCACGTGTTCCTTGATTCAATAAATACTGGTTTTTGTGTTGTTAAGAAACTTCTATTCGAACGTGGGAAAATCTTTTACGCAGAAAATGTTTCATTCACCGATCATTTCCGTCGACTTACTGACACATTTTTCATTAAAGAGCAAGTCGTTCACCAATCATTTATTATTTTGTCCAAAACGACTGACCACACGTAAAAGGAATTGTTAGGTAAAGACATTGGACACTGTCCGTACAAAGGCGTAAGCCCTGCAGAAAAGACGCATTCTTCGATCGAATCAACATTTATTGTCTCGTTTCGTATGGGTGTCTGGAGGGTACATATGAGATTTGGTGCACCCTTAAAGTAATTTAAGCCCCAAATATATTGGTTACTGTATGTAACAAGTCATACAGAAAAAAATACGAAACTAATTATGTCACTGTACCTTTTGTTATAAATATGTCCGCTTCAGAGATGGTCCTTGTTACTTTGTTGTTCTTTTCACAACTTTATAGTGTCTTCTGTTTGTCACTAGCGTGTCCATCTGTTTCTGCTGGAAGTTTTGTCCCGTTCGAATCCCCTAGTTTAACATATCAACATGAATCACTAGAAAATGGTGCAAGATCTGATTTTAAGCTTTACAAATATCAACAGCAATAATTTTTCAACTTAAATAGTAAATCAAAACTCATTTGTATTTGTTGACAGAAAAATGATATCCGATTCGTTTTTGTTATACCAGACGTGTTCCGGCGTGATTATTTCTATGATGTAACATTTTTGGTATTGGTCCTCCACAACTTGAGACGTTCACAACTAATTAATTGCCGATGAACAATTTACATACACAAAAGAAGGTTGACTGTTGAGTTGTTTCCGCATTGGTACGGACAGTGATAAATGTCACTGGGGACTTTAAGCGTTTTACGTAACATCAAACGTGACACTAACCCCATAGACAACCTTATGGAACAAGACAATGTAAAAAAGGTTTCCCGCCATATACTAACTAAAGACCACGGTCCAGGTAATAAAAGCATGCAATAAGAATGTTAATAGAAAATTGTACAGGGAAGGCAACACTCAACTTAACAGGCGAGTACGGAAAAACATATAAACCACAATAACTTTGTACCATGCCCAACACACAATACATAAGAAAATGAACTAAACCGCTGAAAGGCCAAGTTTTCAGCTATCATACAGTCGAAGGCCAAAGTCAAAAACAGATAAGAACACAACTCACAGAATAACACAGTGGCATTTTCTAAAGTAGCAGCAACAAAAGAGCAGTATCATTGGTTTGCGTATAGTTCACATCAAATCATTGTCTAGACGACATATTCGGAGTGTTTCCCCCCTGTACATCTATTGGTAGCCAGCATTTTGCTGACCTCCTCCTGTTCGTCAATAAAAGTGCTCTTAATACAATTGGCAGACGATGTAGCCTTATATACAATATAACGAATTTTAATTATCTATGTGAATTATTTTTCAACTCAAATTAAATGTTGACCTTTAAATGAAACGCAATATTGTTCATTATACTTTAGGTAAAATTATTTTTTCTTTGCAAGTAAGATAATATAACAAATGTTATAATAATTAATACCGATCAACTTCATGGGTATTTTCCACCATGAGCTATAAACACCATCAAAGCTATGCGACGTCGTGTTAACGTGTTCACAACTTAATAAATTATACTGAATTTAATTACGCACAATAGTCTCATATCACATGATTATTGAGTTATATTTAATGGCAAATAATTACACTACAAATAATAACAATATAACAAACAAATTAAAAACAAGACAAAAACATAAAACACAGAAAGTAACACATGTATCACAGACAACAAGCACAAGTAAGAAAATCTGTATTAATTATCAAACTATTCAAATATTTATTACTCATGCTTTTATGTACTTTGTATGTTTTTATGTTTTCTGTGCTCGGCTGGTTAAGTTGAGTCTTGCCTTTCCTGTCCAACTGAATGCTATCTTTTTACGCGAAATTATGGCTCCAATAGATCAATCGATTTATGCAAATCAGTCGGTGGAGCGCTCGGTATCTGATCTGCATGTCGTAGCTTCAAATCACTGATGGGACGAATGGACTGCTCTGTTCACGATGATTACAAATGTAATTTAACTACGAAAGTTAAATGTGTCTTTGGAAGTTATTAGAGAAGACATAATATGTCTTTGTGTAAAACAACTAACAAGCTGACAAGATTACATGCCAACATATCAGACCTTGTAACAATGGCAACCGATATAAGAATATAAGATGGATACAAATGTCACAGTTCATTTATATATGGTACAGTTATGGGTCTGTATATAATGGTGTATCTGTATAGTCAGACAACCTTGTTACAAAGTAACCTGTACAAATCCGAGGGGAGGGTTCTCACCGCAGTCTTATATCGTGGAAGACAACAACTGTAAATATATTGAAATAATATATTTAATAATGAAGGATTAAGCAATAGCATTCAATCGATGTGCAATACATCAATCATACACAAGTTATCATTTTACATATCATTACATAAAATCTACATCATCATGTAAAATGGCGACAATGACAATGACGGAATTACGGACGGTTTAAAACATGACATAAACCTATAAATATGATTATTAACTATACATTTAATTAGCCCAAGATGTAAAATCAAGTAATAGAAGTATATTGTTATGATAATTACCTGTAAATATATTGAAATAATATATTTAATAATGAAGGATTAAGCAATAGCATTCAATCGATGTGCAATACATCAATCATACACAAGTTATGATTGGTGTCTCGACATCGATTGGTCACTCACTAAGGTAATTATCATAACAATAGACAGAGATTAGGTATGCAAGGTGTTATTTAAGCAAGTGTATACTACATGACATGGTCGTACAGTCACTACTGTTGTACTCAGTACCCTATAACTACAACTAACTACAACCGGAGATCGGGACGATGGTCAAGGGTTGGAGTAGGACTCGAACCCGACACAAGGTTAAAACCAACCTGTGACATACTTCCTCCCTCCGGGAAATGTCGTCCTCGACATTACAGTACATGAGTGATTGAAAAAATCACGCAAATAAGTAAGAATAACAAAAGGGTAGCATATTAACAGACAGCTGCAGTATATTTTCAAACATATATACATACAAGTAAGTATACATTTTAATTTCAAATTAACAATCAATCCAAAAAGTTTCAAATTTCTAATCTTCAGTCTTCAAATCTTCAAAATACAGTCCCACTTTGGCGCCATCTTCTCGGAATTCCCCATATAAACGTCTAGATACCTAGATCATAAACAACAATTATAAAAAAAATTGTATACACACAATATTGAACACAATATATAAAACTACAACAAAACAAGTACAAATTCACATAGTTAATGCTTATATAAGCACTATGTGATAACAAAATATATACTATATGACATATGCTACATCAGACTGATGAAATATTTATGAGCACATTACATACTACTACAGTTTCGTTTACATAACGTATTCACCCGTCCTCATCCAAGCTGGCTGACTTCGTTGTCGCCGTGGCAATACCCCAGGCTGTCCTGGTTGCCGTCGATGTGGAGGGCGATAAGCCGCACCCCGATCAGCTTCGGATGAGTCCGAGGTGTCTGCGTTTGAACTTGAAGAAGCACCAGCTGATATGTCTGACTCTGATGTATGAGCATCGTCAGCAGGTACTGAACATTGGTCAGATGAGGTTGTCGGTACTGGCAGGGACATGAATGGCAGGAGCATATTCCTGTGTAGTGTTTTTGTCCTTCCTTCGCCATCAACTCTTCGTACTACAAAGACGGGTAGATCTGCATTAGGTTGACGCTCAACCACGTACACATACTCCTGCCAAACATCTGCCAGTTTGTGCTTCCCTTTTAATCCAACGTTCCGCACAAGGACACGATCTCCGGTTACCAACTTGGTTTCTTTGACTTTGCGGTCATAATAGTGTTTGGCCCGGTGCCCGCTTCGAACGGCCTTGTCGTTTGCCATTTTATAAGCGGAGTTGAGGTTGCCCTCTAACTGCCGCATATAGTCAGATGGCGAAGCACCGCCTACAGTTTGGTCCACTAATCCTAGAAATGCATCTATTGCCAATCTAGGATTGCGGCCAAACATTAAATAATATGGAGAATAACCGGTACTCTCATGCCGAGTTACATTATAAGCATGAACTAAAGTGGGAACCGCGTCCTTCCAGTTGTGCTTCTTGTCATGCTCCAAAGTACCTAGCATCTGTAATAACGTCTGGTTAAATCGTTCCGTCTGTCCATTTCCTTGTGGATGATAAGGTGTCGTTCGGGTACGTTTAATACCGGCTATTCTACAAAGCCTCTGAATGACACGGGAAAGAAAGTTTTGACCTTGGTCACTATGTAGTTTCTCTGGAAATCCATAATGGACAAAGTAGTTATCAAAGAGAACCTTAGCTGTGGTTCGAGCCGTTTGGTTCCTGGTCGGTATGGCCTGTGCATAGCGAGTGAAATGATCAGTTATGACACGCACATTCTCAAAACCACCCTTGGATGCCTCCAACGACAGGTAGTCAATACACACAAGCTCCATTGGTGAGGAAGACTCTATATTGACTAAACCTGTCGCGAAGCATGGTGATGTCTTTCGACGAATGCACCGGTCACAACGACCAATCCAGCTCGCTATGTCAGCGTCCATACCAGGCCAGTAAAAGCGCTCTTTGAATAAACTTATGGTTCGATCCCGGCCTTGGTGACCCATGTCATTATGCAGAGCCTTGAATACCGTATCTCTGGCTATACTTGGAAGAACGACTTGTTTGACACGCGTCTCATTGATGGTGCACCAATGAATAAGGACATCGTCAATTAGTTCAAGTTGCTTCCAAGCACGCAAATGTCGTTTCACTTCGGCTGGTAATGTATCAATTTCCTGTTTTGATTTTGGACGGACTCCGGAACGAACAAAGTCTCGAACTCGACTGATCACTGAGTCAGTGGTTTGACCGGAAATCCAATCTTCAGACCTAAGTGCGTTCGCTTTAAGCAGACTGTCCGGTATTTCAGATTCAACGGTACCATCGTCTGACAGGGCAGAACCAATTTCAAACGGTGCGTGTACAGTCTGCTTACACAGTAAAGCCCTCACGACTTCTCCGTCCACATGCTCCATCTCAGCTGTCTCAGTGTGTTGTTGAGAAAGGGCGTCGGCATCAATGTTCGTTTTACCACTACGGTAGCCGATGGTAAAATCATAATTGGCCAATGCTGCTTCCCATCGATGGCCACATGCATCCAGTTTAGCGGACGTTTTAACATACGTCAACGGATTGTTGTCAGTGAGCACCTCGAACTTCGCTCCATACAAGTAATCATGGAATTTCTCCGTTACAGCCCATTTCAGTGCGAGAAATTCCAGTTTACTTGAATGGTAGTTCCGTTCAGAGGGCTTGAGACTTCTGCTGGCGTACGCTATAACCCGATCTAACCCGTTCTGCTCCTGATAAAGGACTGCACCTAGTCCGCTGAGTGACGCGTCTGTGTGCAGCTTGAAAGGCTTGGTGTAATCAGAATAGGCTAAAACAGGTGCTGAAGTGAGCTTCTCGATTACTGCTGAAAAAGCTTCTTGCTGTCTATCACCCCAGACAAATGGAACTTTGCTTCTTTGCTTCTTGTCCTTGTCTAGACCAACCAGTAGATCGTTCAGAGGTCGTACAATACCGGCGAAGTTTGGTACAAACTTGCGGTAATAACCGGAAAATCCCAAAAACCTCCGAACCTCTGTAACATTCTTGGGAACGGGCCAGTTCCTGACAGCGTCAACTTTTGCAGGATCAGTCTTGATGCCGTCTCTTGATACAACGTGTCCCAAATAGGTGGTTTCTGCTTTCAAGAACTCACACTTAGAAGCTTTTAATTTCAAGTTGTGAGTCTTAAGGCGTTCAAACACGGCTTCAAGACGGTTGAGGTGTTGTTCGAAGGATTCGGAGAAAAAAATGATGTCGTCAAGGTAAATCAGACATTCCTTGAGATTCAATTCACCCATGCAACGCTCCATCAGCCGCTGAAATGTAGCGGGGGCGTTACATAGGCCAAATGGCATTCTGTTGCACTCGAAGAATCCTAGACTACCGACTTGAAAGGCTGTTTTCTCCTTGTCCTCCTCACTCATCTCGACCTGCCAATATCCTGCCTTTAAGTCTAGTTTGCTGAAGTATTTTGAACCTGACAGAAGGTGAAGGGTGTCGTCGATCTTCGGGATAGCATAAGCATCCTTATGTGTCCGATTGTTAAGCTTTCTATAGTCAATACAAAAGCGTATGCTTCCGTCCTTCTTCCTAACGATCACGACATTGGAGGAAAAGGGGCTACGTGATGGACGTATCGCACCCATTGAGAGCATTTCATGTAAATGTTCCCTCACCTCGTTGATTAATGCCGGGGGCACCCTTCTGTATGGTTCCTTAAATGGCTTCTCTTCAGTTAGCTTGATGTCATGACTCACAATGTCAGTTCGGCCAAGATCAAGGGGTCCTTGAGAAAATACATCTCTCCATTTAAAGAACAGGTTTTGAAGCTTATCCTTTTGGTCTGATGGTAAATGGCCCAAATCGACATTCAAATTACTCAGGAAGGTTTCCTTACTCGATTTTGTTTCAGATGACTCCGTATCATCATATATAGTTTCGTGTTGCTTCTCATCCGGCTCACAGGAACGTAGAACCTTGGCGTCTTGTAATTCGCATAATATGGTTTTCGGCTTGATCACTATGGTCTTCGCTGACATGTTGAAGATTCTTACTGGAACCCTGGCCGTTGCTCCTGGCTGGTCTATCTTGACAATCCTTGGACAGACACCAATTCTGGAAGGTGCTTCTGTCGAAGGCTCAGTTATAACAAGATCAGAATCAGCAGACTTGCGAACCATGCCAGAAAGAGTAGCAGTGGCAAATGGTGGCAGTTCGATATCTCTGACGTTGGTCGATTTAACCACTCCGAGTGACTCTGTACCTGTCACAGACATTAGAGCCGTTCTCCATGCAGGTGTTAACCTGTTTTCATCAATATCTGCCAAATATCTGATGACGTTCGTACCAACGACAACTGGAACACTTAGACTGTACTCGGTGGTCGAGACTACAAGTACCGGCACTGTGTACACTCCCTTACTGATATTAGGAACTTCCACATCAACCTCAATGTAACCAATGTATGGTATCTCATCACCACCTGCTCCAGTAATAGATAAATTCCAAAGGTCTTTGCAAGAATGTAATTCTGGTTGTAGCTCCATTGTCTTATAAAAATCTTCACCAATAGTTGTAACCATAGACCCACTATCAATAAGTGCAGCAGTGCAAATTCCATTTATGACAATTTCCGACTCATTTGCTACCCCTATCAATTTTTCAAAAATATTCAGCTTCTTCTTAGTTTTAATTGGGATTGTCTTCTCGTTCTCCAATCGCCCATTCATAGAGAACCCTACCGGTTTAAAGAATCCTGTGTGTTCTCGTTTTCTGCTTCCTGTCCATGACGTTCTGGTGGTCTATCTCTCTGTGTGTTTCCTCTTCCTCGTCCTCTCGTGTATCCACCTCTGTAAGGCCTCCGGCCTCTTGACTGTCCTTGATTATGATCTTGATATTCATTAGTCTTTCCTTGCTGTAGTTCATCCACCTTTCTATCCAAACTTTCTATCTTATTGATGAGTTCTTTCAGTATATTGTCAGAATCGGTGGTGACATCCTGTGTAAATATTCTTGATTTCTGGGCGGTACCTTGTCTCTGTTTAGATCCACTTCTTTCTTTAGCAATTTTTATTTCGAACTCCTCGGATCTAACTTTATTCCTTAAAACTTCAAAACTGACACCACCCTCAAAATGTACTCTTGTTGCATCTCTCAACTGGTCATTCCGGAGACCTCTCAAAAACCGCTTCCGGAGCATTTCCTGCTTTTCAAACTCTGTCAGTGTCGCCTTTCTTGATGCTTGGAGCAACATCTCCTCTAAGCGTAGGCCCCATTCCACCACAGTTTCGTCGACTTCTTGCTCTGCCATGAAGAAGTGGCTCAATATACAGTCACGGCTGGCAATGTTGCCGAAAGCATCTTCCAGTTTTTGCACCACATCATTGACCATGGCAGTAGGACCTAAATGGAGCATAATCCGTTTGGCCTGTCCCCTTAACGATCTCCTTACGGCCTGCATAATCACAATCTCTTGGTAGCTCGCCTGCACATTTTGAACCTCCATCTTCCACTCTTCAAATGTGGCCTCGTTCTTGGGTCTCGGTTCTGTACCTGAATACTGTGTCAAATTCAATTTTATATTTAAATTGTCATTCATTCTAGGTAAACTAGTATGTACTCTTGATCCTGTACCTTCCTGTTCATGACGTTCTGCTTCTGCTGTGGTACCCAACACTTCTTTCCTAGCCACCAACTCCTGGATTTTCCTGTCTATATCATCTATAATCTGTCCATGTCCACTAACTTCATTCTCCTTCACCTCCAAAGTCTCCTCTCTTCGTTTCACTTCTGCCTCTTTCCTGTTGTACTCTATCTCCCGCACTTTCATATTCTTGTCCATTACATCAAACTTTTCTAGCATAGTCCTTTCCATGTCATTTAATCTTAGCTCATAGCCTTTCATGTCCTTTTCGCTTTGAGCTATTTTCTCTTCCAGGTATGTTTCCTTCTCTCTTAGATCTACTTCTCTATTACTTATCTCCAATTCTCTCTGATGCAAAATACATTTCATCATTTCTAACTCCTCCTGATCTTTCCTTTCCCTTTCTTCAATTTCACTTAACCGTTTCTCTAATGCCGATTCTCTGTATTTCATTTCATTCTCCACTATACTCTGTTCCATATCTCTTAACTTTCTACTTAGCTCTGCTATTTCTCCATCCACCTTACTGTTATCTGTTATCTCCTTCCTAACCGCACCTGTATTCGGCTTAGTGATACTAGCTGTACCGTCCCCATGAACACTATTAGCTACAGATACCCTGCCAGGGGTTTTAGCTCTTGTAGAATCTAAATAACTAATCTTTCTTCTTAACCCTGTCAAGGAACTGTCTAGTGTTTGGAACACTTTACTTTCCTGGCGCTTTCTATCATCAGTAGTCCTTTCAATCGATTCCGGATCACTACTTTGTCCTAGATTCGCAGATTTCCTGATGTGATCAATGAATATCTTTCTTTGCTCTCTAATCTTTCCTATTTCCTTATCCATGTTCCTCTTATCAAGCCTATCCTGTCTATCACTAGGTCCTCCAGTAGCCATGTTTCAATATAACAGAACTTCACAATAATAAGTGTCTATTGTGTACCTAATTTCACAAATCGTTCTCAGTGTATTTATCTGTCTCTACACTTTCCATATACTGTTCGTCTATTCACCGTTCGTCGCGTAAGATTGACACTAGACGTGATGTCCCTTACACAACACCATACAATGTAATCACGAGATAATTTTCACTTCAGTCAATTTCACCTTCGAGTAGCGAAATCACAAGTATTCAATCCTATATTTCATTCAAGTTCATTCAAATTCACCTTCCAGTAGCGAAATCACAAGTTTTCAACCCTATATTTCATTCAAGTTCATTCAAATTCACCTTCCAGTAGCGAAATCACAAGTTTTCAACCCTATATTTCATTCAAGTTCATTCAAATTCACCTTCCAGTAGCGAAATCACAAGTTTTCAACCCTATATTTCATTCAAGTTAATTCAAATTCACCTTCCAGTAGCGAAAATACAAGTCTTTCAACACAACTGAATAATAATCAATTCAGTAACCAACGTACAACTCCGGAAGTGGATAATTCAACTATGTCACACAATGTACACCATAGTTTTCAGTTCAAAACACTGTGCATGACTTACTACATAAACACAATTCAACTCACAACAATAGCATGTAATGTTTCTATGTCAAAAACAATGCACCATACTATTCTATACTAAAGTACATGTACAATGTTTAAATAATAATATTAACATACAAATTGTGTCGCAAAATAACACCAAACTATTTTATCTAATAAATTCAGCATATAAACACAATCAACAAAACACACAACAAAACATACAAAATTTAGTCTATGTAAACGAAATAAGTGTTTCACAAATAAAGAGCTTTGCGATGCTGCGCACCGGCAACAAAAAAAATTCGTCCCGAATTTACTTCATTATAACAAATACTAATGACAAATCAAAGCAATGACTTATCAACTAACGCACTATGTACGTATAATAACATGTATATCTTCCTGTATCTTATTACATAATGTTATTTAATTATTAATTACATTATTACAATTAATAATGTATCAATGTCCAGTAATAAGATTAAAAAAACAAATGAAAAAAAAAAATTGTCAAAGTGCGACTCGATCGCACAACTCAAAAGCTCCTATCGCATCAAGCGCAGCGCGCTAACGGACTGAGCTATCACCGCAATCAATATACTAATAGCCTAACTTTTGTACAGGCTACAAATACGCAACTTTCAACTAAACGCTCTGCTAATCCGCACGGACATGCTTGAATAACTACAAAGCCAATTTAGATGGAGTCTTAGAATAAAGCGTCAGCTGACAGATCACACTGATAAACTTATTTAAAGTATTGAATTAATCAATGAATATATACATGCAATAACAGTGTCATGAAATACCCAGTAACTTATAATTTTAATTTTATATTTATCTACATGTACATGTATTACCGAATTACTGAATTCAATAAAAAAAAATATTTATTTGATAGTTTAGGGTTTAATTTATTGTATTGAAATCTAGTTGAGTTTATTTTTTTTATTTTTTTTTTTTTTTTTTTTTTTTTTAAATTATATTTGTTTATAACCACTAATGCCTCAATTTATAGTTAAAATGAATGTATTTGTATTTATTCAAAAAAAAATCATAACAACCTATGGCAAGTTTCGAACCAGTAGCCTTTTCACCAAAACTGTTCACGAACCAACCCTTTAACCGACTGCACTAATTTCGCTCATAGTCGTTAACGTAAGTATTGGCTATCTATCGTTAAACTGGACACCACGTGGTATAAGTATAGCAATAACAAACACAGTTTTACGAGAGGTTTTTAACTCTTACAAACTTCTAAACAAACTACGCGTTTTACTGGCGGCGCAATACGTGTTTTCACAATTAACAAATCTTATTAAATATAACTCAATATATGTTTCTTGAGAGAAATCAAAGAGAGAAAAGGTTGATCAGGCCTTTACTCAATATTTCGTTCTCAATTACTAATTAAACTCTATTACTCTACCATCAGTTTACCATATAGTTCACTACGACACTACTACTATGACCAAGTCACTTCTACATACATATGTGCAAGAGGAATAATAGTAAGCAGTTAGTTAAGAGAGAAGGAGAAATTCTTGGGCTATTGAACAAAATAAATATTGTAAATAATGTTGACCTAGATAATTGTTTCAATACTGGACACAGGGCAATTGTAAATACACATACATGTTACACATAGCAGACGATGAAATTCATTCACCCGTATACAGCAGACTGACAAATATCACCGGTAAGCCGGACAATAAATCACGTGCACGATATAATTTTACTACATTGGGGGTGGTATAGAATTGAACGTGTACAACACTTACGTGTAAACTATAAATTTACATGTATAATATAAGATGTCAGACGGGTGTATACAAATGAAATAAATAAAACAGCTCACCAAAATAATCCTAAATCCAAATTCCTATAAATTCACAAAAACACAAAATACACTATAAAACACGTCCTAATCCATTCATTGTCAAACACTGTCCACAGAAAATGGCACAGAAAAATAATAAGTATCCATCCAAATAATGGCACTAAACACACGAACACTCCTCCGATGTAGATGGTCACCTGGTCCTAGGTTCGTTCCTTGAGAGCTCCTACTTCCATGCGATCGTTGGTCCCGGGGTTCACAACGGTCTAATGACGTCTACATATAATCTCATCAACAAAAGAGCTAGCTAGCTAGACAAATCTCAAAAGTTGGTCCACAATAAAGGTAGGTCTGCGATGGCTGATATGGGCGCCAGTGTCACAGTTCATTTATATATGGTACAGTTATGGGTCTGTATATAATGGTGTATCTGTATAGTCAGACAACCTTGTTACAAAGTAACCTGTACAAATCCGAGGGGAGGGTTCTCACCGCAGTCTTATATCGTGGAAGACAACAACTGTAAATATATTGAAATAATATATTTAATAATGAAGGATTAAGCAATAGCATTCAATCGATGTGCAATACATCAATCATACACAAGTTATCATTTTACATATCATTACATAAAATCTACATCATCATGTAAAATGGCGACAATGACAATGACGGAATTACGGACGGTTTAAAACATGACATAAACCTATAAATATGATTATTAACTATACATTTAATTAGCCCAAGGTGTAAAATCAAGTAATAGAAGTATATTGTTATGATAATTACCTGTAAATATATTGAAATAATATATTTAATAATGAAGGATTAAGCAATAGCATTCAATCGATGTGCAATACATCAATCATACACAAGTTATGATTGGTGTCTCGACATCGATTGGTCACTCACTAAGGTAATTACCATAACAATAGACAGAGATTAGGTATGCAAGGTGTTATTTAAGCAAGTGTATACTACATGACATGGTCGTACAGTCACTACTGTTGTACTCAGTACCCTATAACTACAACTAACTACAACCGGAGATCGGGACGATGGTCAAGGGTTGGAGTAGGACTCGAACCCGACACAAGGTTAAAACCAACCTGTGACACAAACTAATGATTACACTGAAGAATGTGTTTCGCAAGCAAGTATCTTGGATTCATTTCACTTCACAGTCGGCAATTGATTATATTATTTTTCACAAATGTCGATAAGGCCCGCCACTGAAAAACCGAAAATTGGAATTCCGAATGTCGATTTAAACATACATTAGAAGACTAGACTCTCAATAAACATATCCGTAGTAAACGTAACTTATCAACTAAACAGACAAATACACTGTTGCCACAGCTTTGTGTCGCATGTTTTGATGAACTTACCCTAATAATATTTAACACCAGGACGTTTTGTGTCATGAGGCTGTTTCTGTAATGCCATTGAGTATAGGACATGGCATACTAAAGTGATAATCGAACCGGACATAGAAAGCAGCATTAAACTAAAAATAGAGCAATAAAAGAACGTCACCGCCGCTGCGTTCGGTACATGCTTATGGCCCGGCCCTGTCAATCATAAGTAGCTAAGTCAACGTTGGATAGTGATAGATGGCGTTGACAACGTAAGGTGTTTATGATGGTAAAGAAGTATGCAAAGTTTGAAAGCAATGCCTTGATGGACGTTGAAAATATTAGAGTCTCAAGCTCTTGAAAGTTTTAGTTAACATTTTCAACATACGGACGGACAATAACTATATGCCTCCCACAGCAGTAGATGCCGGTTCATAAAATCGAAATGACACAACAATAAATCATAAGGACATACTATATTCGCTCTACCTGTTCAGACATTCGTTGTAATCTTTTGTGTCGACATAAACGTCAACGTCACTCTCACAATATCCTTACTGGACTGTAGTTGCAATCGAACCTGTACAGCACCGCGTCATTGCCTAACAATGTGAAATACCAAATATTACATAAAACTGTTTAAACTGTAATTCTGTAAGCGAGAAATTAATGTTCACTTGATAGAGTAGTTCTTGAATTCGATAGCAATTACCTTAATTGCATTCACGTACAGTTTTATTGTTGTTGTCACGCTGATATCAACACTTTAATTATACTTCTTACTATTTGTTCCTGAAGAATTTATTTTCTATGACAAATGACAATTCCATATACGACACATCGAACCTATGAAAGTGGGAAATTACTCCCGCATTCTGTAGAAGTGTTATTCAACTGAAAAGCATGATTTACAAAATGCATTAGATAGTTCGCCCTGATCATCCAATAAATAGAAGTTCAGCGTGTTTCAAACAAACTTAACAACCTCAAGGTTTCGATAGCGTTTAACTCATTACTACATTCTCGAGAACTCAATTATTATAAAATGAACTTGCGTAACCGAGTACATGTATATTCAAGTAATAAACAAGACGCATTTCTCTTGTTTAAAACTACTTAATGAACAAGAGCATAATTTGTGAATAAAAACAGAAGAGACTGCCTCAAACCGTTCTACGACACGCAGTATTTATAGTGAGTATTTGGGGTGATTAGTTCGTATCAATATGCTTGCATTATGCAAATTGCAATATCAAATAAAACAACTATTGATTTCAAAAACCTATAATCCACCATTAAGAACATCAAATAAATGTATCAGGAAGTATGGACTCTAATTTCCAATAATTATGATTTCTTTGATTTATATGAAATTCACAAAAAATAGGAACTGACGAAATTACATTTTACGATTTCCTATAGCACATTTAAAGTTGTTAAAATATTGATATATTGGTGATTGATATTTTCTTAAATATCTCGGCATGTTATATTATTCATAATAGTTTACATGTAGATTTGTGTGAAGGCCATAAATCGCATAATTCAGTATTGCTAATTTGTTTTGGATACATGGTGCACATTTCTTCGATGCTGTTCAATGCCTTAGGTCAAATATATTACACAGTCACCATAATTCAAAATCGAACCATTTTCCCACCAGACAAGCATAAAATAAATAAAATACGTGTTTGCTTTGATTGAAGTCATGCGCGCTACGCGCTAATGATAACGTTGAGTTTTATAACCACTTGATGAAATATTAACTGTATTCAATCAAAACAAACACATATACTATAGATTTCTATTTATTTGTCTGGTATGTGATAAATGAAATATTCCATTAGTGTTGATTTGTTTTGCATTTATGACACTCGTTAAATAAAACAAAAACGAAGCTCTCCAAGGCCCCGTTCATATAATGTATTCAGCTCGTTCCATGAATTCAATAATCGACCAACACTAATTCACTATGCTGTATATATTTGATACAGCTTCAAGATAAGTATTTTGCATCAATATTAAAGGACAAGCATAGGTCAATTTCGGTGTTTTCAAATATGTTCAACTAATTATACATTTGTAGCAACAGCATAGATTATTGAGAAGAGCAATTAGTACAAATAAAATGACCAGAGTAATCGTCATTGCAAATTGGTAAACACATTTGCTTTTGACAACGTTCGGAATAAACATAATATACATTATTACTAAAATGACATATCCTTTCCGCTACCATAGCGTACTAATGCAGACTCGCCGGGATGGCCATTTCGGCCTTCCGTAGTTTTCAACCTAAATGCCCAAATTCGGGAATTTTGCTGTCATGGGTACGCAGGCATCCCAGACTACAGGATATTACGAGCCCAGGGTCGTGCACAGGTTTTTGGGCCCGCTAGACCCCCTTAAAGAGGGCTTTGAACGTTGATTTTACAAAACTGAAATTACTGGTCCTACCCACCATTGCGGTACGATTGCCTGTGGAATTGTGTTAACATTTAGCGCCAAAAAGTTTTTATTTTTCTATAGCAGGAATATAAGGCTAGACAAAGAAGTCAGGACCGATGCCCTAAAGGGGCCAAAAAAAGGCCTGTCTAGCTAAAAAAAAAAAAAAAAAAAAAGAAGTTATTCGCGCAAGGGTCACCGTCACATCGTCATTTCCGGTGACCTTTAGTCGAAATGTTGATAATTTTTTCTACTTTCTGTTTGGGGTAGGTGTGTAGCATCCGGATGTATCGAGTTTTTATCAGTGCTGCAAGTCAATAGTGTCTCAGGGACGGGGTATAGGGACCATATGAATTTCTCTTAACCCCCCAAAAAATCGTGGTAGCGGAAAGGATATCTAGCAATTTGATGATTAAAAGAAAATACTGAGTAGTGAGAGCCGTATTCAGGGACAACAAAGTACCGAGGCAAACATAAATTATGTTGGGGTATATTTGAGGTGTTATAATCTTAAAAGGACATGCTCATTTTTGTAATTTCTCAACGTGACTACGGGTCTGGTATTGAATTATAATGCTGCTATGTTGTCTCAATAGGCCTAAAAGAAACGTTGTGTGAATGAATAGAAAATACATTAAAGGAAAATATGAACAAACTCGTGATACATTTAATAGCCAAGGTGGTAATCAAATTATGGTAACTGCCCCATCGTATTACTCAGTAACTATTAAATATTCTTATTTTCAGAGGAGCAAACATGACAAGAGAGCTGAAACGCAAGGTTATAGTATTAAGTAGAGGGCGTGGTCTTAGTTAAACCGAGGGTGTGGTCCGAGTTCAACCGAGTGCATCGCGTAAGAGTGGGATAATTGGCACACACCGTGCAGTATTGCAGTCCAGCTCAGTATTACAGATTTTTACCGCCGTAACTATTCTTTATATATCAGTTATATTACTGTTTACAAATCATACATTCGATTGGGTGAGAAAATTACAAGAGAAACGATTAATTATTTCATGATTATAGAAAGAAAGAAATCGAAACTGGGTAACGTTAACAGTTTTACAACATAAACATAATCATATACAGTAGATGTTAACCTAGCGATTAATTTATTTTATACTGCAAAATTAAAATGCCTTTCCTACCTAGCTGCTATATATTTTCAGTATGTTGCCAGAACTTCAAAAACAGATTGTTTTGGCCTTACGAAAGCACACATCAAACATTGCTTGTTGTTTGTGGATAGTTTTTCTCCCTGTATGATGATTACAATATACGCATAAACATTGATGTTGTTTATGTTTACAACTATTGTAAGTTATATCCACGTATTCCTTGATTCAATAGACATTGGTGTGTGTCTTTGTATGGAGCTTCTATATAAGTGTGGGAAAACTACAACGGAAAATGTTTCTTTTACTGATAAATTCCGTCGAGTTACTGACACATTCTTCTTTAAAGAGCAAGTCGTTCTTCAATAATGTATTATTCTGTCCAATACGGCTGACAACTGACCTAAAAGGCACCATTATTCATTGTCTTGTTTTGTATAGACATAGGCCATTGTCCGTACAAAGGCAAAAGCCTTACAAATAAAATCCAGAACGCATTCTTCCAAAAGGAATAATTGTATGGTTATCTGGAGGGTGTAGACTGCGAAATTTGATGTACCATTTAGATAATTTAATCCAAAAAGACATTGTTCACTGTAACAAGTCTTACAGAAAAAAATAGGAAACTGATTTTATCACTGTGCCTTTTTGTTATCTGTCCGCTTCAAAGATTGTTCTTGTTACTTTGTTGTCCCTATCTTCTTTTTTTGCCTATTCTCAAAATGACACAGTGTCTATAACTAACCCTTGAAAAAGACACCTGAAACAACAGTCCGGGAATTAAATTTTATTGAAATTTTCACGAAATATTGCGGGATGGTTGATGGTCTAGAAATGTAAAAAGATTTCCAGATATCAATTACTGTTCTAATTTGTGACAAATAAAACACATTATATATTGAACGTCCCTCGTACCTGTAATAGTTCGCTGCAAAACATTTCAAAACATTAATACTTAATGTAGACATAGTGTATAAACGAGACAATTTCGGGTTAACACATTGAATTGTATAGTCTCCCAATAAGTCATACAAGAGATATTGCTCGCAATTAGTCATGCAAATTGAATTGCATAGTCTCCCTATAATTCATACAGTGATAGAGCATACTACAAAATTGATCACGATACGCTTATACACTGATATAAATTAGAAATATGTGGTTAGAATTCCATAAAAGATGCACACACATGAAATGTAAGACGAAATTCCGCATAAAATCCTTGCACCAACGGCTTTTAGGTACGACGTTTCCAATTTATTAATGTCGTAAAAGCCAATTACACTAATTGCGTTAGAATAGCAGGTGTTTTCTAAGACACTATTATTGAAATATTTGTACAGCTAATATAACCATCACTCAAACACGATTTACAAGGAAGCAATCAAAGAGATTTTTCCATAAAGGATTAATATGTTATAAATTTGTATTTGTTGACAAAAAATGATATTCGATCGCTTTGTTATACCAGATATGTTCCGTCATGATAATTGCGATGATGTCACATTTTTGCATAATTTCCTCCACATCTTGAGACGATGACAAGTAATTGCCTGCCAAAGAGCAATTATATACACAAAAGAAGGTTGACTGATGAGTTTCCACCTTAGTACTGATATGTTGTTCCGTGTAAAGTACCATTTCAATGATTTGTCATTTTTCCAGAGAATCGCGTTAAATCACCAATACATTATGTTACTAGTTTTTGTTTTTCAACAACCAGCCTTTTCCGAGTACAATAAAGCACAATCGCATGGCTATGCTCCAGAATATTGCCTTTAAAAACTGTTTTTGTGTAGTTTATCTGGGAATATTGACAAAATATTCCTCCAGTTCGTCATAAAACGCCGAAAGTATATCAGAAAGAAATGACACATACATCACTAAAAAGAGCGTTACATTCCATATAGCTTGCCCTTTATAACAAGTGAAAAAAATAAAGGAGTACTTACCAAGAATCGAAAAACTATCCAAATATCAAGATTTCCGTCATATATGTCCGTATGCTAAGTACCATTTTAGTCACTTGATTCCCCACACTGCTATATAATTTAATTATCTGTTTGGATTATATTTCAACTGAAATTAAATTTTGACCTTTGAATAAAACGCACTATCATTTCATTATACTTAATATAGTAAAACAGTTTCTTCTTTACAAGTAAGATAATGTAACACATGCTTTAATAATTAATACATATTAACTTAATTGGTGAATAATACCGTGTGGTATAAAGACAATAAAAGCTATACAAAGTCGTATTAAAGTGCTTATTTAGCTGAATGAACTTTACTGAATTTACATCATATGCTTAATAAGTTGAATAAAAAGCAAAATAATTTATGTAACTCAAAATAAACAACAAAAACTAAATTAACGACAGTTGTCTCAACATAACATAAAGAAGATAAAAACCCAACGGATAAACAAGGTATTCAGCAGAAACATTAAAACACCACAGACACAATAATGAACAATGTTAACTGAAAGTGATATCACTGAAAAAGATACTACAATTCGGACAGGGAAGGCATCACGCAACTGAAACAGCCTAGGATACAAAACATAAAAAATACACAGATCACAATCACAAGGTCGAAAGTCCAAGTCCTAGCTGTCAAAAAGCTGAAAGACCTAGTTGCAGTTATTAAAAGCCAAATGACCTAGTTTGAGCTGTAAGGCTAAAAGACCTAGTTCTAGCCGTCCTAAAGTCCTAAAAAGACAATAAATGGTAAAACCTTGCTGCCGCACAAGTTATAATTGATAGTCGCACATGCAACGAATAAAGTAAATACGTATGTATCAGTTATTAAACGAATCAAATATGTATTAATGCTTTACGCAGAATAATAGGAATATCTTAAATAGAAGATCTTGCATGAGTGTTCATTACATACGAGTTTTATTAAACGAGTGGACAAAATGATATGACACGAGGCTTTGCCGAGTGTCATATTGTTTTTGTCCACGAGTTTAATAAAACTCGTAACTATGTAATTAGCTCGAATGTAAGATTCAATTTATCACATAACCTTAAAAAATGCACATTATTGTTCAAAAGGATGATGTACGCTGCATATGTTTCAGCCAAAATTCAGCGGTAC
This sequence comes from Spisula solida, assembly GCA_947247005.1. Classification (NCBI taxonomy): domain Eukaryota; kingdom Metazoa; phylum Mollusca; class Bivalvia; order Venerida; family Mactridae; genus Spisula; species Spisula solida. The sequence goes on along the minus strand of OX365958.1, from coordinate 4,079,325 downwards.
AATGAGCGCGATGTCATGGCGACGTTGATATTATCCTGACGTCATTGACGGATCAATGCACGGATTAGCTAACGTCGCGTCAAGCTAATTTAAATATTTATTGCACAGTCTGGGAGTGCCGAACGATATTTACGGCACGGCTTTACGGCACTCCTGGACCGCAGGTTATGTGATAAATGGATCAATCAACACAAACAGCTCAGTCTGTAAAGCGCTCGGCATATAATCTAAATGTCGTAGCTTCAAAATACTGGCGGGACGAATGGACTGCTCTGCTCACGATAATTACAAATGTAATTCATTTTTACTAACAAAGTTAAATGTGTATTGTGCTGCTATAAGAGGAGGCCTAATATGGCTTTGTATAAAAACGACTATTAAGCTAACAAGATTACATGCCACAATATCAGACTTTGTAATAATGGCATCCAATATATAGATATAAGATGAATACAACCTAATTACACTGAGGAAGTCTTTATGCACAAGACAGCAAATATCTTGGATTCATCTTACTTCACAGTCAGCAAATGATTATGTTAACGACATTTTGAATTTTCTCAATGTCGACAAGGCCCGCGACTGGATAACCGAAAATTGGAATTCCGATTGTCAATTTAAAGAGATATTAGAAGTCTAGACTCTCAATTATAAACATATCCGTAGTAAACGAAACTCATTAATTAAGCAGACAAATACATTGTTGCTACAGCTGTGTGTCAGATGTATAGGGAATCTTTACCTAGCAATATTTAACACTAGGGCGATGTAATTGACACTCGTACATTATCCATCGTCATGAGGTTGTACTGAAATGTCATCGAGTATGGGACATTGCACATTAAAGGCATATTCAAAGCGGACAAAGAAGGCAGCATTCCACAGAAAGAACAGAGCCCAAAGAGAACATCACGGTGACAACATAGACAACAAGAAAAGCGAAACGGCCACTAGCACCACCATCAAAATGAACAATAATAAACAATGACCAACAAATAGCAACCCATCTTCCCGACTTCCAACTCCGTCAGCCTGAAAAGTATAATATTAAGTCAGATATGGACCCTTACGTCACATGACATGATTTGTTTAAACTTCAACCACATGGTCCATTTATACAGCTCTTAAGTTTGATTGCAAGGGCAACAATAGTAATGTATCTAAAGGATTTCAAGAATTGTATACGCCATAAAACTTGCAGTTCTTTAATAATAATAAATATATATACATGTATATACGTACATGTATATATATAATGTAATCTGCCGCTATTAATGGTATGTTCTGTATCTACGTTTTATCAAATATTAAATAAAAACTGTTAAAACTGTAATCATGTAAGCGAGAAATTAATGTTCACCTGCTATTTCGACGGCAATTATCTTAAATGCATTCCTGTAGAGTATGTTTATTGTCGTAACGCTGATTTCAACACTTTAATTGTACTTCCTACTATTTGTTCCTGAACAAATTATTTTCTAGACAAATAAAAATTCCATATACACATTGAACCTTTAAAAGTGGGCAAATTCCTTCGGGACTTGTAGAAAAGTTATTAAACTGCAACAACATGATTTACAAAGTGCATTAGTTAGTTCGCTATGATTAATTCAACCAATAGAAGTTCATCGTGTTTCAAACAATTTAAAATCTTCAAGGTTTCAATAGAGTTATGGCCACGGTCTCGAGAACTTTGTTATTACAATATGAACTTGCCTAATACTATACATTCAAGTAATAAACAGGGCTGGTATTTATAAAGCACCTTAGTGGAAAACTTAAATATTTTGACTTAAGTCGAAAATTTGCAATGCACATTTTTCCTGCAAATTGAAGAATAGCTCATGTTTCCCTAGTAATTATAGTAGCTCTCTACATTATGCATAATATCTATGTAAATAATCAATAATCTGAATTGTATTATTGAGTTTATACACTAAAGGAAAGTTTGAGATTTTAAGAAAATTCTTAGTTTTCTACTAAGATGCTTTATAAATACCGGCCCAGGTCGAACTTCTCTAACTTAAATAATAAAAACAGAAACCGCTCAAACCGTTCTACGACACGCGATATATATACATATGCGGCTAATATTTCGTATTACTATGCATGCATGCTGCAATTTGCAATATCATATAAAACTTCTGTTTGATTTCAAAGACCTATAATCCAACATTAATACCAGCAAATAAATTTATCAGGAAGCATGGAATCTAATTTCCTATAATCATATTGTGATTTATTTTAAATTCGCAAAAACAAACAAAAGTAAGAACAGTTTTTTGACGAAATTACGTTATACGATTTTATCGAAACTTTGTTACAAATGGTCAGATTTCGATGAAAATCTGCATGAATGATTAGTACCAAGTCTCGTTGTGCATATCCCCGGCACACGTTTGTTGGTTCTATTTTAAGGGGGTTATGGTACTTTGTGTTTTACACTTATGTATTTTGTTCGCGCTATTTCCCTTTTACGAATGGTCGTATTTCCATGAAACTTCGCATGAATGATCAGTACCAAGTCTAGTTGTGCATATCATCAACACACGTTGGTAGGAGTAATTTTAACGGAGTTATGGCCCTTTGTTTTTTTACACTTTTTCTTTGTAACCAGTTGTTGAATTTCAATGAACGTTTGCAGAAAATCTAGTTGTTAGCGCACATTTAAGAAGCCTAGTCACATTCAGTCTGTTGGGGTAGGGTATGGTGGTTTTGAAGCTGTTCAGATGCCAGTGTTCTTGTTTATTTTGTTTTTGTCCTTTTGGGTTGCACTTGTTAATTATGTTTTTCAGTTTTGTTTGTTGCTTTGTGCATTTCATGAGCTGTTTTTTCGTATTAGCGTACAGCCGTCATAGACCGATTTATCATCACTGTGGAAATACAGCACGTAATGATTTATCTATTTCAAATGCAAGTTGTTATTCTAGATTTCATGGAATCAACAACTGAACGATTTTGCATAATATGCTATTCAATTTACAGACACGCGCTTGTCAAACAGTCGGATAATGCGTTATATTTGCCAGCCAATGCAAGTGGTATTTGATTCCAAGTTTGTATAAGTGATAAATCAATTATAGAAGATAATAATTCACCAAAAGCCATTATTCCACCTCACAGTATCCTGTAATCACCGGTATATTGATATAAATGCATACAAACATGCTTCATTTTCGATTCTCCGATTAAATTTGTCCGTATATTTCCAGCGGTTTGTCAAGTATCAGATTGGTTTGATAGATTACCCTCACAAATATTTCCTTTAACCCCTATCGAATTAAACTTTATGAGTATGGTTTTCTTTATAGATAATTACAAACACTATTTATTCATTGTTTAAATTGTAAAAAGAAAATTAATAACAAATTAGACAGAGAAGGTAGCAGTCAACAGAAACAATAAAGCATTACATGCACAAAAAAGCTCTCACAAGAAGAATCACATATTAGCAAGTCAATATAACAAAACATCAATATGAACAAAAATGATTGGATCTAGTACAAAACACAACATGCTACTCAAACAGCCTTGAGCCGTAAGTCGTCTGAAGCATTCGGCGACGTATTCATCAACAACACATTATAGGTTTTCTCCTTGTCGCATTCATACGCCTGGTTGAGGTGAAGCATAGTGTTTATTTCTCGATCGAACCGGGGACCTCTATCTCAAGATCACCTCTCTCCGTATAAATAATGGGCATATTTCTATTGTTTTGAATAAATGAAACGTGCATAATTTATTACATGCAATATATTATGTCGTCCGCTATATCATATGGTATTTATCTTCTTCACAGGGTGTTTTATTGTTTTCACAAAACTGTAGAAAACCTTTGATGTTATCATATTACGTATATGCGAAGTATTTAAATCATCAATGCTTTCACTAAATGTCACCTAGCAACATTCTAAAAAGCAATTCTTGGTAACGTCTGTGATTTTAGCGTCAACGTTCAGTCCAAAATTGTAGGTACTACATGTATGATATCCGATTCGCTTTGGTTATACCAGACGTGTTCCGTCGTGATAATTCCTATGATGTTACATGTTTTGCAACATGTCCTCCACAGCTTTTGACGTTGACAATAAATGGACCTTTCAGAATAACTAGCAACATGAGAGCAGTATCTTAGTTTTAAAATTAAGTTTATTTCATTTGATAAAACGCCTATTTTTATACATAAATATATATTCAATGGCGTTGTACATTTAAAGGTAACATTTTTTAAACAATTACATAAATTAGGATATAAAATACTATAGTGCTAAGACAATAATAAAATTAAAATAAACCATGATCATAAAATACAATACTTTTGCCAGAACTAGTTAAGAAAAATAGCATTCATATAAAAATGACGTGGTAAAGAGTTGCGGATTGTTCATACAATGTTCAAAACAGTTCATAAAAATCTCTAAAAAAGTGAGTTTTAATCCTCTTCCTGAAAATGTCAGTAGAATCAGAGTTTCTGATGTCAATAGGTAATGTGTTTCACAACTTTGGACCAATAGTTCCAAAACTTCTATCATTACAAGTCTTATATTTATAAAAGGAACAACATAATAACAGTCCGACACAACAGACGATCTCAAACCCTGCCTTCTCGGAACTTGTTGGTTCAAAAGTTCTATCAGATGTGGTGGTACATTTAATTTTCCTTCGTGACAGTTGTATATGAAGCATAATAATTTAAATTTGATCCTAGCTTTACCGGCAACCAATGCAACTCAAACAGTACCTGTTTTGAGCTGTCATATTTATTCCAAAATAGAACAAGTTTGGCGCACATATTTTGAATACGCTGAATCTTTTGAATTTCACTTTCTGCTATTCCATACAGAATTACATTACAATAATCAAGATGAGATATGACCAAAGATAAAACCAGAATCTCAGTTGCAGCTCTAGAAGTATTTTCTGATATTCTTTATACAGTGAAGTTCCGCAAATAAGACCAGTCAAAAAGTGGTCTTATTAGCGAATCGAATCCAGTTCCCATTCCGGGAATTGAACCCTAGACCTCTGTATTGACCGCCCAGTGTATTACCGGTGAGCTATCGCCGCTATATACTCGAGGCTCCACTGGGTACATAACCCTCTAAGGTCCTCTATCAGCAAATTATACCACATCAGCCATATTTATGACGAACTCACCAACTTACCAAGTAAATATGTTCCAATCCCATACAATACATCACATAAATATTCCATCCCCGATTTAATCCAAGCACTACTGAGTGCAATGTTTGTATTGTAAACTGCCACACGATTAACATAAGTTAATACTAGGTGATATTACTGTTGAGTACTGCCTTCCCTGTCAGATTTGTTATTGCCTTTTGGGTCCCAACATAACCATGGATGTGTGTATCGGTCAGTGTTTAGTACTTACACGTCCTATGCATCTGAAGCTTGCAGTGATATGTAGCCCCAGGAATGTACTTAGCCGGCAGTGGCAATTCCCTTTAAATATTTGGTTTGACTGAACTAATGGTGGATGCATTACAAGACTGAATATATTGTATAGCTTGACACTGTGTTGTGTACGCCATCTATTCATGAATGGCTGCACTTGGCGGTGGTGAATTATCCATTGGCATGGAATTGCAGTAAATACGAAAAGTCATACTTGGTGTAGAGTTTGAAATGGCGACACTGTACATGGCGATCGGAATGATGGCATGTGAACCTGATATAGCTTGAAATTACTTAAATGCAGGGGTGTTTTGTAGCTGATGAGTATTTCATGCTTTGTTGTTTCTAATGAGTGCTGTCTTCCCTGTCCAAGTAGTATTATCCTTTTTAAAAACAATAAAGGTACTCGCATGGCAGTAGTTGGTGATGATGAGGACCACATTCAGTATATAGAGACTGTACTGGTAAGAAGATACTAGCCACAGGCATTGATATCTCACATGACCTTTATTCATCAAGCCGTTATTGATTTATTATTAGATGTGGTCTAACTTGGTCTAAGGCCTCTTTTGTAGTTTAATCACTAGTAGAGACCCACATCCTCGTTGTACTATTTCTTAAATAATAAAAGTTTGATTTGAAGTTACCCTTATCGAGGCATCAAATTTCATGAAATAACATACTAAGCCATGCAATTTAGCCATGCAAATCATGTTGTTTATACTTATCTATGTCACTTAATTATATGCCTGTAACGGCATATAGACACTTCATATGTGATTGTCAAATTAGTGTAATGAAATAATAAACATTTATTTTGATAAAAGCCTAATTTATAGTTCAACGCACAAGCAGGGCCTCATTTCTCTTATTCAGAATGTGGTACTTCGATAACTTAATTACACTTATATAACTTCCAGTTATGGTTAATGTTTCTTTTCTGAAATAAAAGAGAAATAGAAACTTATTTGAAAAATTACATCCTTTGTCATACATTAACTCTTACCAGGCCCTAGATTTTCATTAAAATATTAGGCATTGTATTGCAGGTTCCTTATACTCATTAATACCATTGAATATATTATTAATTAGCAATATAAAGAGATGTTTACTTTACACGTATTCATTTATTTATTTAATTAATATTTTTATGTAAAACCGGGCCTCATGTTAGGTTTAAACCACAAATGGGGCCTCATTTCCACGATTTATTATTATAAAAGTTGTATATATTGATGTAACGCATTATCTAATACAATACAATCGCATTTAAGGTGATTTGATTCACATTTGATTGAATAGTAATGTATATATACCGATTAATTCGAGAAAAAACATGTACCCCATTGGGGCCTCATTGTGAGCATTGCTCAATGATGACAAGGTGGCATCATCCGGATTCTGTTATAGTTTTGTCCAAATAACAAGAAAATGCAAAAACATTTTGTATAGAAGACATTGCATGGTTACCCTTAAAAATTGCTGTTTATCTGTCGGACTATAAAGTTGAGAAGGCTTGTTTTTCCACCAGCAAAATGAACTTGCGTAAGCGTGTACATTTTGTTTATTCAAGTAATGATCAAGATAGTAAAAAACGGACAGGGAAGTGAACTGAACTGAAACAGCCGAGTACAGAAAACCCCATAAAAACAGCACCGACCACACACATCTCTGATTTAAAACTACTTAATGAACAAGAGCATATTAATTTGTTAATAAAAAAACAGAAACTGCATCAAACCGTTCTACGACACGCGGTAAATATACATTTTGGGTGAATGTTTCGTAATAATATGCATGCATGGCGCAAATTACAATATCAAATGAAATAACTATTGATTACAAAAGCTATAAGCCAACATTAATACCATTATGTAAACGATCAGGAAGCATGAACTCTAATTTCCGATAATTATATTTTGAGTTATTTGAAATTCGCAAAAAATAAGAACTGACGAAATTACATTATACGATTTCCTATGCCAGATTTAGGAAAGTCGTTATTATGTTAATATTTTTTTATATTGGTGATTGTTTGACATTTTCTTAATTATCTCAGCAGGATTAATTATTCATTATAGTTTTCATGTAGGCTTGTGTTGAGGCCATCAATCGCATATTTCATTATTATGATCTTTTTATTCTGATAAATGGTTCACAATTCCTTTGATGCAATTCCCTGCCTTCATATTATCAAATTATCAACGTGAAGCATTTCACAGTTCAACTTAATGTCAACGTCCTTCCGACATTATTATGTAAGTTAGGCAATCTTTTTGTTATAGAGTGTCAATTGTCAGATTATTCAAGAAAGCAATAATTAGAGGCTTAAATGGAAAACAGGGCTTGTCCAACTGTGTTGCTTCTTAAAATAATTCGTTATTATTATTATTATAATTCAACTTTAGTAACAAAAGGTTCTCCACAACGCGCTATGTCGCGATTCTTTCTTCATCGGGATAATACAACCGTGTAAAGCCAATCATCTTTTTCAGAGTTTTATGTCTAATTACGCATCGATAATCTTTCTATTCCACCTTACATTCCAGAGTTGGCTATGTATGATTTATTGCTCTAATTAAAGAATAACTTGTCTATATAGGTCCAGAATAGAGCTGGTTGTCGTCAAGTGAGGGTCTGTATCACGCGCTCTTCTAGTAAATATACAGGTGTTACAAATCGTTTGGTCTTACTCGAATATATTGATCACCCCTCGTACTTTTTGTTCAGTATTGCTTTGTGGGTTTTCCTTGTGATGTATTGAAGTCCCTTATGCTTGTCTGTTGACCCTTACTCCTTATTTTTAAAGGACTGATTCAATTTACCAACACTCGTTTGTCAAACAGTCGGATAATGAGTTATATTTGTCAGATAATGCATGTGTTATTTGATTCCATGTTTGTATAAGTGATGAATCAATTATAAAAGATAGTAATTCACCAAAAGCCATTATTACACCCCACAGTATCCTGTTATCACCGGTATATTGATATCAATGCATATAAACATGCTTCATTTTCTATTCCGCGATTTAATTAGTTCGTATATTTCCAGCGGTTTTGACAAGTTTTTAGGTCGGTTTAATAGATTACTCTCACAAGTATTTCATTACACTCCTATCGAATTTAGATGGGGGAAAAGTATGGTATGGATATACAAATAGTTTTGATAAATTGTTTAGTAAAACTAATAACAAATGGGACAGGGACGGCAGCTGTCAACAGTAACAACAGAGCAAGAAATGCACAAAAAAGAGCGCGCACAAGAAAATTCACATAATAGCAAGTCACACAAGCAAATATAAAAATGAACAAAAATTGAAACACGCTACTCCAACAGCATTGAGCCATAAGTCGTCAGTTATATTCGGTGCCGTATTCATCGACAACAGTTTTTCACCATCCCGCATTCTTACGCCTGGTTGAAGTGAAGCATTGTGTTAATTCCTCATCAGAAACCTCTATCTAAAGACCATCCCTGACCATATTCATATTGGGCATATTTCTGTTGTTTTGAAAAATGAAATGTGCATAATTTATAACATGCAATATAATATGTCATCCGCTCTATCATATGGCATTTGTCTTCTTCACAGTGTGCTATATTTGTATTACAAGGCTGTAGAAAAACGTTTGATGTTATCATTTTATGTATACTGTATGCGAAGTAATTAAATCCTCAATGCTTTACTAAATGTCACTTAGCAACATTCTTAAAATAACACAATTCTTGGAAACCTCTCATTTCCGGTGACACTGCAACACATATGAAGACCGTTCCTTGAAATGTTTGTATGTGACAATATACAAAATATACAAGCAACCCATTTTCATGAGGTGACTATCTTAACTCCAAGCATGCATGTGTATCTTAAGCATGTACATGTACCTTGCTATGCAATGGGGACCTGCATAGAGTAACCTATTATAGGAACACACATGGCGATGGCAAGAATGGCATGCGATTAAATCAACGGTTGAAATACTGCAAAAATATTATATTAAGTCGGACAGGGCAGGCAGCACTCCACTTAACCAGTCGAGCGAAGAAAATATAAACACATACAAGACACAATGCCCAACACTCAACCGAACGAGAAAATGGTCCGCCCTAGTCCCAGCTGTCAATTAACTATAGTTTCAGCGATCAAAAAGCTAAATGCCCAAGCTGAATAACATAGTTTCAACAGAGAAATCGCTTTGGAACACATATAGTATCTTTATTATTTTAGATCTGTTATAAGTTATTATGCTACAATATTTGCTAAGAAATATTTCATTGACATATGACATTGTAATAAAACGTCATTTATAGTATTTGCGACTTGCTAGACAGCATTGTAGTAAGAGTGACCGTATTCGTACTATAAAACATGTTCATGTAATAATAAGAGTCTGGTGTATTATGATTAAACAATCCCTGCAGTTACGATAATTCCTTGTTGGTTTCTTCTTCAATAAGCACAGTATGTTGTAAAATTATTACTAATGCTTCCATTTCCAATGTAAATAATCACTACATATCGTCTGACTGAACATTGTGCAATGCTTTACAAGTACAAGCTCTCTTTCCAAACATTGTGACATGCATAAGAAGCAAAGCTTCTAAACTTTATCCACCGTACTAGGTTGTTCAGCTTTTTCAGAGCTAGGACTTGGAACTTCGATGTTTTGATATTTGAAACCTTGGACTTTCGGCGGTTAAGTTCATTTTCTCGTTCAGTTGTGCGTTGGGCATTGTCGACTGTGTTGTTTTACTGTCTTTAGTTTTGTTAACAAAACACTGACGTTTACACACAGTATTGTGCGTCTCACCTATTGACGTTACGTCATAGTATTCAGCTGGTAGTTCTGACACAGTAGGGTGGCAATTTGGTCATTCTTCATGTACATGCTGTGTTATATACCAAAATACTTGGTAGTGTAGTAGATCTAACTAAACAAGCCAAAACGTAGAGAGCAATCCGTAAAATAGTTTGTCGAAGGTTTTTATCGAATATTCTCGAGCAAATACATTGTATTACACAAACATGTACACAACGCCTATCTCAAATGTTTTACAACCAAAATTTAATCCATTTATTGGTCAACTCAATTTTCGATTTGCATATGTAAAAATCTAGTGTGGCCAATTCTGGATCTGCAGCATAAATGTGCATACATGGTTGCGTTCTTAGAAAAGCCGGATAGCATCCAACAAGTTTGCCGACGTTTTTGCATTACCAGTTTTAAATAAGAACATTGTACCTACAAATGACAGAAATACAATACAATACATTATTCTAAATCGATTTCAAACAGCATTCTCAATATCATTGTCAACAATGTATTAATTTTATTCTTGTATTTCGTTTTCTTCCATCTTATTGTGTTTTCAACCTTTGGTACTCAACTAAAGTGCTCAAAATTGGTTACCAAGTTATTGCATTTTGAAAATAGCTGTTTTAATAAAGCCTTATGTGGCTTTAAGTACGAATGTGTCAAGGGGTTAGTAACAAGAATTTCAATATTTTATCGTGTAATCTCAGAGAAACTTCGACTCTATAATTTCTCAGGAATGGACGTTTTGGCTTTATGTAGTAGTCCCTATGATGCATGTTTCGTTTATGCCCATTATTAGTATTGCGAGTAGTGGCTTGACACATTCCTAGTCGTCGATCCCCAGCTGGACATCTGCTTACATTTGCCTGATCAGGAATACACACAAAGTATGCCCCACTTCACACAGGTGAATTAATGCGAAATGATGCAACGCTGTAATGTGCTTTAATGCTGCAAAACGAATGTAACAGCCGAATTGCGAAACAAGGCTGTATGAGCAGGGTTTTGTGTTTTTGCAGCAATTCAGTTTTATTTGTTCTTATTCATTTTTATGTTTGTTCTTGTTAGTAATACTTGTACATGTAATATGTGGTGTTAGTGTTTTGTTCGTGTTTTCTGTTGATACATTGTAAGGTTGAGTGCTGCCTTCCCTGTTCAATTTGTAAATTAGCACTGTTTTACTTGTGTCTTCTATCTCCCACAAAGTTTAATTCGATGAGCAAAAGGACGTTCTTGACTTGTGAGAGTAATCTATCAAACCGATCTAAAAACTTGACAAAACCACAGGAAAAATACGAAGTACTTAAACCGGAGAAGAAAAAATGAAACATGTGTGTTTGCATTGATAATACTATACCAGTCGTGACCGGATATTGTGAGGTGTATTAATGGCTTTTGGTGAATTATTATCTTCTATAATTGATATGTCACCTATTCAAACATGGAATCAAATAACACATGCATTGGCTTGCACATGTAACGCATTATCCCACGATATTCGTCGTCGAAATTATAATATTCTAAGTGTCGAAAGGACGTTGACATTGGGCCAATCTGTGGAATACTTCACGTCGATAACATTAAGTCAAGGAACCATATTCACGGAAATGTTAAACACTTATCAAAGAGGAGATAATGATCACATGTGCGATTTATGGCCTACCAAAAAATCTACATGAGTTTTATTATAAATAATATAACATGCGGAGACCATACATACATCAATCATCAATCTATTAATTTGCTAACGACATTTTTAAATGTCGCATAAGGACTCCTGTAATGAAATTACGTCAGTTATAAGTTATGTTTTTGAGTATTTATAATAAATCAAAATAACGTTATAATGTTCGGAAAATAGATAACATGCATCGTGGTAATGGTATTTAATGGTATTACTGCCAGATTGTAGTGTTGATTTGTTATATTATATCACGATTTACACAATTACTTGCACTATATATATTAATAAATAAGTGATTTGATATTTGCACTTTTATTTGACCGAGGATAGTCGTATTGGTAAGAGGCTGTAGCCCGGAGGTTCAATTTACGACTGTTCCTATGCAAATAACAGGGCTAATATCAAATCACCTATTTATGGACATTTTTATTAAACAATAAGGACAAACCATTTGGTCTTTTTGTTTGAGAACGCAAGCAGAAATCTGTCAACAAAAAGTTAAAAACAACCGTAAGTATTTGATTCTTTGACATATTATAGAGACATTCATGACTCTCAAACAAAGAATGAGTACTATCCATACCACTTAAATGTTTTGGAAACTTAACAGTTTTTGCCCGGAGCCGACTTAACTGCTATTCAGACATTTGAGCCTGTTTACAAAAACTGACATTTTGTCGAAAAATATTAACGTGTGTTGAAAGTACTCATTCTCGGCTTTACATTATCTGCACCCCACAACGTATATAGTTAAAATAATCACTTCACGCGTGTACAATCATTAACAAATTAGGTGCAATGTAATAATCCAGCATATGTTTTCGTCTTGCATTGTTCATACACCTTAAGGCCAGTGGCACCAGCATATTGTTCTCAGGACATTTGTTAGTATGCTTACCTAACTACCTAAGATATCGCAAGAAAGCAATTAGTTGAAATGCCAAGTGTCAGTATCGTTTTCTTAGAAGGAAGAACATAGTATACGTTAACGCAATGTAAACCAATACATTTATATAGAGCATCTCATTGTGGTAGCATTTGTAATTTGATTTCCCAAAAGATTTGCATGTGAACGGTCCGTTAATTACAATCTGATTCGCGATTTATTTGGAATCGTTTAGTGCGAGAAATAGTGAAATCAAGAAATACAAATATTACGGCAACCGGAAACTCTCTTAATATCCCTAGTTTGAATACGGTACCGTTAATCAAAGCCACAGATAAATGGTGGAATCATCCCATTTTCAGGTGATCACCTTACATACAAGGGAAACACATTAATTGGGCATTCTGAAAAAGTTCATTCAGCTTTTTGACAGTTGGGACTTTGCCAGTTCATTTTCTCGATCGATTATGTGTTGGGCATTTTGCCTTGTATGTTTTTATGTTTTCTGTGCTCGGCTTGTTAAGTGGAGTGCTGCCTTCCTATTTTGGACGTAATATTATCTTTTAGTATTGGCATTAAAAATCGTACTGATATAAGTTTCCTTGCTTTAAAGGATTCATACAAATCTTCTTGTCCTGCCATTTCTTTGTGTCTCTTATATTTTTTGTTGGCTGGTTCTTGTGCATTTTTGTAGTTATCCTTGTGATTTTTTTCTTGTAATCTGTGAATTTTCATTTTTGTCTGTTGTTTTTGTGCATTTCGTGCTGCACTGTTTCTAGTAAGTCCAACTTTCCCTGTTCGATTTGTTACTATCTGTTTGGAGTATATGAAAATCGTTCGTTAGTCCAATCATGTGTTGTTATTTTGAAGCTGACTAAATTAATTGCCATTTATTTCACTCTTTAGTAATGTATTTCAAGACGTCTTAGTGTAATTAAATTCAGTAAAGATCAGTATTCTATGAGCACTTGAACACTATGCCACATAACTTAGGTTGTGTTTATACTGCAACAATCTATGAGCACTTTAACACTATGCCGCATGACTTTGGTTGTGTTTATACTGCAACAATCTACGAGCACTTTAATACTATGCCGCAAGACTTTGGTTGTGTTTATACTGCAAGAATCTATGAGCACTTTAACACTATGCCGCATGACTTTGGTTGTGTTTATACTGCAACAATCTATGAGCACTTTAACATGACTTTGGTTGTGTTTATACTGCAACAATTTATGAGCACTTTAACACTATGCCGCATGACTTTGGTTGTGTTTATACTGCAACAATATATGAGCATCATTTTCCTATCAACAAATATAAACCTATAACACATAAAAATCAGTTTTGGAAATCTCTATTTCTTTCCTTCTTGCAAATCGTGTTTGATTGATAGTTATATTAGCTGTGAAAATTTGTCAATAAGACTGTCTTAGAAAACACCTGCTATTCTAACGCAATTAGTGTAATTCGTTGTTACGACATTAATAAATCGGAAACGTCTTATCTTAAAGCCGTTGATGCTAGGTTTTTGTGCGGCAATTCGTCTTAAATTCCGCGTTTGTGCATCTATTATCAAATTTTAACCACATTTATTTCTTATTTATTTCTAATCAGAGAAAAGCATTCTTGTTTTTTGTTCTATATCAATTATTAATGTTTTTAAATAATTGTCGAATGGTTTGCATTATCATAGGCACTGTTATATCAAAGCACTTGCGTATGTGTTAACTTGTCGTACGTTTTCTTTTAGAAGTACTAGTATCATGGTTAAGAGATTTGCAACATAACTTTATGATTCAGTTGATTACATCATAAAATCTATAGCTATCCCAAATGTGAAGTTCGTAATAATTCATAAAGACTTTTATTTTGAACGTAAGTTAAAGATTTTCGTACGTTCGTCTATAGACCATTACCAGGTAGACTAGTTGTTACAATGATCGCTCACGGAAGTAGGATTAAGGAAGCCTTTTAGTCTTATTCTGCCACTTAACACAGTCTTTATAAAACTTGCTGTTATAGCATCCTAACCTAGAACCAGCACAACGTATAAAACTGAATCACTGTATGACGTATTGGGAGACTGTACAATTCAACTTTATGACTTATTGCGAGCGTCAATATCTGTGATTTCAGATTACTGTATGTTTTATTTGGGACTTTACAATTCAAAGTGTATGACTTATTGCGAGCAAAAACTCCTGTAACTTCCGGTAACTGTTTGTCTTATTAGGAGACTATACAGTTCCACGTGTATAACTTATAGCGATAACCGGAAGTTGACTCGTTTATACACTCTGATATCAGGGTAGTTCGAGACGGATTGGACCTACGCCAATATAACATGTAACAATATTCTCAATTAGGTTTTTGTTTTTAAAGAGAAAACATCAAATCAAAAAAGGAATGGAGAACTGCACAGAAACTGCAGAACGCGAAAGGAACACACAATAACCCACAATAGAAAAAACGCAGACAAAAAGTTCAAGTCACAAAGTCAAACGTAGAACAAGACATTATTAAAAAGAAACTCTTTCAATAGCTGTCAACGTAGGTCATTGAGCTTGGACATTCAGCTTTTTGTTTGCTGAAACTAGTTCTTTGACTGCTGGAACTTGGGCAATTTATTTTCTTGTTCGGTTATGTGTTGGGCATTGTGCCTGGTATGTTTAATGTGCTTGGCTCGTTATCTACCTACGGACAAGGACAATAAAGTTATCTACCCGAATTATTTTTAAGTATCTCGAACGGTAGAATATTGAAAGCCTTGCTAGAAAATATATAAAGCTCTTCAGACCCACTGATATATCGTAGTCACGTTTCTAATAGTTTCCTTTTGAAATATTTGATACCGGTTATAAGATTACGACAACAAATTACAATAAAAACGATAATATTAAATCAGGTAGATGTATGACTGCCCTGAACAGAAATATCAGAGCATGAAAGGCATGGAAAGAACACCCAAAAAGAAGAAAAGGAAATCATAATGACAAACATCACATTAACAAGAAAAAAATATAGCTCAATAGCTACAAAAACTCGACAATATATTTCGTTCATTTAAAAATCCGTTTCAAAACGCAATGGCAAACATCAAAGTATTTTTCGAAGGAATATACCAGAACAACATCATACAAAGATGTAGCTGACAATACAAGGACGACCACACATCACAAGGACAACCACACATCACAAGGACGACCACACTTCACAAAGACAACCACTCATCACAAGGACGACCAGCAATCACAAGGACGACCACACATCCAAGGACAACCACACATCACAAGGACGACCACACATCACAAGGACGACCACACATCACAAGGACGACCACACATCACAAGGACGACCACACATAACAAGGACGACCACACATCACAAGGACGACCAGCAATCACAAGGACGACAACACATCACAAGGACAACCACACATCACAAGGACGACCACACATCACAAGTACGACCACACATCACAAGGACGACCACACATAACAAGGACGACCACACATCACAAGGACGACCAGCAATCACAAGGACGACAACACATCACAAGGACAACCACACATCACAAGGACAACCACACATCACAAGGACGACCACACATCACAAGGACGACCACACATCACAAGGACGACCACACATAACAAGGACGACCACACATCAAAAGGACGACCAGCAATCACAAGGACGACAACACATCACAAGGACAACCACACATCACAAGGACAACCACACATAACAAGGACGACCACACATCACAAGGACGACCACACATAACAAGGACGACCACACACCCCAACGACGACCACACATCACAACGACGATCCCACATCACAAGGACGACCACACATCACAAAGACAACCACTCATCATCTGACAGAGAAGACATCATTCAACAGTACATGAAGAGCTAAACAACGAACACACACATGCATACACAAGAACTAACACAAATCAAAGCTATGCAAGCGCTAAAGGTCTGAGGTTAAACGTTATACCCTTGGGAAGAGGTTTACTGACTGACTAAACTGAAGTAAATGTAAACGAATTAAAATGTTCTGTAGAAAATACACGTCCTCTTTTACCGCCAGTAATGTTGACCTAAGAAAGTTGTAGGGTAAATCTATTGGTCATACTTAACTTGTATCTGTATCTTGTTTATGTACTACTAGTAATAAACAAGAGATCTCAAAATCCCATTATTGCCCCACTACCCACATACATGCAAAGCCACATATTGAACTACATTCACCATATCGACAGTACAGGGTAAAACACGTTTTCCGGGATTACGGAATTAATTGTGCGACAATATGCGAGATATTCCGGATATACGTCATTGTGGTGGCTGCATATAGCGTATAGAGCAAGCAGGTACAAAAATCGCGATTATTTTAGCCAAATTATAAGAATGTGTAAAAAGTCTTACTTAAACACTTGACAACAATATTTTACGACCTCGCTGGCAATAGGTTCGCCTAAATTATATGTTTAACTTGAAAAATGCATACATTTTCTCGTCATCGGTATCGAGCTACGGAAGCGGTAGTGTAGCATAAAAAGCAATACTTCAAATATAAAGCATCTTTTAGGATAATTCTTGCTAAAGTTTAAAAACAAAGATGTTGAATGGATAATGTGCAATAATTATTTTATATGTGTTTCATGTTTAAACGTTGAAAAAAGAATAATTACATACACTCCCACTATACGGTCTATTGCCGCTACCCCATGACCGTAAAATTCCGGTTCAGGAAAAACGGGTTTTATCGTGTAATGTCGATATCGAGAATGTAGCCTTACCTTGTTAATGTATTGGCAAATAATGCGAAAAGCATACTTTATGTAGTAATCAGTAGAAACCGGATGTAAACCTTCTAGGGTCATTAACATTTATTCCTACGCTACATAAAACGTCTATACCTCGTCTAATTCTCAGTCTGTGATTGACAATCAAGTTTATACATCATCAGTAATTTCCCACCGCAAAAATACAGCATCTGATGCTTTTTTAGCCGGGGAATTAGTTCCCCTCCCTTTGTCACGTGATTAGTGACAAATGTAACTTACGTATATCGTGCGTGCTAGCGATCTTGCTTAATTTCATGACATTCCATGTCATTATTTTTACTAGTAATTTGTCCTGAGAGATAAATAGCGTTCACGTACATTAGCAGACATAATTATTTAGCGAACCCAAAAATATACGTTGATTGCATGAGCTTATTATCCACCGAACAACGTCAAATTAGGGAAAGATGCTGCGAGTGTTCAATTTTAAACGACCTGATGTCCGTTTCAACGGAAGTAATCCATGTCCAGGATATTTATTGATCGGTAGGTAAATGCATAAATTAAGGCGCTATTTAGCGCTTTGCTTAAGCAACGGATCACCGGTGTTCCAATAGTGTAATATTCATAGATAAATGTACGTCCACATATTGTTAAATAAATATCAGCTTTTCAATTGCTGAAACTTGTTTATTTAGCTTTTTGACAGCTGGGACTTGTGCAGTTCGTTGTCTCGTTCGGTTATGTGTTGGACATTGTGCCGTGTAATTGTGGTATGTTGTGTTTTATGTGCTTGATGGGTCAAGTTGAGTTCTGCCTTACCTGTCCGACTTTCTATTATCTTTTTGTATTTTGTAGATAAATAGTTACTTGCCTTGATGACAATGACCTTAGTTATTTTCACTACGGGAAAACTTGTTTTGCATCTCCACTGTGTTGATACTTTAATAGTTTCAACTTCGCAGCGCAATTGAATGTTTTTCAGCAATGTTTTCTTGTGCTTTTTATGACAACTGAAACATATAGGTACCTAGCACAATTAATGCTTCTGAATTTTGACACACCAAGGAAAATTCTTACATACATATATATCTGGCTCAAACATTATGAAAAAAAGCTCATGAAAAAGGCTGCCATGTAAAAACTATTCATATCCAACTATTTGTCCCATTTGTATTCGCACATGTGACAATTGTTTTACCATTGGAAGGCATGGGGACTCCACGTAAAATTGTCCCTATGATAATAACTATTTGAGATATTTCTTATGTGCAAACATATTTTGTAGTTTGATATGTCTACAATACAATGCACTAAATTTCATAGTTGTATCTTTATGGGATCAACCCCCTTTTTAAAGGTTTTTAACATGACTATCACTCACATTGAACAAAGAAGGAAATGAACGGATTGGATATCAAACTTGGTTACTTTCTTGTCCGTAGTTCTTTTGTTCCTCTGGGAATATATTTTGTGCAAACTTGATTAATAGTTTAATTTCTTCCCGTCAGATTGGTGTTTTGATATAAGAAATGTGATAATTAGATCTGCCCCCTTTTTACGGTTTTTTAATACAGGTATCATTTTTCTATAATCGCTATACTTTATTATGATTTTAGAGATTTGAAACTTTGACTTTATTGCCGATTTGGAAAGTAATACATGCATTAAAATAATTAAAAGTGAAATGTCATAAGCTCACGCATAATCTAAAATTATAATAATCGAACATATGAGACATAAAAATGAAGAATCATGTCATTCCTATGACACTAGTTAAATAAACTGGTTAATTGACACGTTGTACCACCTAATTGAATATATACGAATTGTAAAATGAAAATTAAACGTCATCCCGGAAAACGGTTTTTTTCATATACTGTTAATATGGTGAATCTACAGAGATCCTTTTAATCAAAGTTTGCGTCTGAAATATACGAGATAATAATTTACCATATTCAGACGTATTTATTTGTTGGCATCAATTCAACAATTGATTAAAAAACATTTCATTTGATAACTCAATTAAATGCAGTGTTTTAATATTTTGTAATGACACGTACATTGTATATCAAATGTTTTAACTTGATCTGTTTAGTAGACCCATTTTGTTCAATAAAGTATGTAAGTTTCTTTATGGTTACATACCGATACATTAAGAGTATGTATTGTTAATTTATTAAGACTTTGTGTTCAAAGAAAAATAAAAGAAAATGAAATATTGTCATATTTTATAGAATTAACAAGTATTTTTGTATTGATTTAATTTAGGCTGTCTCATATCTTTGAAAAGTACATGCATACTGTTTCTGTAGTGAGTTATAATATACATATAGATATATTGCTGACCTAGCCTACTTACTATTTACATCTGCTGGTTTCTGCGGTGAGGGGGCATACTTGCTCGGCTAACGTGAGCGGCTCACTAAAGAGCTGGCATGATGTAAATTGTAATAGACTAGGGTGGTAAAGATCTATATTTCTATTATACAACTGACTCCATTATTCAAGTATGTATTCATTATTATAGCTTGGCTAATTTGACACGAGCCTGACCTTTTGATTAGCATAATTTAACAGTCAATATATTATCACAATATATTTCATAATCGGGGAGTATCACGAAGTAGCTCGAGATGTAATAGAAACACAAATTTGAAATACCGATATCGCACGACTTGCTTGCGGAAATTGATATTCGTGTATTCAAAGCAAGAACCTTGTAATATAGTCTTGCATAAAGGTCAGATTCAGGTCAAAATAGCCAAACTACATTTTATGATAACTTGAAAATGAATATATGACTTTGTTGGTTATATGATTGATGTTATGATTTGATTAAAACAATGAAAACTGATTTAGTAATTGTTTAACATTTCAACTCTTCATAACTTTGAAAGCACTTGTCCAACATAAATAAGTTAAACAAATGTTTCATCCCGATATCTTGAAAAAATAAAATATTTGTGACAATCAGAGGGAAACTTTGAGTTTTGTCGGGTCCGCAAGCGCGCGAATATTCTCCTATTTAATTCTAGAAAAAAACGCTCTAAATTTCACGAACTTAAACTTGTCATAACTTTTTCAAGATATTAAAAAACAAGTTCCATAATTGTATGGTCTATGGCTCGAAGATGCAACTGAACAATCAACCGTACAACATACTTGAAAAATCAGCAGTGGTTGCCAAATTTCATTTAAACTGTACTTTGTGATATTGCACACATACTCAAGCAGTAACCGTTTATTTTTTTATCATCCATCGAATATGCATGACAATAAGTATACATATCGTGACATGTATTGCGGTTACTAGTATAACAAATGCATACTTGTTAGATTCCTCACATATGATCAACGAATTCTGAATGATACCATGGAAGCATTTAAATGTTCCTGAGGATACCTATCTTATGAACAAAATTTCAAAATGACAGAGATACGCCCATAAAAAAGATCCTGGTATGCATCATATACAAAATGTCAAAAATACCAAAGTGTAACTGAACGCACACAACCCCTCCAGCAAATGATATATATTAATTTATACACTCCGACAACCCACTGAGTTAGCATAGCGCGATTACGCAATCGAGATAAGATCGATCAGATTAAAACCGGTATAACACAAGTCAAGGGAAGGTAACTGTGATCGACTTGAAAACACATTCAATACAAATGGGACAAATAGTTGGATATGATTACTTCTTCTGAGAAACAGAACGGGTTTCAGCACTAAATAGTTAATACAAATGTATTTAACTATTATCTAGATACAATGTCCATGGAAAACATATTTAAATTTTTGCGTCGTATGTAGGGCGTGGTCGTTCGGTTTTATCCCTGCCTAATTGGCCAATGTAATCCGGTTTCGAGGGAATATATTTACATAATTTCAATTATTTTGACGTCTTGAATACAAAAATATCAAGCGGACATTCCGACGTTATCACCAAACTTCTAAGTTCTACCACAGTCGCAAAGGGTGCCCCTTTATACACAAGAAAAACGTGGCTATCCGCAACAATTTCATCGTTTGTTGATCTTATTATCTCAATTGTCCAATCTGTTAAAGTACGAATTACAATTTCTGCTACGTCAATGTACTTCACAACCAGTTCAAATGCAATGAATTCAACAAAGGGTATCAAAACACCATTCATGCTGGTATAGCTCTTCTATATATTTGTTTTACAGCATTAAACTTCATTCTTGTT